>CM067105.1:586406-690989 GCA_034008185.1 Gorsachius magnificus | reverse complement strand
AACCATTAAAAGAAATTATGATGAGAATGAAAAAAAAAAAAAAACAAGACTGGAACAGGATGCATTGGGAGTCACTTGTGGAGAGTGATGGGAGCCTTATGACTACAGGAAAATGTCCATAAAATCCATTTCCTCAGGGAATCCTTGAGCTCCTGGTTCCTCATGCTGTAGATGAGGGGGTTCAAGCTGGGGCACAAACCCCTTGGGGGGGGGGCAAGTGCTGACAAACAGGGAGACCACGGCCAGGTGAGGGAGGCACGTGGAAAAGGCTTTGTGCTGTCCCTGCTCAGAGGGGATCCTCAGCACAGCCCTGAAGATCTGCACATAGGAGAGCACAATGAAAATAAAATACCCAGTACCTGAACAAAACCAAAAGACAAGAAGCCCAACTTCCCTGAGGTAGGCATCTGAGCAGGAGAGCTTGAGGATCTCAGGAAGTTCACAGAAAAACTGGTCAAGGGCATTGCCTTGGCAGAGGGGGAGTGAAAATGTATTGGCTGTGTGCCCCACAGCAGCAAGGAACCCACTGCCCCAGGCAGCTGCTGCCATGTGGACACAAGCTCTGCTGCCCAGGAGGGTCCTGTAGTGCAGGGGATTGCAGATGGCAACGTAGCGGTCATGATGAGGCCATTGCCCAGGAGGGCAGCCAGGTAGATGCCCAGGAAGAGCCAGAAGTGCAAGAGCTGCAGCTCCCGTGTGTCTGCGAATGCCAGGAGGAGGAACTGGGTGATGGAGCTGCTGTTGGACATCTGGTCCTTCTGGGCACTGGGGGCCTGCTCACGGAATAAAAGTCAGTGACACATTAGAAGAGACTTCTCTGAGAAAAAACAAAAAATCCTCCTTCCTGATCTGAATGAGGAACAAGTCAGCTCATTCCCCAATGCTGCCAACTGAGTGACACGCTTGACATTTTAAAACAGAGCTTGGGCACCTAGTTCCCATGAAGACACTTTCAGGGCATGTCCAGAGTCAGTCTCAGAACAGAAGCTGATCCGCGCCCCCACATAAACCCCAGAAAGCAAGAAGCACCATGGATACAGGGAGAGAGAAGGAAAAATACAGAATTGCTCAAAAAAAGTGAAGGAGATAAAGACTGACGGGCATGCAGCGAAGCCTCCTCCATACCCAGCTGTGCACTCCACCACACACTGAAGGTGCTTTGAACCCCTTCGTTGTGTTGGAGGACACATGCAGCTCTCCTCTGATGGAGGTCCAGCTGTGGAGCAGGTGACTCATGCCCTGGACCCAATGGCCTTGTGGGCAGAGGCCATGCTGGGTGGGAGAGGAGACTGGGGGGGTAGCTCTGGGGAAAGCATCTACACTGCAGGGGATGGCAGAGACATGCCCAAATCCCTGTGGCATTTCTGGGAGATGCCTATGTCTCTGCTGCCTGGAGATGTCCCTGCCCAGACTTGTTTCTCTGTCCTCACATCTCCTCCCTGTCCATGTTCACAGAGCCCATCCCACCCACTCTGTGCTCAGCTCTGCCCTGTGGGCACCTCCTGGCACCAGGGCACTGCCCGGGGGCGTCTCTGTGTCTGAAGAGGCAAAGTACCAGCTCAGACAATCCTAACGAGATCTGGGATCTCAGTGCCTTCTCCAGAATGGAGAAATAAATTCTAATCAACCTCTAATCACTGCCCACCCAGACAACCAATAAGAGAAAACTCAAAGTACAGACACCTTCCCTTTCAGATAGCCCCTGCTTTGACCTTCCTCTTGAAAAGTCTCCTCCTCCAGAGATGTCCTCCGGATGATGTGGACCTGTGAGCAGCCCTGAATCATTCAGCACCCTCTCAGCAGCATACACACCTTGCCCTACTGGGATTCGCTCCTTCCACCCACAGCTTCTCCCTGCAGAACCGTGGGGATCTTGGGGAGCCTGAGCAGGCTGAGTGCTGACCCTGGCAGGCGGCAGAGTCCCTGCCCCGGCACACAGGCCCCTGGGGTGCAGGGACCCTGCTGGGAAGGACAGCCCTGGGCACTCCTGCCTGCAAACCTGGATTCACACCTTTCAGCTGTCCCTGAGAGAAGGGAGCCGGGATGCCATGTCCCTCTGAGGATGCAGCACAGAATTACTGTTCAGGAGCACCTCTTCCTCCTCCCAAAACTGTGAGAGTCCTGCTGGCAGATCTCTCAGGCTGTCGGATGTACCAGCTTTAGGAGATCCCTGCAGGAACCACAGCGTCATTGCCCTGCACTCAGAGACTTACCATGTGGAGGGCTGTGAAGATTTCTCTCCCAGTGAGCTCTCAGCATCCTCCCACTCCACACTGCCTTTAACCATTCACGGCCTCACTCATCTCCACTCCGTGCCTGCAGGCAGTGCCCTCAGCCCTGCTGCACTTTGCAGAGGAGCTGCGCCTGGGCAGAGCTGTCTCTCGGCAGCGCTGCCCACTTGCCATCAGCTCCCTCCATCCCAGGAGCCCAGCCCAGCTCAGCAGCAGAGGACCAGCCCAAGGCAGCACTTGCTCTGCCCCCTCGGGGCTTCCCCTAGGTGTCCCTGGGGCTCTACTAGGAAACAGACTGAAGCAGCCACTGATGTCTCTGATCAGAGACAGAGCTGGGCATGAGAATAATCTCTTCTCATCCCATTATAAGACAGGACAGGACCAAACCGTGTCAAACCATTTTCTTCACCGAAAGGGTTGTCAGGCTCTGGAATGGGCTGCCCAGGGAGGTGGTCGAGTCCTCATCCCTGGAGGTATTTAAAAGAAGGATAGATGAGGTACTTAGGGACATGGTTTAGTGGTGGGATGGCAGGGTTAGGGGAATGGTTGGACTCAATGATCTTAAAGGTCTTTTCCAACCAAAGTGATTCTATGATTCTATGTACCATAGGGAGATCTAAGTTTGACTCTGTCTTCACCATCAGCTGGGTTTACTATATCTCCATTGACTAGAATGGCGTTTGTCCAATCAACATCCCCACGTGGCCTAATCCAATTCAGGGCAGTTACTCTATTTATGGGCTAAACACAGGCCTGTAGTGCTACGTGAGATGCCAAGACTCTCCCCAAACCCTTCCTGTGTCAGGCAGGGATTGTCTGGTGCAGCCAGGCAGCTGATGAGAGAAATGGTGAGGCTAGGGGGGCAGGTAGGGAGACAGACTGCCCATCAAGTGCCTTCCAGAAAGGTCATGGATATCCCTACACATACAGACTCCAGCAGGAGATGCTTAGGATCAATCTCAAGGGGAGATCGCTGACGTCACTTAATCTGTAAGGAGAAAAAAATGAAAACTGGGAAAAGAGGAAAAGCCTTTCTTAGTTTTCTTTGCTGTTGGAATGTTTTCACCTGGGCTACACTCCTGAAATCTCTCTGATCAACCAAAGCAGAACTGAGGGATTAATTACGCCCAGAGACTTGGCTTGTTAGGGTGTGTTGCGTGTTTAATGAGCCCTCTGGTGCCAAATTCCTGAACTGCAGATCCTGACAGTTTGAAGAAGCCTCCAGAGAAGTAGAAGTCAGAAGCAAAGATCCAGGTCTCTGAGGGTGTAAGTGGGTCTCACTGAGGGCCATCAGTGAAGAGCCCATGGAGGGAAAAATCAGAGAAGGTTCCCATCCCTGGGGATTGGTGAAGCACGAAGTCAGAGGCACTGGCTGCAGGTGGAAAATCAAATGTGGAGGTAGCTCCAAAAGCCTTTGATGTGTTTCGCCAAGCAAGGTGGCCAAGCCCTGGCCCCCATCCCCTGCAAAGCGGGAACCTTTCTCTCATGGGATGCTCAGGACTCTTCCTGGGGACAGTGTGATGTGAGGGTGTGTGATGCTGAGGGCAGGAGAGTGCTAGGACACCTCCCGTGCTCTAAGGTGGTGAGGAAGCAACGAGACCCTGGGGCTGTAAGGAACTGATGACCTCTCCTAGGCCTGACTGGAAGGGAAAACAGCCATAGCAGAGAGGACAAGGACCTCAGTCCTGTTGGGGGAGGTCTGAGCCCCACCAAGTCCCTTGGCTGTCCCCACCAGGCTGTCCTATGCCTGTGCCTGTTTCCCTGCAGACTTTAACCATCCTTCTTCTTCCCCCACCATAATCTGACCCCATGATGGCTCAAGCTTTACTGATGTCCCACTGTCCTCACTGGCTGCTGCTTCAAACACAAAGCTGTGGGGTTTTGAGGATTTTCCAAGGCCTGTGAGTTCCTTTCCCCCCCCCAAGCTTCTTTCAAACTCCTGCTAATGCTCCTCTTCTTCCCACCTTCAACATGCTCACTCCCACGCACACATCGCTCTCTACCTGTTCTCCCATGTGTCTCAAAACCCACTCCCTCTTCCCCTGCAGTTATGGGGCATCACTCCAGGAGGATGTTTCTCACTGACGTCTCCCGACACTCTCTCCCAGACCTACACATGGCCCATCATGACTTCTCAGGGCCACTCATACTTTGGAAGAGGCCGTGAGCTCCTTGGATCTTCCTCAAGCTTATTAACAATTTTTCTGGCTCCGTTCAGAGCTCCTGGTGAGACTTCTTGTCTGTAGCAGGGCCTTTATGACCATCTCCTATGAAATGGTTGTCTTTTTATGATCTCCTGTGCAGAAAGAGCTGCCACAGAAAACCAAAATGGATGTGGAGTGAAATGCCAATGATAACTGGGTGAGCTAGCCCCACGCCTGGGCAGGGAGTCTGTCCTGAGGAGGGGAATCAGCCTCTGCTGCTCTCCGGAGAGGGAAATCAGCAGTGTCTGTGCCACCTGAGGACACAAAGCGTGACATTTGCAAGGCCACCCTTCATCTGAACCATGCCAGATGTGTACTTGAGGATGGGGTAGCACACCTTATATTGCAAGCACTGGATTCACCTGGCATTGCCCAGAGTGGCTGGCACAGATGGACGCAGACCGCTACGATGCAGATGTTTAGATTTATCTACTGATACCCTTGTGGAAATCACACAAACACCTGGAGATGACTGAAGGCTTTTTGACAGAAGCACCAGTAGGTTTGCATCCCAAGAATCAGGATGCTAGGGGGCAAGGGATGGATGGATGGATGGATGGATGGATGGATGGATGGATGGATGGTTTAGGCACTGTTCTGGGCTTTGGGGAACTCAAGCTTACTCCTCTCTCCCCAACACCCTGCTCTCCTCAGTGACATGTGTGAGAAAGTCTACCAGCCGGGTCTGAACCTCCAGCTGAGTCAGGTAACTTGTGTTTAATTGCAGCCAGAGCTCTCCTGACAGCTCATGATTTGAGCTACCATTACAGCCCAAACTATTTCAATTGACGCTATCGCCATCGTCCATCTGGCATGGCTACTGTGTAACACAACTGCCTTGGCTGCCCAAGAATATTGGAGCAACTTGGTTCCTGAATTGGACATCACTGAATTGGACATCACTGAATTTTCCCCTTTGCTGGAAATGAGAAGGCAGAAGGCTCAAGGCAAGAGGCCCAAGAAACCCAGCTTCACATAGGGCCAACTGATGAAACCATTGCATAGCCTGTGGGACTGGGCTCTCTTTACTGACAGAGAAATTGTGAGCCCACACAAGACAGCTTCCTCCTTCTGCTTGATGGTGATGAACTAATGTGCCCTCCTTTCCTTCCTCGCAGTCATTCTTACCTGTCCAAACAGCTGTAATTTCTCAGTAGGTTGCCTCTGGCGTGAAGTTTTCAGCACAGTGCTTTTTCCTCTCTCTGCTAACTCTCTGGTACCATTTCCAAGACTACACTTCTTGGACAGTACTGACCTTCAACCATCCCTGCTCCATAGCTTTCCTCCCTATTTTTGAGAGCACAGGGAGTTGGAATAGGGGAGTTGTTTAGTTTTTTTGCCAAAGAAGGCCAAGGGACAGACCCCAGATTAGTGAAAGCAGGAAGCTGGAAGCTCCCTTCACCTGCCCTGCATTTCAGCATGTAAAAGGAAACCAACCTCACCAAAAAGTTTGCTGTGATTCTCTTTAAAGCACTGCATGAGCCAGGAGACAGGCCAGAACACCTAAAGAAGAATCATACTTCTCTGGACAAATAGAATCTCAGGTGGCATGGCATGCCAATTCCTGGGTTCCAGGAGCTGGCCAAATGACTCATCTCCATGTCTGTAATGGTGGCTTTGATGCCTGGTTCATGTGCAGACTCCGACATTTACTGAGCAACTTGCTCTAACCTCAGAGCTGGCCCTGCTTGGAACCCAAGGTGGGACTAGAAACCTCCTGAGCACAAGACAGTTCCACCCAGAATTGTCCGATGAGCCTATGCTGTAGAGACCCTCACCTCCTGGTGGAGCTGAACCCTGAAAACCTCCAGAGACGGAGATCACGGAGAGTCTCTGGATGTCCTGACACAGGGCAGCACCACCCTCCTAGTCAGTTTTTCCTCATGTCCAGGACGAAGCTCTCAAGAGGCAGTTTGTGGCTCTTGCCTCTGCCATACCATCTGCCATTGCAGAAGAGTTTGGCTCCACCATCATCTCTTCAGGTTGGTGTTGCCTGCTTTTAGACTGCCCCGTGCCTCTCCTTCAGCAGCCTAAAGAGGCCCAAGTTCCCTCAGCCTTTCCAGATATCTCATGTGCTTTAAGTCCCAAACCCCATCATGACAGACTTCCTCTGGACCTTCTCCAGCTTCTGCATGCTCCTCTTGAAGTGGGAAACCCACTGGCTCAGATGGCATCTACCATAACTCCCATCACCCTCCTCAAGACCACTCCTCAGCTGGTCATGTTAAAGCCTGTCCTGGAGCAAGGGGTTATTCTGCCCCCAGTGTGGACCTTGCTTCCTTCTCCTTGTAAAACTTCAGGAGGTTTCTGTTGGCCCAATAGAAAACTGTGTCAAGGTCCCACTGGACTGAAAGAGCAACATTTCAGCATTTAAGGTTTGTGGGCCAATGCCTCAAACAAGATCCCACTATGGGGAATTGCAAGGCCCTACAGGCAACGAAAGAGAATTTTGTGTTTAAGGGAGCTGCTACTCAGGGTGGAAAATACCACAGCAACAACCTCAGAAACACTGAAAGAGGGGACAAAAATGAAAAGCTTGGGCAATGGGGAATGGATTTAACAGAGTAGGCTGTTCTTTTGGAGGGTATGAGAATAGTAAAAGAGAAGTTGAGGAGGGGGAAGAGGGAATGGTAACATTGATGGGGTGGTTAAATCCACGGGGAGAAAAGAATCAGCAGAGTTTGAAAGTAAGGCACAGCGGAGAGCCCCGTGTGATGTGCTTTGTACTCAATGCACTGCCCTGCGTCTATGCAATAGAGGATGGACAGACCTTGCCTCACTGCAGTGGTAGGATTTGGTTGTTGACCCAGAGGCACTGAATGTGCCTGAGATTCCCTGAATGGTGCCTATAACACAACCAGTCTGAATGGGGGGAGGTGCCTGTGTAGGACCTGTGCTGACCATGTCGGCTGCATGCAGTTGTGCTAGAAAGCCCTGGCATCTCCTGTAGCACTCCAGACCTGTATTGGGACATTAAATGGAGATTCAGCTGCCCTGAATTAGGTTAGGCAGTGAAGGGGTGTACACGAGAAAAGTCCTGTTATGCTCAAAGGACCTGTAGGAAACACAGCTAATGATGAAGAGAAAGAAAGGCTTAGATCTTCCTAGGGCATATGATGCCTTTTGGTCAGAAAAATATCTCTATAGGCTGCCATGAACATACAGAGTAGGGAAATGTTCAGGGGTTCTACATATTGGCATCTGCTGCTGGCCAAAGGAATGCACCACCCGGCTCCAAAATGCTGCCCCCAGATGCTGCCATGTCTCTCAGAGTTGCTCCATTAGAGCGTGCAGTAACTTGCACATAGAATCATAGAATCATAGAATCGCCTTGGTTGGAAAAGACCTTTAAGATCATCAAGTCCAACCTTTAACCTAACCCTGCCATCCCACCACTAAACCATGTCCCTAAACACCTCATCTATCCTTCTTTTAAATACCTCCAGGGATGGGGACTCGACCACCTCCCTGGGCAGCCCATTCCAGAGTCTGACAACCCTTTCTGTGAAGAAGTTTTTCCTAATGTCTAGCCTAAACCTGCCCTGGCGCAGCTTCAAACCATTCGCCCTCGTCCTATCATCTGTTACCAGGCAGAAGAGGTCGACCCCCACCTTGCTACAACCTCCTGTCAGGAAGTTTTAGAGGGCGATAAGGGCTCCCCTCAGCCTCCTCTTCTCCAGACTAAAAACCCCCATTCCCTCAGCCGCTCCTCATAAGACTTGTGCTCCAGACCCCTCACCAACTTTGTGGACCATCTCTTGCCCCTCAAATGTAGCAATTCCTGTGAAGACAAAGAGCTTTCCTGAGTTTGTGCTTTCAGCTTCCTACTGCTGGTGAGAGTTGGGGAGGAGAGAGAAATGGAAAAGAAGATGTTTAAGGATGGACAAGAGACTGAGACTGAAAGATCAGTAGGTCTGCTGGAAACCTGTGAATGTCCCATCCTGCAGGTCCTGAAGACCGGGCTGTAATTCAAAAGAGCTAACCATATTCTGGACTGCATTAAGCCCAGTATAGCTAATCAGTTGAAAGAAGTGATTGTCCCACTATATTCAGCATTGGTGTGGCCTTGCCTCAAGCACTGTTTGCAGTTTTGGCTCCACGGTGTAAGAAGAATATAAAACTGTTGGAGTTTGTCCAAAGGAGGGCAACAAAGATGGTGAAAGGAGTAGAGAGCATGACTTATGAGGAGCAACTGAGGATATCAAGTTTGTCCAGCTTCAAGAACTGGAGACTGAGGGGTGTCTTCATTGCTGTCTACAACTTCCCTGTGAGGGGGAGAGAGAGGAAAATGCTGCTTTCTCCTCTCTGGTGTCCAGTGACACCAAGGGAGTGGCTTAACACTACATCAGGGAAAATTCAGACTAGATATTCGGAAGTTCTTCACTGAGAGGGTGGTCAAGCACTGGAACAAGATCCCCAGGGAAGTGGTCACGGCCTCAAGCCTGTTGGTGTTCAAGAAGTGTTTGGACAATGCTCTTAGATACATGGTTTAACCTTTAGGTTTCCCTGTGTGGAGTTGGGAGTTGAACTTGGTGATCCTTGTGCATTCCTTGCAACTCAGGATATTCTACAATGCTATGATTTTTTATAAGATTTGGGGCATAACCAAAAAACCAATCCCTCCAAAACCATCTGAGCCTGAGTGTCCCTTCCCACAGGGCGGGCAAAGACTAGCAGTGGAGGGTACCACAGGCCCACTGAGTCCAAGGCAGATGGTGACTTTGTCTGCAGCAGGAAATGGTCTTAGGACAGGAAGAGAAATATTTGGGTTTTTGCTCAGTCTCTGAAAGGAAGAAATCACTAAAAGTGCCTGATTCATCCTAGTCGTTGCTTAGGAAAAATCCTTCAGTCCTGAGTTCAGCATACATCCGTTACTGGGACTTGCCAATGGTATTTCTGGCGTGCGTAAGCTCTTAACGATGCCCATTGCAACCAATTAATAATGCCTCTCACTGGGTGTAGGTGTAGAGTCCTGGCATGGATTAATGAATACGCACCACCCTCTCCATAAGAGCTGGTAGCTGCTGTCCCCGTGCCCAAAGGGCCAGGAGGGCTTGGTCTGTCAGAGAGGCTCAGGGGACACCTCCAGCCACAAGTACACAAAGGGCTGCAAGCCTGCTCCACTCCTGAATATCCTTCTGGCCATTGCAGGTATGGTTTCTGTCTCCTTTTTCCCCTGCCTCCACAGATTTCCTTTCTGCATCCTTATTTTCCAGTGCTGGGGACTAGAGGGGAGGAGAGGGAGAGGTCCTCTAGCAGGACCCTGCAATCAGCCCTGCCGTCCTGGCATGCATCAGCCCTTGCAGAAGGAAGAAGGTCTGAGTCTGATTCATACAAGACCCCTTTGCATCACTGCCCTTTGTGTGAGGAAGGAAACAGGCCATCTGTGTCCACCACTATCCCAGTGAAAACGGCTCCCTCATTCCTGGGGAGAGCTAAGACTCTTCCCTATGTGTCTCCTCTTGGAAACAGGAGGTCAAGGGAGGTTCTCCTCCCCCTCTACTCTGCCCTGGTGAGACCCCACCTGGAGCTCTGCATCCAGTTCTGGGCTCCACTGTTCAAGAAAGATGAGGAACGGCTAGAAAGAGTCCAGAGGAGGGCAACAAGGATGATGGGGGGACTGGAGCATCTCCCCTAGGAGGAAAGGCTGAGGGAGCTGGGCTTGTGCAGCCTGGAGAAGAGAAGGCTGAGAGGGGATCTCATCAACACCTACAAATATTTCAAGGGTGGGGGTCACGAGGACGGAGCCAGACTCTTCCCAATGGTGCCCAGCGACAGGACAAAGGCCAATGGGCACAAACTGAAACATAAGAGGTTTCAGTTGAATATGAGGAAGAACTTTTTGACTTTGAGGGTGACGGAGCCCTGGCACAGGCTGCCCAGGGGAGTTGTGGAGTCTCCTTCTCTGGAGATATTCAAAGCCCGCCTGGATGAAGTCTTGTGCCCCCTGCTCTAGGTGAGCCTGCTTGGGCAGGGGGGTGGGAGGTCCTTTCCAACCCTTGCTGTTCTGTGATTCTGGGATTCTGTGATTCTGTGTGAAACTACTGCAGCACCAGCAGCTGTTCCCACATGCTTCCCGTGCTGGAATAACTCCCACACGGGGTCAAGGATTGCCACAGGTTTGCAGTGGGAGTTAGCTGTGCTGCTCAAACCCTATTTTACCTGCTTTTCTTCTCCATCCACTCACTCCGCACAACATTGCCAGTGGCTCCAGCGCTTCAGCTTACACCACCCTGCATGTGTCACTGAGAGCTAACACGGTCCTTGTATGAGTGAGAGGCTCTGAAATGGTGTTTCCTCTCTTGCAGGTCACGGGAGGTCTTTCAGCCACTTTCCCAAAACCACAGCTTCCAAGAAAGTCAGCAGACCCTCCTCCACCTCTCCATCTCCAGGCTGTAACTTTCCTGCCCTTGCAGTGATTGCCTGCAGCGCTCTTCCACATAGGTAAGTGATGTCACTTTCTCCATTGTGAAGACCAGAAATGGGACTTCCCCAAAGGGCTTTCTAGGTGAGCTCTAGCCACACTGTCATCCTAGCTTCCCAGATGACATGAGAGAAGGAGCCACATGTCCCTGAGCCACCCGTGTGATCTCAGGAGCCATGGCAAGGCCAGGAGCTGCCTACAGCACCCATCAGCCCTTGCGTGTCCCAAGCCAATGCACAACACCATTGTTTTACCAGGAGGACTACCAACGCTACAAACACAGAGGCCAGGAAAGGGTTTTTGTGAGGGACGCTCAAACAAATTCTCTTTGCCACAGCAACAAGCCACTTTGTACTTTCTGTGACCCAGGTGCTGGTTTTCTTACTGCCTGACATCTGGAGAAAACGTGTTGTTTCCATGGGGAACAACAGCCAAACCCTGGCCACAGACTTCATCTTCCTGGGTTTCTCCAGCCTGGCGGAACTGCAGAAGCTGCTTCTTGTGGTGTTTTTGCTGCTGTACCTGGTCACTCTGAGCATGGATACCACTCTAATGATTATCATATGGGTTGATCGGAGCCTTCACACACCCATGTACTTTTTCCTTTGTGTCTTGTCATTTTCTGAGACTTGCTACACATTTGCCATTGTCCCCAAGATGCTGGTAGATTTGACAGCAGAGACAAAAACTATTTCCTTCCTGGGCTGTGCTGTACAAATGTACTTCTTCCTTTTCTTGGGGTGCTCTCACTCCTTCCTCCTGGCAGCCATGGGCTATGACCGCTGTGTTGCCATCTGCTACCCCCTGCACTACAACAGCATCATGACTTGGAGACTCTGTGCTCAGCTGCTGGTTGCTTCTGCTCTGAGCGGCTTGCTAGTTGCCCAGGTGGTTACCCCCTTGATATTTTGCTTGCCCTTCCAGGCATCCAGGAAACTCAACCATTTCTTCTGTGACATCTCCCCTGTCCTCCAAGTGGCCTTGACTCACACAAACCTCAGCGAGGCCATTATCTTCATGCTGGGTATCTCCGTCCTTACAATCCCACTGATGCTGATCCTCATTTCATACCTCTGCATTGTCTTGGCCATCTTGCAGATCCCTTCAGCTGCAGGGAGGCACAAAGCCTTCTCCACCTGCAGTTCTCACCTGATAGTCGTGGTTGTTCATTACGGCTGTGCCTCCTTCATCTACCTGAGACCCAGCTCCAGCTACTCATCGGATCAGGATGCATTGATCTCTGTCACTTATACGGTCCTCACTCCCCTGCTCAACCCTATGATTTACAGCCTAAGGAACAAGGATGTCAAAATGGCTCTTCAAAATGCAATCAGCAAAAACATATTCTCTCAGAAGGTTTTCCAGTGAAGAGGTTAAGATGAGCTGCTTCCTGACTGGGTATTTTCAGCCAACATCTTCCACTTCCAAAAAAACATCACCCCTTTTCCATACATCCCCTGTTGCTCACAGAGAAGCTTTCAGGAATGACGTGATAGCTCATCATGGTTGCTAAGAACTTGACATTAAACAAACAAATTCTAGTCACAGTCAGACTAGAAACATGAACTTTAGTAAAACACAATTTTTTTAAAACTTGGAAACAGATTTTCACTCTGGTGAGAGTAGTTTCTTAGGTACAACTTCTTCATATGAGCCATTTACTAAATAAAAAGCACAGATGTTGAAATAATTCCACAGTGAAACTCTTGGTTTATAAGGAGATGGCAAACTCAAGACCATGTCCTTATTGTGTATCAAGATACCACTGAGCTTGGACACCTGCCCATCTATGTGGTATCGCGGTGCCCATCAACAAAGCCTGCAAGGCAAGTGACCCACTTCAAACTGCATCAGCCTGCCTTTGCTGTGGGCAAAATTTATCCACGCAGCCATGAACTAAACCTCAGCTGATAAGTTCATTTGCTGACCTGTGTGAAGCTGACCACTAACCTTGGAATTTAGACACCTGCAAACCATGTGTCCACCAACTTCAGTGAGGAAGAGGATGTCTATTGAGATGGACCTACAAAGGGGCTTTACAGGAACAGGTCTCTTAGAAAAATGAATGAATGAGATCTCCATAGGTGCATGTTTCTCCTCCACAATAATGGTGTTTTCCCTAAATCTGGGAGCCATCTGGGAAAGTGGAATTAAAAAAACTAGGAAGGGAAATATTTTCTGGAGGAAAAGAGCCTGTGGTAGTGTTCTGTAGTAATACTCACTTTTAAAACCATTCTCCCTCATCTTTCAGAACTTCTGTCATGCGCAGTCAAGTGTTTCCCTCCCTTCAGCCATGAGATTGTCCAAGACATGTCTCAGCACAGTCCCTCTTCCCAACCAAGGGCGGTGGGCAGCACACAGGCAATGTCCAGCCCTGAGCCACCAATGACCTCCCCCAACAGACTTCCTGAGGACTAACAAAGGAAACAGGCTTCTTTTGATGGACAGAATGAAATGGTAGAAGGCAACAAGCCAGAGAAACTCAAAGGCACCTGACATTTTTCTCTATTTCTAGGGGCTTTGCCGCATCAGAGAGAGTGTCACATCTCCCCCAAAACTTTGTACATCACATTGCAATGTCTCTGGCTTTCCCTTGGCAGAATTTCCTCCCTGCAGGACAAAGACAGTCAGTATTTCCCGCCCCCAGAGACATTCACTTGCTATTACTGTCTCTGCTCTATGAACATCAGTGCTCTTTCCCTCAAGCAGACTGGATTGAAGCTTTTTGGTGTTTCAGGATGAGGCGTTTCCTCTGCTCTGAGATAGCCTGTATTGCTCCTTTCCCACTCATTCTGTTTTTTTAATATCCTCTGCAACCTCTGTTTAGGTCCCACTGTTTCAGTCGTTATTTTTAGGGGGGTTCAAACTAGCAGAGACAGTCAATTTCCTCCAAAGCTTCGTATGTCACATTGCAATTTGTCTGGCGTTAAGCTGGTGGAATTGCAGCCGCTCAGAGTAAAGAGCCCTTCCGGGGGCAGTGTTTCACATACACCGAGGTGTTCTTGCACGTAATCCAATCTGTTTGGTGTTAAATATCAGCCCTCTTCCTGTCAAGCTGAATAGATCTAAACTTTTTGGTCTCCATGTCCTCTGTAAAGTCTTGGCTGCAGCATTTCTGTTCAGGGATGATTCTGCTTTCAGCACCCTAAGCTCCGACCACAGGTTGGGTTATTTTGTCATGTTCTTTTCATTGCAAACATGCACTATTTATTGTGGGGTGAGTGGGTCTAGAATGAGGATGCTCCAGAGTGCTACTGCCCTGATGCCATGCAGCAAAGTAAAGGATGGAGCAGAGAATGGAAGAGAGGGTGCTGCAAGCCCAAAAGGCACCTGGGGACTTTTTGTAGCCTTTAGCAGAGTGCTTTACACATGACAGGCACCACCAGCGGTGACTTGAGCCCATGTGAGTTCAAAAAAGAAATGTGGAAGGAAGAAGCCTCTGCAGAAATGGTCCAAGACAGAGATGGTGAAGGAATCCACATTTCACCCACACAGCGAGAACCTGACAGATTGCAGGAGGAAAGCCCTCTGCTTTCTGTTAATGGAACCTAAACCAGGACAGTCCTGCCCTTGCTTTATGTCCTCCTTCATTGATTACTCGTATGATGTATTAATGGTTTCAATAAAGCAGTTGCAGAGTGGTTCCCCAAAGAAGGTTGGTTTGGTTTGGTTTGGTTTGGTTTGGTTTGGTTTGGTTTGGTTTGGTTTTTTCAGGGGCTGTTCATAAAACTCTCAGGGTTCTTGGCTCATTTGCAGGGTTCAGCTCCCACCAGGCAGTTGCGGTGCCAGCAAGGGACAGGACTGGGACTGCCTGCGCCACCTTGTTGTGTCCTGTCTGGGGTGCCAGCATCATGGAGAAGAGTAGAGAAACTGGAGCTGGAAGGTCCTTCCCAAGCCCTGGTCAGAGTATCACCAGCTTCAAAGGCAGACCCCATTCTCCAGAGCCTTTTAGCTATTGCTTTTGCGGGAATGGCTGCAGGAAAAAGCTGTGAAACGGTGCAAGAGAGGCTTGGATCCTCTTGGCACTGACTTTGGGAACAATGGCCTGCCCCAGCAATCCTGTCTGTTCCCCCTGAGACCAGAGGTCTCCCAGGACCTGGCTACCCTCTGCCCATGGCACTGGCAGCCTTGCCCTCTACCTGTGACTTGCAAAGGGCAGGGGAAAATCTGACGTGTGACACCCCCCTCCCTCGGATCGGACATTGGAGAGGCTCTTGGCTTGGCATTTTTAGGGACAGAGGTGGGGAAGGTGTCATGGGGGGGTCTTGAAGTCTACCTGAAGAAGCCCAAATATTGCCCATTACAGCAAGGACAGCAGGGCGATGCCGTGGCCATGTGGGAAAGCCATGCTCCAGGAGATCAGCCTTCCAGCGGGGAAGGGCACTTGCATCTCTCCCAGAGGGCTGTGGCCACTGCTGCACAGTGCCAGCAGCTCCCCAGGTCCCACTGCCATTGTTCTTGCTGTCTCCTGAAGCAGCCACTTCCCCTACTGGGTGCCTTCTCCTGCCCTAAATCCTGCAGGACATGCGGGAGCACCTGCAACCTGCCTCCCACTGCTCCCTGAGCAAAATCCCTGCCCTGGCACTTCAAATCCTCATTGGCCTTATTTCTACGTTGCTCTGATACCATAAGTTGGCAATAGAGGGACCCTCTAAAACTCAATTTGGAGCCTTAGAAAGCAGGCATTATTTATTATGGCGCCAGGCACGCAGGGGATCACTCCTCCTCGTGTGTACGCTGAATTACTCAACTACAGAGGGTTATAGGCAACCATAATTTACATATTCATTACTTTTCTAGGAAACTATTACCATAATCATACTATTTCCTGGAACTAATTAACATATGTAAATGTCCTTGAAGCTTGTGCATTTATGCCCATTGGTGGTCTTCCAGGGTCCTCTGGTGGTCATCGATAGTCTTCCTCACTGTGTCCGCTCACTGAACTCAGTCTCTGGGCATGCTCACTCCATTACTGGCCTATTTACATATTTCTTGCTAATGCAAAACTAGTTGATTCTAGCACAACTTCCTCATCTATTCAACTCAAGGATAAAGTGTCTCAGGACTTCCTTTTATCTAATCACATACAGCAACTTCCAAAGCCATTCAGTCGTAAATTATTCCAGGCTTGACTATGTTGCTCCAATTAGAGGAGGACTATACGTTCTTCTTCAAAGATCCAAAACTCGGTATCCACTCCCTAAAAGCTGCCGTCAAGCATGGTCTGATCTGGTGCAGGCAAAGGCAGCAAGGGTGGGCAAAGCTGGGGAAGGGTTTCTGTGAAAAGTGCAAGAGATAGGCAGGGCAGGAGGCAGGCCAGAGGTCCATGAAGTCAGGAGCCACATGGGAAAGATGTACAGGAGCTGGGTGCTCAACACCCCTCCAAAGACAGTGGCACAGAGGAAGGCAAACCGTGAGCTGCTGGGCCGCACGCAGACATGGGGAAGTGTTTCTCTTGGTGCAGGGTTCACCCACAGATCTCCCTTCAGCCGGATAGATGGCCCTGGTGTGAAGCCAGCCCTCACTGTGGCTGTACCTGGAGGCTCAGCCCAGCTCCTACACCTCCCTCTTAGCACAGGGACCCCCAGCTGCCCCGGTCATCTCCATCCTGAAGGTATGCGCAGGAAGCAGGGCTTCCCAGGGAAATAACATCACCTGTGCCGTGGAGTCTATGCTGGAGCTGGTGTTGCAGTGATGAACACAGCTTTCAAGAGCCACATGTAAGATGGTCTTGCAGGTCCCAAGGTCATGGACCTAGCTAAGAAAACCTTTGAGAAGCAGGGCTGCTGGTTCCCCTGGAGATGGTGAATGATCAGAGGGGATCTTTCTGGGATTTCCCAGGGTTTTCAGGCACCAGAGCAGCACCACCAGCTTGGGGCCCTGTGGGGAGCATGGGGAGGGAGCAGGAATGGCTGTCCAGGCCAGCACAGACACGCTCCCATGGGAAATCCCTTGGGACAGGTTGATCCCTGGAGAAGAGCAGAAGAGCAACTCTGTGCTTTCAGGGGGAATAAATGACCAAGAGAAACCTATTTCTGCATGGACAGGGAGACTGTGGCCTCCATCTCCTCATGCCTTGGAGGGCCCCCAGCCCTGGGGCTGATGCCGAGGACAATCCACCTCTCTGTCCTCCAGGAGCTTCTGTGCTCTTCATAGGGGATGGTGCTGTGGTGTGAATGCCCAGAGCCCTGCAGCACCCTCCGGTGGGCACTGCCATAGGGTCAGCCCGCCCTGAGCTTCTGGGATGGGATGGGATGGGGAGAGGTGTCAGGGGAGAGCAATGGAGGAGCGGGGCTGGCCTAGAAAGTACCTGGGAGAGGAAAATGCCAAAGGTACTGGGTTAGTTTTGTCTGTGCAGCCATCTCCACCTTCCTTCTGGTCTGTATCGGAGGAATGGCCAGGCCTCCTGGCTTCTCTCCTGTCCCAGACCCCAGCAGACCCCCGAGCACGACTATCTGCAAAGCCTCATGTGGGGCATGTCCTGGACAAGGCAGGGACCAGGAGCTGGGAGAGGCTGCCTAACAAGAGCTCCATGGGGGAACAGGGCACCAAAGGCTGTCCTGGGCATCATGCCAGGGGGACCATTCCCCCACCCCAAACACACCCTGTCCCATGCATGCTGTGCCTGCATGGCAGGGCTGTGGGGCAGTGTGTGGGGCAGTGGGGCTGGGCCATCACAGGGACAGGGCAAGGACAGAGGCCTCTAAGCAGCTGCCAGGGGGTGACAGCAAAGACAAACCAGGAATTTATCTGCATTGCCCTCATTGTGCAGGTATGATTTTGGGAAAGCTTGAGATTGCTGATGGTTGCAAGGGACTCGAGCAAAAGGAAGGGCATTGGCCATCGTGTTAGAGACCAAAGCTGAAGAAGGAAAATGCAGGGCTGCTGCTGAATGGGGAGGGTGATTTAGATGGGGCTGAGGGACTAATTCCTTCTTTGCCTTAGTCTTTATGGAAAAGGTCTCCAGGACTCTGTGCTCAGTGAAAAGGTTCAAGGAGGAGGGGAGCATGTATTGGCAGGAACTTCATGAAATCCCACAAGGACAATGCCAGTTTTTACCCGTGCAGGGGCCTAACCTCGGCAATGGCACAGTCTGGGGGCTGCTGGGCTGGGAGCAGCCCTGTGGGAATGGTCTTGGTGGTCAACAATCTGGACAGGAGGCAGCAAGGAAGTCCATCAGCATCCTGGGCTGGACCACCAGGAACATGGCCAGGAGATGGAGAGAAGGAATTATCCAGAATATTGCATCCATGTTTCAGATCCCCAATACAGGAAAGATGTCAGCAAGCTGGAGTGGGTTTAACAAAGGCCCTCGGGACAGCGAGGGTCTGGAGCACTTGGCCTGTGAGAAGACTGTGAGGGACCCAGGGAGAAGACTGTTTTTCAGCCAGGAGAAGGGAAGGCTGAGGGGGACCTCACTGCAGCCTGCCGGTACCTACAGGGAGGTCATGGAGAACACAGAGCCAGGCTCTCCACAATGGTGCCTGTTGAGAGGGCAAAAAGCTATGAGCACTGAGGGAGGGGGGAGTGAGCAAGCGGCTGCGTGTGCTGAGTTGCCAGCCGGGTTAAAATGCGATAGCTCTGCCCTGGATTCAGCTGGGACAGAGTCAGTTTTCTTCCTAACGGCTGGCCCAGCGCTGCGGTTTGGGTTTAGGATGAGAAGAATGTTGGTAACTCACTGATGGTTCAGATGTTGCTGAGCAGAGCTCACACCAGTCAAGGACTTTTTCAGCTTCCCCTGCTCTGCCCGGGGCACAGGGAGCTGGGAGGGAGCACAGACCCATGGCAGCCCAGCCCCCCACCGTGCTATGGGGCAGCCCCACACCCCAAGGGTCAGACCCACGCTCCCAAACATATGGGACCGCCCCACATCCCGGGGGTCAGACCCACGGCACCCAGACCTGCACCGCGCTATGGTACAGCCCCACAGCCCGAGGGTCAGACCCACCACACGCAGACCCACACCACACTATGGGGCAGCCCCACATTCTTGGGGTCAGATCCAGGGTGCCCAGACCCACACTGCACTATGGGGAAGCCCCACACCCCATAGGTCAGGCCCACGGTGCCCAGACCGATGGCAGCTCTGCCCCACACCGTGCTATGGGTCAGGCCCATACTCTTGTGGTCAGACCCATGGTACCCAGACCCCCACCAGGATTCCCTCCCTGCCTGGACCACGCCTGAGCCCCTAAAATCCTGCTCAGTGCCGAGCGCCTTCCCCCCAGTCCCTCCTGTGCCCATGGGAGGGTGCAGGCTCAGATCGGCGCCACCTCCCCATCCCCACCCCCGATCCTCTGCCTCCAAGGGGGGAGCTGACGCCACAGGGACCACCAAGGCCTGGGGACATCTGGAGGGTCCTGTGAGCCCTTGTGGCTGGTGCCAGCCCACAGGCTGTGAGACAGGTGATTCCCCAAGGACGCCCACGCACGTGCTCATGCCACGGCCCTGGTTGGTGAGCATGGCGTTTGACCTCAGGGTGGCCTGGGCTGCGTCTTTGCGCCAAAGGTGCCTCATGCATGGCCTCTTCCCTGCCCCAGTGGGGGAGGAGAGGAGGAGGAAGGGAGGAATTGTTTCTCCTCTCCTTCGCTTTGAACAACCCCAGCGTGTTCACAGGATGTCGATGGATCTTCAGGTGGGGCCTTGAGTGCTCTGCGTCTTCCAAGCTGACCGAAAAGTGGCCCCTGTGCAACCTGCTGAGGCTCTCCCCAGTCTGCTGCAATGCAGAGGAAGTTCATAGAATCACAGAATCGTTGGGGTTGGAGAAGCCCTTGGAGATCCCCAAGCCCAACAGTTCCCCCAGCCCTGCCATCCCACCACCAAATCCTGTCCTCCAGCAACGCAACATCTGTCTTGGAGTGAGGGGCCCAACCCTGACCCCAGCATTTGAGGGGAGGCCCCACCAGTGCCCAGCACAGGGGCACAGTCACTGCCCTGCTCCTGCTAGCCACACCACTCCTGATACAAGCCAGGATGCCCTTGGCCCTCTTGGCCACCTGGGCACGCTGTTGGCTCGTGTTGAGTTGGCCATTGACCAACACCCCCAGGGCCTTTTCCGCCAGGCAGCTTTCCAGCCGCTCTACCCCATGCCTGGAGCGTTGTGTGGGGTTGTGGTGACCCCAGGGCAGGACCCAGCCCTTGGCCTTATTGAATTTCACACAATTGGCCTGGGCCCATGGATCCAGCCTGGCCAGGTCCCTCTGCAGAGCCCCATTCCACCCCCCCCAGCAGATCCGCACTCCCACCCAGCTCGTGTCATCTGCAAACTGGCTGAGGGCACCCTCGATCCCCTCGTCCAGGTCATGGATGAAGATATTAAACAAGACCGGCCCCAGCACTGAGCCCTGGGGGACACCCCTTGTGCCCAGCTGCCAACTGAATTGACCTCCATTAAAGTTGTGGGAACCACTTTTGTGCTACCCATTGGCAGATGCCCCCTCCCAGCCATTTTCCGGCAGGTCACAAGGCTGTAGGCATCTCCAGCCTTAGCACACTTGGGTTGGGCACGGGCATGATGGGAGCTGGGGAAGAACAGATGGGGAAGGTTTGGTCCTGTGGTCTGGGAAATGGGAACAAGAATAAATGACCTTGCAATGATCCTCCTTGTCACTCGTGCTGAGGAAGAAGCTTAAGGCAAGGTGGAGGAGATAACGGTCACCCTCGGCCCCCGAGCTCGAGGGAGGGGTGAGGTGGACTGCGGCTCATGAAGCAGAGAAAGCCCAAAGATGGTCTGGAGCATGTGGGGAGGAAAGGATCTCAGAAACCACAATGACAGCCACAAGACACGCAGCGTCCAGGGCGTAGCTCCCCCCGGTCTACCAGCCGTGGTTGGTGGCATCTGCTTCATTATGCAGCGCTTCCTCTCCCTGCCCCTCTGACCACCCACCTCCAGGCAGGCAGACGGAGAAAGCAGGACAGAGCCACCAGGCAGCTGGAGTCCACGCTCCTCAGGGTTGGCACAGAGCCCTGAGCACCCACTGGATCACGGTGCCATGATCACCTACCTCTTTGTGACGCTCCTCAGTGAGTCTCTCACCCCCATTTTCCCTTCCCCTTCCCTTCCCTTTCCCTTCCCTTCCCTTCCCTTCCCTTCCCTTCCCTTCCCTTCCCTTCCCTTCCCTTCCTTTCTCTCCCCTTCCTCCCTCCCCTCCCCTCCCCTCCCCTCCCCTCCCTCCCTTCCTCTCCCCTCCCCTCAGTTTCCCACTCCCCATCCCTTCTGTTGGACCATCAAAGGGCGATGCCCCAAGCCCGTCAGTGTCTGAGGAATTTGGGCAATGCCCTTAATAACCTGCGTTAACTTTTGGTGAGCCCTGGAGGGGTCAGGCCCTTGTCTACATGATCCTTGTAGGTTCCTTTCCAGCTGAAAATTATCCTACGCTCTCCTCTCCTCTCCTCTCCTCTCCTCTCCTCTCCTCTCCATCACATATTTCTGCATTGGCTTGGCGCATTCAGTCCTGTCCTGTCACCGGGACCTCAATATTCTCAGGAGGTGAAGAACATTTGGGTGAAAACCCCTTGCTGGAGAGGGTCCCGCACGTGATCCCCTTTGTGGCACATGACTCCAGCAGTTACACATCAGCTCCACCCTTCTCTTCCACTGCAGATTCTTACAAGATCAGATCTGATCAGTTCTCATGCTTCAGTTTTTTTGTCCGGTTCCTGTCTTGAGAACCAGACTGGGATGGGTTCACAGAATCACACGGAATGGCAAGGGTTGGAAGGGACCTCCAGAGATCACCCAGTCCAACCCCCCTGCTCAGTCAGGCTCATCCAGAGCAGGGGGCACAGGACAGCGTCCAGGCGGGCTTTGAATATCTCCAGAGAAGGAGACTCCACAGCCCCCCTGGGCAGCCTGGGCCAGGGCTCGGGCACCCTCCAAGTCAAAAAGTTCTTCCTCACGTTCAGCTGGAACCTCTTCTCCTTCAGGTTGTGCCCATGGCCCCTTGTCCTGGCGCTGGGCACCACTGAGAAGAGTCTGGCTCCATCCTCGTGACCCCCACCCTTGAGATATTTGTACGTGTTGATGAGATCCCCTCTCAGCCTTCTCTTCTCCAGGCTGCACAAGCCCAGCTCCCTCAGCCTTTCCTCCTAGGGGAGATGCTCCAGTCCCCCCATCACCCTTCTTGCCCTCCTCTGGACTCTTTCTAGCCGTTCCTCATCTTTCTTGAACAGTGGAGCCCAGAACTGGATGCAGAGCTCCAGGTGGGGTCTCACCAGGGCAGAGTAGAGGGGGAGGAGAACCTCCCTCAACCTGGGTTCATCCCAGATGAGGGCTGAAACAAAGTCATGATCTGTCTCAGACAGACCTATCCCTGTCCAAACCCGTGCTCCAGGACGTTAAACGCCCCGAGCTGCCTCCATCCCGCCCCTGCTCTGCACCATCATCATCATCAGTGGGGGCTGAGAAGGAGGAGGGACAGGCGCCTGCACATGTCTTCTTCTCGTGTGCATCTCACCCTGCGGTGAGGGACCCCACCTCCAATCGCTCTGCAGGGGGAAGGACACTTTTCAGAAGAAAACAGCTGATGAGGTCTGTGGCCTCATGCTTGCGACAGGAAAACCCACATCCCCCAACCACATCCTCCATTGCGCTCACGTGGCTGGGCCCAGGGTCCTGCTGCCTGTCCCCAGGGAGCTTCCCTGCTCCCTGGACTTCCAAGATCCTTGCCAGAGGGTCCTAAAGGTCTGTGAGGATTTGAGGTTAGCTGAGACCTTCTCCTGGATGGCCACGGTGGCAATGCCGGCGCAGCCCTTGACTGGAACACCCAAGCGTAGGTGAGATGAATCACTAGGGCATCACCAACAGAAGTCGGGACCAACACAAAGGGGCTTGGATTGCTCTTGAGTTGCCCAAGTCTAAGCTGTTTTTTTCCAGGGAGCGGAAAGGAAGAGGTCGATGATTTGGGGACGCACCACCTTCTCCCCATGGAGAGAGAGAGAAGGGCTTGAAAACAAGAATTTGGGATGATGTGGACATGGGACACTCCTACGCTGCTGCCCTGTGAGGGATTGAGGCGGTGGTTTGCTGCTCCCAGGTCAGGGGCAGAACCCAGGATCCTGGCTCCTGTCCTGGATCGGGCTGGCTGGAGTCAGCGTCCTTCGGAGCTGCCCACACGGTGCCACACTGGATTGGTGACCGAAAGGATGTTGGCAGCAGAGCAGAGCTTTGGCTGCCCCCGACAGCGTTTACACGGTGCCGAGGCCTTCTCTGTTTCCCACTTTCAAACACAGAATCCCAGCATGGCAGGGGTTGGCAGGGCCCTCGGGAGATCACCCAGTCCAACTCCCCTGCTCAGTCAGGCTCACCCAGAGCAGGGGGCACAGGACAGCATTCAGGTGGGGGTTGAATATCTCCAGAAAAAGAGACTCCACAGCCCCCCTGGGCAGCCTGGGCCAGGGCTCAGGCACCCTCCAAGTCAAAAAGTTCTTCCTCATGTTCAACTGGAACCTCTTCTCCTTCAGGTTGTGCCCATGGCCCCTTGTCCTGGCGCTGGGCACCACTGAGAAGAGTCTGGCTCCATCCTCGTGACCCCCACCCTTGAGATATTTGTAGGTGTTGATGAGGTCCCCTCTCGGCCTTCTCTTCTCCAGGCTGCACAAGCCCAGCTCCCTCAGCCTTTCCTCCTAGGGGAGATGCTCCAGTCCCCCCATCATCCTTCTTGCCCTCCTCTGGACTCTCTCTAGGAGTTCCTCATCCTTCTTGAACCGGGGAGCCCAGAACTGGGCGCAGAGCTCCAGGTGGGGTCTCACCAGGGCAGAGTAGAGGGGGAGGATGGAAGGAGAAGGTTGGGGGTGCGGAAGAAGCTGGAAGGGGACACAACCAGGACGGCTGACCCCAATTGTCCCAACGGAGATTTCATGCCCTATAACATCATAAGCATCAATGAAAACCAAGGGAAGGGGGCGGTTGGGACAAGCAGCCATCGCTCGGGGTCTGGCTGGGTGTCCCTGGAATTGAGGGACGTGGTAAGTGATCGTCTTGGCTTCACTTCACTTTTTTCCACTCTTCCGCTTCCCATAACTCAACTTTTTTCTCTCAACCCATGAGTTTTCGTACTTTTGCTCTTCCCATTCTATTCTCCCACCCTACGAGGGGCACGGGGAGTATGTGGCTGTGTGGGGTGGGTCTACCAGCCAGGGCCAGCCCACCACAGCTCCCCAGGCCCTCCTCATCTCCAATCCAAGCACCAACCCCCACCTCATAGCTGGCCAGAAACCCCAAGGGTTCCTTTCCTGCTCTTTGATGCACGACAGTCCCGAGCTCATCCTGTCCCGCACGCTGCCCCAGCGCCCCTTTCTCCTCTGCTGGGGCCCAGGGCATCTCCCGTCCTTCCTAATGCCACAAGGACTCCAGCAGCCCCATTTCTTTAAGCTCCAAGCTAGCACCTCCCAGCGTTGATATCAACCAGTTGCTGGGCAATCAACAGGTCTCTTCTAACAGGAGGAGCAATCTCATCCATCGCACGTTGCGTGCAGCTAGAAGACGAGTTCAGTGCTGTTCTCGCGACTAGTTCTGTAGATTTTTTTCCCCAGGGGCGGCCTCATGGGCACATGAAATCGTTTCCACAGGTTTTCCCCATGATTGGTTTAGGCTTCCCATGCCACGGTGGCACAAAAAGGAACCGTGACCTCCATGAACCCATGGTGCCGTGGAGCAGCCGCCCTCTTGACTGATGGCTCAAAGGGGGTAGGACTTCACAGGGCAGTGGCTGTGGTAGTGACTTCTTTCCTCTCCTCTTGCAGCCTCCTCTCTCTCATCGTCCCAATGCCCCTATTTCGCAGCTTTCCTCCAGCTGCTGCCATTGGCCGTGTCCTCTGTGGGTAAGTGCAGCTTGACCTCTCAGAAAATGCTCTCCAGCTGAACTGTGCCTTTGATGACAAGGCGAGCTTGAGTTGTGTTTGTAAAAGGGAGGGAAAAGGGGAGCCTTGCTCTCCTTTCCCTCTCAGAACATTCCCTTCCATCCTCCAAATCCCTTCTTCCTTTCCCAGACCCTCTGCCAGACCCGATGCTCTCCACGGACCCCGCTTACCCTTTCTATTATGAAGGGGAACGTCTCGCCATTGAATGTGCGGCTCCGACAACAAACATCACTGGATTTCATTTCTTCAATCAAAGAGGGGAGCAGATTTACCGAAGAGCGCCTTACTCCCTCCCGACCGCCAGGCTCCAGCTCACAGCTACAGAAGCATCCGCTGGGCTGTACACGTGCATGTACTTTGTGGAGCATTTTGGACGAGAAATTCCTTCCAATAGGAGCCTTCCTCTGGCAGTGATAGTTCTGGGTAGGTTGGTCTTGTCTGCACGGCTTCAGTACCACCAGCCAAGATGCCTCCCACTGCCCTTTAGAGCATGACCTTGTCCGATCGCCCTCTCGTTTGGTTGCCGGTCTACAGAGGAATTTGCTCTGGTTTGTCACAAGCTCCTCCTGTGCTCCTGGATTTCTCTGGGACCGCAGGAATAAGTTGGCCCAATGGTCGTGTCACCTCCAGGGGAGGTCTCCCAGCAGTGAGCTCCCCCAAGCCTTTCATCAGGGTTTGGGGTGTAGTACGGGCCTTCCCCCTTTGGGCATGGAAAAATGATTCCTCGCTGCACTTCAGGGGTTACAAAGGAACCATTCAAGCTGCTTTGGGTTCTTCTCTCTGGGTCCTGGTCTCTCGTGGTTCAAGCAGGGCATAGGAAAGAGCCACATGTGACCCCCAGGAGCTCAAGGCACTGCATTTACCCCAATAAGAGTCAGAAGATTAATTAACTTCTTTCCTAGCCCCTTTGTCAAGGCTGAGTCGTGACATTGGGAACAATCATGGGGGGTTGTGTCCAGGGCCTAGGGTCAGTCGGCAGCCGATGGCTGGGGTGATGTCTTGTGTTCTGGTGTTTTTTTCTTCTCCCCAGTTGCTCCCACGGCCCCAACTTTGTCCCTGGACCCTCAGCAGAAGGACTACAGACCTGGAAGCTTTGTCAAGCTGCTCTGCTCCATCCCCTCAATCCCCGAATCTGTTAGACAAATCCAGTACTACGCGGACTTTGGGCTTGCAGTCTCCATCCCGGTGTCAAATGTGAAAAAGTACAGCTACGACCTCAGGATCATGGGAGAGGAGGTCTCTGGGTCTTACAGTTGTGCCTATTTCATAATTCGGTCTGGACGCCCTGTTCTCTCAAATAGGAGCCCCTGGATCAATATCAACGTTAAAAGTGAGTTTTCAAACCCTTTCTCACTAGAGCACCAGGTAACGACTGAGCCATCATTAATTAATCCATTCCCCGTGCGCTTGCCTGTGAACTCAGCCATGAGTCTCCACTCCACCCCTTCCTGTCCTATGCCATCCATCACTTTGCCTCGGTCTCTTTCTCCATCCGTAAATGAGCTCATTGCCATACCTGCCCGTGGTTTTGTGGGCAAAAATAAGGAGAGATGCTGGAGAAAAAGATCTCAAAGAAAAGACCGTGTCAGCACCTTGTCTGGTTGGGTTTGGGTTGGATTTCTTTTTTGCGGGGGGGAGGGGGGGGGGAGTGGTGACACGGTAAAGTCACCATTGATTTCTTTCCAAGGCCATAAAATCAGCTGGATTCGAGAGATCCTTGTGGGAGGTTCATTCTTTACCATCAACGGCCTCATCTTTTTCTTCTCCCACCGCCTGATGAAGAGAAGAGGTAACGATTTCACTTTCATTAGGCCACACTAATTCCTAGAACCACGGGACTTCATTTTCTTTGCCAAATAACGACCCGGGTTGACTGTTATTCCACCTTCCCTTCCAAAGAAAGAAAGGAATCAAACAAACAAACATTTTGTTCAAAGCTGTTTGGGGATGATGTTCTGGAGGGAGGATTCAAACAGGATTACTCCTCAACGGCAGTTGAGTCACCACCCCGGACATATTTAAAGGATTTGTAGATGTGGCACTTAGGGACGTGGCTCAGTGGTGCACTTGGCAGTGTTAGGTTTGTCATTGGACTCGATGCTCTTAAAGGTCTTTTCCAACCTGAATGATTCTATGATTCCCACCCTCCTCCCTGGCCATTTCTGATGCTACTGCTTCCCTCATTTGCAGATGTGGAAGACGGATTCCAGATGGACCAATGAGAGGAATGAGAAGAAGAATCCCCTAAGGGTTCTGCTCCATTTAGCTAAGGCAACCAGTCCCACAGGTCCTGCCCGATTCCTCGTTGTCTGCCTCAGAGTCACAGAATCACAACACGGTTGGTGTTGGAAGGCCTCTCTGGAGATCATCCAGTCCACCCCCCTCTGCTCAAGCAGGGTCACCCAGAGCAGAATGCCCAGGATCACGCCCAGGCGGGGTTTGAATATCTCCAGAAAAGGCGACTCCACAACCTCTCTGCCACCCAAGGCCCCAAGAGGCAGAAGTGGTGCATGTTCCACTGGCGTTGCTTCAGGTCCTCCTTTCCTCTGTGCAGACCCCCCTGCCTTCCCACCAGCCTCGGGCCCTTCTGAATAAATCTGGGTGTTGCGTTGCGGTCTCGTGGGTTTCATTGGAAGATGCAACTTCCCATGCTCCTTCCCCAAGTGCCCGCTTGTGTTTGTGAGGGGGTCCTACTGCTCCATCTCACCCCTAATCCCACCACAGTCCATCACACCCAGTTCTTATTTGCATCTGAAAGAGTTTGGAGAGGCAATGGAGGCAGACAGAGGAAGGATGAGACCAAAGAAGGTGGAAAGAGAGGCCCCAAAGCCCAGCAGGTTCCTTTGGTGAGTCATCAACCCAAGAGCCACTGCTGTCCTTCTTTCTCCTCACCTGGGGTTGTCTGTGCCCTTGATGTTAGGGCAGTGGCATCCAGGGGGTGCAGTGGGTGCAGGAAAAGCCACCAGAGAGGGGGCAGGTGACTGGGGAGGTGGGAGGGTAGGGGGTTCGGGCAGCAGTGAAGGGGAAAAGGGGTGGGGGACAGTGTCGGTATAGCAAGGACACTGGGAGGAGTGCATGGGGCTTTGTAGGGATGTGGTGTTGGTGGGGATGACCAATGGGAGCACTGTGGGGTTACGGGGTACGTGAAGAAAGGATATGATGTTTATGAGGGCTGTCTGTATGATCTGCGGGAGCTGTGGGGAAGGAATACGAAGGGGGATTTAGGTTGGACATAAGGAAGACATTTTTTATGATGAGGGTGGTAAGACATGTTGCCCAGAGAAATTGTGGACGCCCCATCATTGGAAACATTCACGGTCAGGTTCGATGGGGCTTTGAGCAACCTGATCTCACAGAATCACAGAATCACAGAATGGCAGGGGAGATCACCCAGACCAACCCCCATGCCCAAGCAGGCTCACCCAGAGCAGGGGGCACAGGACAGCGTCCAGGCAGGCTTTGAATATCTCCAGAGAAGGAGACTCCACAGACCCCCTGGGCAGCCTGGACCAGGGCTGGGCACCCTCCAAGTCAAAAAGTTCTTCCTCCCATTCAGCTGGAACCTCTTCTGCTTCAGGTTGTGCCCATGGCCCCTTGTCCTGGCGCTGGGCAACACCGAGAAAAGTCTGTCTCCGTCCCCGTGACTCCCACCCTTGAGATATTTGTACGTGTTGATGAGATCCCCTCTCAGCCTTCTCTTCTCCAGGCTGCACAAGCCCAGCTCTCTCAGCCTTTCCTCCTAGGGGAGATGCTCCAGTCCCCCCATCATCCTTCTTGCCCTCCTTTGGGCTCTCCCCAGTAGCTCCTCATCCTTCTTGAACCGGGGAGCCAGAACTGGACAAGCACTCCAGGTGGGGTTTCCCCAGGACAGAGTAGAGGGGGAGGAGAACCTCCCTTACCCTGCTGGCCACGCTCCTCTTGATGCATCCACCTAGTGAAAGATGTCCTTGCCCATGGCAGGGGGGTTGGTCTTGATGATCCTTAAATGCCCCTTCCAACCCAAATCATTCTGTGATGCCATGGTTCCATGACTCTCTGGACTGAGTAAAAACGAGGGGCTGTGGAGGAGCTGGAGTTGCAGGGACAAAATACTGAGGCACCAGAAGTATATGGGGTCCTGTGGGCATAGAACACCTGTGGGGATGAGATCCGGGTAGGCTTTGGGGTTTCTGGAGGCTGTGGAGATGGTCTACAGGGACTATGAGGATGGTATATGGGGTTTGTAGGGATGGATGGATGGATGGATGGATGGGTGTTTGCAGTTTGTGCTGCAAAGGATTGTCCTTTACCTGTGGGATGGAAGAAGGGAAACAGGGTGGGAGAAAGGAAACGGGCTTCGTGTTGGAGTACCTGTTGGAGTGGGACATGGGATGTGGGGTGTAGGGTGGCTGTCAGGCTACAGCGTGGGAGCGGGGCTGGAGTCGACGATGGATTATAAGATAGGACTAGAGTAATAGAGTGAGTCTTCTGTGGGGTTTTCTTCAGGCTATGGGGAGAGAATGGGGCTTTGAGGGAGGTGCTGGAGGGAGGCTGTAGGGTGGTTACTTGCCCATGGTGTAGAATTGGGCTGTGAGGTGTGAGTGGGTCTGTGGGGCAAGATTCGTGTTATGGAGTGGGCATTACGCTCTGGAGTGGAAGTGAGGCTACAGGGCTGGAGTGGCAGTAGAGGTAAGGTTTTACGCTGTGGAGAAAGAGTGGGCCAAGAAACAGGAGGCTAGATGGTGGCAACAGCCCTTGGGCACAGGGTTGCGTTTCTGAGGAGACCGTGCAGATACGGGGTAGGAGGGGGCTACAAGGTGGGAGGGGGCTGTGGTCGACTAGGGAGTGGTTGGTGCTGGTGTGGCAGTGGGAGTAGGCCCGTGTTGGACTTTGGGGTGGGCTTGGGGTATGGAGCGGGAGTGGCATGATGGGGGCATGATGGGATGGGTTTGGGAATGGGGCTGTGGGATGACAGGCATAGGTTGGGGCGGGAGCACAGGATGGAGTAGGAATGGGGCTATGGCATAGGGACTGGGCAGGGGTGGAGTGCACATCGTGCCACATAACAGGACTCCATATGGATTGGTGACGTGAGGCAGTCCATGTGCTCCACAAGAGCTTCTGGTAGCAGCTCTCCAGGCTGCCCATAGAGTCGGACAAGGATTGCAATCAACCATGGAGACGTCACGGCCATGGTGACCTGGGAAGGGAATTGGAAGGGCAACCCCGATTGTGTGGGCAACCACAGCTCTTCACGGGACTGTGGTATCTGGGTGCCCCTGCTGCACCCAAGACACCCAACCGCTCTGCAGAAGAGACCCAGATGTTCCGTCTCCCTCTGCCCACCCCTCCACACACTACCCCCTCAGGGCACCCAGCTATGCCATCTCCCCCTGCTCAACCACACACACAGCCCTGCCCTCCAGGGGTCCCAGGGTGCCCCTGCCCCCTGTGCCCCCTGTACCCCCATTCCTGCCCACCCAGGATCCATCTGTCCAGATGTCCCTGCTCCACACCACTCACCCAAGCACACCCAGATCCCTCCTGGCCCCCATCCATGGGCTCTCCCCTAATTACCAGTGCTATCTACAATTAATTAAGAGGGAGCAGCCTTCCCTTTAACCCCACGCATGTCAGGGCACTGTTAGGGGGTTACTTGCAGAATGCAGGCCCTTCCCACACCCCCTACTTTACTCCACCCCTTCCCAGTGCCCTCCAAACACTCCCAGATGCCCTCTGTGCCCTTCCATTGCACTCCAGCTCCTCTTCCCTCCTCACAAGGACCCTACTTTCCCCAGGTCCCATGTCCCCAGCGCTCCCAGGACTTGTGTCTTCTCTCCTGGGGTCTTTGCAAGGTCCTGCGCCCGTCTCCTCTCTAGGCTGTCCCCCAGTCCCTCTCCCTCTGTCCAACTGCTCAAGCCACAGGGTGTGACTTCCCTTCAGCACAACTCAACCGGAAACCCTTAACGGAGGGTGAGTCAACAAAACCGCAGCACAGAGAGGAACCAGGGAAGGGGGGAAGGACCTGAGACAGCACTTGGGGATTTAAGGAGGGGTGGACTTAGTGATTTCCCTCAGCAGAAAGACCTGATTTGACAAGCTCAGCTGGGCAGGGTGACGCCACAGACTCCCCGGTGAGACACACCTCACCCCAGCGACCTTGCCTCAAGGTCAAAGATTGGATTTTTGGGGCAGCATCAGGGAGGCGCCTGCCCCCAGATGCTGGAGGGCATCCTAAGCAGAAGCTTCCTCTAAGGACTTCTGGGTTCCTGGGTTGAATAGGATGGATTTGGGCAAGGAGGAAAATGCCAGGTAACAGCAGGCTACACAGGTGCCATAGCTCTGGGACCAGAGAGGGGAGAGCTTTGGGGAGGAGATGCCAAGTCCTCTCCCTCCACTTTCCCCTCTATAAGAGCAGTGCTGGAGTCTGGGCAGAAGCAGCCTGAGGGCATCCAGGGTCTCCAGCAACCGGGATCAGCCCTGCGGTACCATGCCACCTACCACAGGTGATGCCACATTGCACAGGCCCGGTTTGTCCCTCAGTGCGGACTTCAGTGGTGGGTTTCCACTGCAGGCCATGCTCCAGGGCCATGGGGCCTGCCCACCCCTCCGGGTGGACAAGGAGGACACGAGTGCTACCCCACCTGGCACACCAGGCGCTGTTGGGGGATGGAGCTGGACACCATGCCCCCAGGCGGCTGTTTGCTCTGCAACGCAAAGGAAAACCAGGTCATGCTCCATGTCCGCCAGCTCTCAACCCTCTATAACCCTGGTCCATGGTGCAGTGGCAGATGCAAAGTGTCATTGCCATCCCCAGCCCCAAACGGAAACACCATGGCAGGAGGCGACAGCAGCTATGGGGCACAGATCTTCCTTTAATGGAGAAGAGACTCCTTGGGCCGCTACCTTACAGGACTGTGGGGTTGCTGCCCAGGATCTTTCTTCCCTCCACAGGAGGCACAAAGTCTCCAGGAGATGCCTGGGAGGAGTCCCAGGAGGCTGCCAGGCATGGACCTGCCTCCTACACACAAAACTCTTCTGGTGGCTTCCTTAGAGGAGTCTTGGGCTGCTTCCCGGGACTTCGGTTCCCTCCACAGGAGGCCAGAAGACTCCAGGAGAGTCCTGGAAGGAGTCTCAGGGAGCTACCGGACATGAACCAGTACCGGGGGTTGGACTAGATGACCACTAGGGGTCCCTTCCAACCCAAAACATTCTATGATTCTATGAACCTGGCTCCATCATACACAGAACTCCTCCAGCATCTGCCTTGGATGAGCCTGGTGCTGCCTACCAAGCCTTAAGCTGTCTCTACAGGATGCCAGAAGAATCCGTGAGAGTCCTGGGAAGAAACCTGGGGAGCATGGGTCTTCCTCCACCATATACAAAAGTCCTCGGGGAACTGCCTCGGAGGAATGTGGGGCTGTTACATGGGACTTTAGCTCCCTTTTACAGGAGCCCCAAAGTCTCCAGGAGATGCCTGGGAGGAGTCCCAGGCAGGTACCATGCATGGGCCTACCTGCAGCAGGCACAAAACTCTACTGGGCTGTTATCCAAGAGTTCTGCTCCCTCCTGAGGTGGCCAAAAGACACCACAAGTCCTGGCGGGAAGCCTGAACCACTACTAACCGTGGTCCTTCTTGCAACAAGAGATAAATCTTTTTGGGTAGGCACCTTTTAGGAGTCCCAGGCTGCCACCTGGGAATGCAGTTTCTATGTAAATTTAAAAATAGCTCAGGCAGATGCCTAGCAGGTTAAGTGGGCTGTCACCTGGGATGAGATTTTCACTCCAGAGGGGACAGCCACACTGGGGATCGACCAGGGAGAAATCCTCAGCTGCTTCCCAGGAGTGGGGCAAACTGCACGCAGACACAAATCCCCTTGGGCCCCCCTTTGTGCACAGTCCCTCAGAAACAACACAGTCCTTCAGGAAGCAACAACAACTGGGCTGCAACTCTTCCCTGGGCGGGTCTCTGCGGAGAGAAACCAGGCTGCACACGGGTAGAAACACTCTGCAGCCACAGAGGGTGAGCGCCTCTTCCCTGAGGATGCAAAGCCACTGGAGGAACTATCGCTGAGGAGTTCCTGGTGCACGGTGGGATGTCAGCTCCCTCCTATCTGAGGCACAACAATCATGCTGCTACCTGGGAGGGGTCCCAGAGAGCCATCTGGCATGGGGGCTCCTTCCACCAGAGGCAAACCACCTTTACTTTCTGCCCAGGAGAGGGGTCACAGAATCACAGAATGGCAAGGGTTGGAAGGGACCTCGGGAGATCACCCAGTCCAACCCTCCTGCTAAAGCAGGTTTTCCTAGAGCATGTTACACAGGACTTCATCCAGGAGGGGTTTGAATATCTCCAGAGAAGGAGACTCCACAGACCCCCTGGGCAGCCTGGGCCAGGGCTCAGGCACCCTCCAAGTCAAGAAGTTCTTCCTCCCATTCAACTGGAACCTATTCTGCTTCAGTTTGTGCCCATGGCCCCTTGTCCTGGCGCTGGGCACCACTGAGAAGAGTCTGCTCCGTCCTCGTGACCCCCACCCTTGAGATATTTGTATGTGTTGATGAGATCCCCTCTCAGCCTTCTCTTCTCCAGGCTGAACAAGCCCAACTCTCTCAGCCTTTCCTCACAGCAGAGATGCTCCAGTCCCTTTATCATTCTTGTTACCCTCCTCTGAACTCTTTCTAGGAGTTCCTCATCTTTCTTGAACTGGGGAGCCCAGAACTGGACACAGTACTCCAGTGGCTGCACGCAGTTGGAGCTTCCTCCTGGAGGAGATGTGCTATCTGGGTCTCTTGGTTTCGGCTGGGATAGAGTTAATTTTCTTCCCAGTAGCTGGCATAGGGCTGTGTTTTGGACTGAGGATGAGAAGAATGTTGGTAGCACCCTGATGGTTTGGGTGTTGCTGAGCAGGGCTTATGCCAGTCAAGGCCTTTTCAGCTTCCCCTGCTCTGACCGGGGCACAAGGAGCTGGGAGGGGCATGGCCAGGACAGCTGACCCCAACTGGCCAAAGGGCTGTTCCAGACCACATGACATCATGCTCAGCATATAAAGCTGGCGGAAGGAGAAGGAAATGGGGGCACCTTTGTAGTGATGGCGTTTGTCTTCCAAGTAACTCTTATGCATGATGGAGCCCTGCTTTCCGGGAGATGGCTGAACACCCACCTGCCCATGGGAAGCAGGGAATGAATTCCTTGGTTTGCTTTGCTTGTGTGCATGGCTTTAGCTTTACCCATTAAACCATCTTTATCTCAGCCCAAGAGTTCTCTCACTTTTACTCTTCCAATTGTCTCCCCCATCCCTCCATCAGGGCAATGAGCAAGCAGCTGTGTGGTGCTTAGTTGCTGACCGGGGTTATACCACGACACTGGGGTCTCTACAGAGAAGGGTTCCCTGGCTGCCACCCCGGACAGGTAGTCCTTTCATATGAGGGCCACCAAACCCACTGAGTACCTGGAGGGAGTCCCAGGTGGGTCCCCAAGGAGAGACCTCCCGCCCCAAAGAGGCAAACCAGCTCAAGCCTGGCGGGTGTCTCAGGCAGCTCCCAGCAGCCGAACATTCCCTTGGGTCCCGTCGTGGCCTGAGGCTGAGCTGAGGGTGCAGAGCTCAGAGGGGCTTTGGTTCCTCAGCTCCCCCCGCCGCAGACGTCAATGACGGCACCGGGCATCTTGCTGCTCCACGTGGCAGGAGGTCCCACGCTGCTTGGGGTGACAATGGCCATGAAGCGCCAGGGCCTTCCTCCCACCGGCTGCTCCAGGGATGTGGAGGGGTCTGGGAGAAGCTGGGATCTGGATGGGCCCGGGGCGGCTGGGCCTCAGCCAGGGTAGGGTCCCTTTCCCACCTCTCTGCCACCTCCCGAGAGGCATGGCGAGTTAACTCTAGGAAGTGTCAGGAAAATTCCATTCCCAAACCAGTCTTATCAGCCAGGTTTTAGAGCATAAGAACGTGTTAACTTTGCGAATATGCATATTAGCTCACCCTAGGGGCTGCAGTGTAACGAGGTACGGGAATGTGGCTGCAGGCTCTGGTCTTGTTCGTGCTGAAGTAAAACAAATGAAAGAACAGCCTGGCCCTGGAAAGAAAGTCTCTGCTTTGTGGAAGCCTAGAGCTGTCCATGAAGGATAAAGGATAGCCCTGGATGATGCCACTGGTGACATCAAAAGCACCTGCAGAAGCCAGAGGCCTGATCTTGCCCTCTCAGCCTCTGTGAAAGGCAGGATCAACTTGCTTAGAAGAACGAACACTACCTGGAACTAGCATCTGGCTTCGGACCATAGAAAGATGGCTTTGTACCCTCCGAACAAGTAGTTAGGCTTTAAAAATGTGGGTTCAGGCCCCCCAGATGAGGCTTTGGGCCCTAAAAATTAGGGTTTGGACCCTAGAAATGAGGCTTTACATCCTCAAAAATAATGAACGATTCAGCCCTACTACAATTAGGCCTTCAGCACTTCAAATTAGACTTTAGGCCTGAAAGAGTTAGACCCCAAAATGAACACTTGGACCATATCAATGAGTATTTGGATACTCAGAATGAGGCTTTGGGCCTTAGAAATGAGTCTTTGTGGTTCCAGATAAACCTTTGGACCCTAAAAAAGACGGCAGGACATCCTCAGCATGGCCGAGGCACTCAACATTGGAAGAGCAGAAAGATGTCAGGATGTCCTCAACATGGATAAGGCACTCAATACTGGAGGAGCCCAAGGCAGTGAGAGTTGGTAGGACCATAGCTCTCGCCTAGCCCAAGCCACTGGCCATGTCCTGGTGGGCCACATGCAAGCAGTGCTGGGGCACCGCCACGGGACTGCCTGGGCCACGGAGAAGCCAAAACACTCGCCTTCAAAACAGCTTTTTTCCAAGTTCTCTTTTCCAGACATCCTCTCTCCAGGAAGCTGTAAAAAGCCTTCATTTGTAATCTCATGCCCTTGGTGAGAAGCACCCTCATGTCCCTCAAGACAAGGGCAATGTTCTCCCCCTTCCCCAGGCACTGAGAGAGGAGGGACGTGGTGCCTTGGATGCAGCCCTCCACTTTCCGCTGGGACACCACACAGGCGGCTGTGGCCACCTTGGTGTATTTAAGGGGCTCCAGCTCCCTTTTGCCTGGAAAACCACAGGAGAAAGATGGAGATGCTCACCCCGTGGCCCTTCTGCAGGCATTTCCCAAGGGCTGCACATTGCAGTCATTGCCCAGAAAGGCCCACTTTTTGGACCTGCTCCACAGAGGGGGCAGTTTGCTTTAGAGAAGCCTCTCAGACCCAGGGAAGGGAGGCAATGCCGTGCAGCCAGCCAGGGTTTAATGCACCGTCTTACCAGGCAGATAGGCCTTGCTGTCCCTGAGGTTGTGGACACCTGCAAGGTTCCTGGCCAACCAAAACATGGGCCTCTGGGTAATCACAGCCTCGTCCCCAACCTGAATCCATTTGGGGACAACATTGAAGGAGCCAAAGGTGGGAATTTGGACCCCTCGCAAGTGGAAGCTGTCGTGGTTTAACCCAGCTGGCAACTCAGCACCACGCAGCCGCTCACTCACTCCCCCCTCCCTCAGTGGGATGGGGGAGAGAATCGGGAAGGAAAAAAAAGGTTAGAGCCGTGGGTTGAGATAAAGACAGTTTAATAAGAGAAGATAATAATAATAGTAATAATGAGAATGGTAAGAGAATATACAGAATATACAAAACAAATGATGCACAACGCAATTGCTCACCACCCGCCAACCGATGCCCAGCCCGTCCCAAGCCGTGATCACTCCCCGAGCAGCGATCGCTCTCCCCGCGACCGACCGACTAACCCCCCCCCCCCGAGCATGATGTTCCATGGTCTGGAGTAGCTCTTTGGTCAGCTGGGGTCAGCTGTCCTAGCTGTGCTCCCTCCCAGCTTGTTATGCCCCTGGCCGAGCAGGAGAAGCTCAAAAAGTCCTTGAGTAGTCTAAGCACTACTTGGCAACAACTAAAAACATCAGTGTGTTATCAACATTCTTGCAGTACTAAATCCAAAACACAGCACTATGCCAGCTACTATGAAGAAAATTAACTCTATCCCAGCCAAAACCAGGACCGAAGCGAAGGGAAGGGCAGAAGGGTGAGGACTGGCCAGAGGGAAGAGCTGGAGGTGGCCCCTCCAGGGATGGTGTTTCAGGCTGGATCCTGCCCACTCCTGCTCAGAGGCATGAGGCGGGGCAGTGGGGAGAGCTTTGGGGAGGAGCTGCTGAGTCCTCTCCCTCCACTCTCCCCTCTGTAAGAGCAGTGCTGGAGTCAGGGCAGGAGTAGCCTCAGGGCACCCAGGGGGTCTCCAGTGACCAGGATCAGCCCTGCAGTGCAATACCACCTACCAGCAGTGACACCACCCTTGGATGAGCCCTGTTTGTCCATTGGTGGGGATTTCTGGGGTGAGTTTCCCGCTTTCTGAGGAGGGGAAGAATAACTGCAGGCCATGCTCCAGGGCCATGGAGACTCCACACCCAGACGACTTGGCCTGGTTTCTTCTCACAGCAAACCCACTTGCATAGGTCAGGTCACTCTTGGTCAAGGTCTACTGCACAGGTCTTGGAAGCCATCTTTACATTGGAGCTTCTTGAAATGTAGCATCACATCCACAAAACTTCCTGGGTACCTACTTTGGAGGAGTCTGGGGATGATACCTGGGCCTTCAGATGTCTCCAGAGGAAGACAAAAGACACCCAGAGATTCCCGAGAGCTGTCTCGGGCATCTCCCAGGCATGGACCTGCCTACAGCATATGCCAAACTACTTGGTTAGTTACCTTGGAGGAGTTAGGGGCTGCAACCCGGGACTTTTCTTCCCTCTGAAGGAAGGAAAAAGAAGTTGGGAGCTGCCTGGGAGGAGTCCTGGGGAGCTACTCAGCATGCAGCTGCCTCCTACATCAAACAGGACTCCCAGGTAACTTCCTTGGAGCAGTCCGGGGATGCTTCCCATGATTTTTCCAGTAAATGCTGAGTGAGCTCCCTTTCCTTCCCTTTCGCCGTATTTTGTCTGTTTCGGAACAGATAAAACATGTGCCGTGGGTTTTATGAGAACACTAAAAGAAATGACCCGACCATCCCCTGTGCCTCATTTGTCACCAAAGTCAGGATCTTTTAAAGATCCTTCGAAGGGCCTCAGCTTATCAGGGGAGGAAAAAATCACAAATCTTCAAACTCATTGGATCAGGGACTTCCCAAGTCAGCCAGAACACTCCTCAGTGCAGTTTCAGTCTCCGTCCCCTGCAAGACCCCGGCCCTCTCGAGGTGACGTGGGGGTGGGAGGGGGGCGTGCCAGGGGACGGTGCTTGGAGGAGGGGCGGGACCCCACAACCATGGCCGTGGAGGGGAGGCCGGGTTGTGAGGTCACAGGGCCCCGCTGTTGTCGTCATGATGTGCTGTCCTGTGCCACGGGCACCGCTCTGGCAGTGCTGTCAGCGGCAGCAGCTGAAGCAGCAGCAGCAGCCACGGCATTAGCAGTGGCAGCAGCAGCAGCAGCAGCATTAGCAGTGCCAGCAGCAGCAGCTTTAGCGGCAGACGGAGCAGCAGCAGCAGCAGCAGCGGAGCAGTGGCAGAAGCAGCATGGAGCAGGCACAGGGGGTTTTGGCCGGCACCCGCCTCCTTATCCTCTTCCTCCTGATGCTCCTGCAAGCCCAGCATACCCAGGCTGCTCCGTGGCGAGCACGGGGATTAGGTAGGTGGGTGGGTGAGGGCTGAGGCCCAGCCCTGGGCAGTGTGGCACCGTCCCCACCACACCTCGGGGTGGCAGCAGGGTTGGGGGTCATGATGGGGCAGGGCCTGCGCAGTGGGGCCAGAGCTGCACGGCTGGGGCAGGCAATAGCCCGTGAGAGCGCTTCTCCCCCAGGCTGGTCAAAGCCGTGCCTGGGGCCGTGGCTGTGCCTGGCTTTCAGCCTCAGGGACGTCTGTCCTCGGGAGATGTCTCCTCAGGAAAACGGGAGCATTCGTGCTGTAACCCTGCAGCGCTCTGCTTGGGCAACCCCTGGTCCCCAACACACAGCCCCAGCTGGCAGCCCAGGGGAATGAGGGGTCCTTGACGGGTGTTGCACATGGCCTGGAAACGGTATTGGGAGAGCCAGCCAACAGGGCACTCAGGCCCCTCTGCAGCTTTGGAAATCTCCACCCATTTCCACTACCTGACCCCCCTCCAGTCTCTGCAGAAGAATCTGGTGGTGTGATTGACTTCTCAGAAGAAGTAGATCACACCATCTCATGGAAACCTGCTTGATTGCAGCTGTTCCTGTAGGCAACAGCCACCTGAATTCTCAGGCGGACCTTGCGCGGGAGCCTTGGGGCCATCCTAGAGGTATGTCACTTGAGGGAAGGAGCACCGAGCTTTTCATCTTCTGTTCATATGAAATTTCACTTCCTATTTTCTTGGCCAATGCTCAGACACGCACAAGAGCAGGAAGGAGGGAATGGGTCGGGCTCAGTGATGTGCCTTGGGGCGCCCTGCCTTGCCAAGCTGTCTTTGCCAGGCTCCCCCACCCTGTGGTGCTTGCAGTGCCTGCTGCAAAGCCAGCGGGCTTGTTGGGGGTGAGTTTGGAGCTGCTGCGACCTCCGGGGAGTCCTAGCTCCTGACAGCACCATGCCTGGTTTCTCTTGGATCGGACAAAGTCCCTTGAAATATTTCACGGGAGCTGCTCTGTTCTCTTTGTTTGCAGAGGTGGATGGGGGTGATGGAGATCCCACTTCTGGGGTGGGCTCCAGGGCTGACATGCTGGGAGATCGCATGGGTATGTCGTGGCTTTTTACTTCCTCGGAGAGCTGCCAGCTCATAGCCCAAAGGCGAGCGAGGGGTCTCTTACGGGTGTGAGAGTATAGACCTGCACGATGTGTGCCGTGTCATGACGTGATCCCCTCGTACGTTCTGCTGTGCAGTTATGATGGTGTCTATCACAGTGTATGATGACAACTTCTCATGGGTGTTTGGTTGCAGACGTGGCTCCAGCTCCTCGGCTGGATCGTGCGCTGGAGCTGGCCTGGCATCCCAGGGGTGAGTAGTCAGTCTTGACGGACTTCACAGACTAAGCGCTCGTTTTCGGTATTTCATTAGCGAGGAATCTAACTTGATCCTTTCTGCTCAGGTCCTCCAAGACCAACGTATGAAGCCAAAATAGGCAAATCTTCCCACCGGTCATCAGAAATCCTAAAGGAAATCCTGAAAGAGTTGCATAAAGCAGCAGCATATGGTGGGTGTACAGCCCTCTTGAGCAGAAGACTTGGGACGCTGAGGTTTTCGATACACCTATGGACAAGCCGTAGCCTACACGAGCAGAAAGGGATCGGTCCGAGCCTCGCTGAGCTGGCGCTCAAGTCTCGCGCCTTTGAGCCACAGAGATGGCTCCAGAGCCTCTGCTGCCAGTTGTGGTTCAAGCTGAGTCCCAGGGAGAGCTGCTGCCCCGGTGATGCCATGGCTGGCCAGAGTTGTTCTGGGCGGGTGTTGGTACCCAGCGGCAGGGACTGTCGGTGCTCGCGCCCTGCTGCCAGTGGCCGGAGGGGAGCGTGCCCTTGGGCGGCAGAGAGGATGCGCAGGCAGCTTGGGCTCGCTGAGAACGGCAGACCTTGCCATGGTTGCAGGCATAGAATCATAGAATCATGGAATGTGTTGGGTTGGCAGGGACCCGTAGAGGTCACCCAGCTGTGACTGCAGGGAGCAGGGACACCTTTAACCACATCAGGTTGCTCACAGCCCCGTCCAACCTGGCCTGGGCTTTTTCACGCATTGTTTCGACTAGTGACGAGGCGCACCCCCACGTGCCCAGGCTTTGTTTCTACGCGTTGCTGATGTATTTTGCCTCCTGAAGATGGATCTTGTGTTCCTGATGAGGAGCGGTTGCTTCTCATTCACCTGACCCCCTTTCTGCCTACAGAGACGGGCGGCGATGCAGTGGAGAAGGAGGCCCTTCAGGAAGGAGGCAGTCGCCCAGCGCCAGTCTCTGGTGACAAAAGAGGGGCAATTCAATCCCCAGGCGTGCCAGGTAATTGCTGTCCCTCGGCCCACCCAGTGTCACCTTTCAGAATCGCTGGGTGTCTGCAGGCTTCTCCCCTGGTGCCCGCTCCTGCGCATCCTGTCGGCAGCCAAACTATTGGTGCGAGAGCAAGTGTTCTCCAAGAAGCCAGGAACGGCTCTCTGAGGATGACTGTCCTCTCTGGGGTGTGGAGGTGAGGTATTACCAGCAGTGCGCAGGACACGCTAACGCACAGAATTGTTCCTGTAGGTGCGGATGGCAGCAGAAGCTCAGATGCTGCGGATGCGAAAGATTTCCAGAGGTACTGCATAGAAGGTGCCGTGGCAGTCTTGGGCTCCATGCTGCTTGGGATGGTGTGGTGCTGTGCTATCCATCTGTGGATGAAGAGAAAACGGTGCGTTCTTGGGAGGGCTTTTTGCCAAACCTCTGTCTTAGGTGGCTGCTCTTGGCCATGAAGCGGACTCGACTGAGGCTTCTGCTGTAAGGCGTTTTACCGGGCCTCTCCGTTCACGGGCACTCCCTCCTGAAACCCCTTCTGAGTGTGGGGAGAGTTAGTTCCGAGTGACCCTGCCTCGCCAAGAGCAGACCCAGCGACAGACGTAGGCAGAGGAAGGACAGCAAGTGACCAAACCAAGGGGTGGCATTGCCCTGGGAAGTGAGAGCTGCACCCTGTTGGGTGATGCCGTCAATCCCAGATGTTCACCTCGGCCAAGGTGTCCCCGCAGCTCAGACCCTGGTGAGGAACCTTCCCAGCGATCGGCCTTGCCTTGGAGAAGGAGCGTCAGTCTGTCCCACCTGCACCCCAACGCTGCCAGCGTGCGTGTCCTCCGCACAGGCAGGGGTTTTGTCCGTGCTGGGGTATTCTGAAGAGAGGGCGGAGAGCACCTCAAGGAAGGGAGAGCCGAGGCTGTCCCCTTGTCTGGTCAGGGATGGGCAGGCGAGCAGAGCCCCAGCCGAGGGCTGCGGGGCACCCCGTCTTGCACACGGAGCTCTCCATGCCCACAGCTCCCATCTGCAGCCGGTTTCCTGCAGCCCATTTTGCGCCCAGTGCAGCCCCGCACTCACCTGGCACCGCTGCCGCGGCGGGGCATCAGCAGCCTCTTCTCTCCACAGGCGCCTCGCCGCAGCTAAGGACAGAGAGTCCGACACCAGCAGCTGGTCCTCATACTCCAACAGCTCCTCTGCGCGCCCCAGCACCCCTCAGAGCCAGGCCCAACACCCGGCGCCTCCACCTCTGCCTAAAGAAACGGCCCGCCTGCCACGGGGCCCCGGGGGACCGGCCCCCATCAGCCCAGCCAGCCGCCCGGCCCGCCCGCCCGCACCCCGGCCTCCATGGCTGTCCAGCTCCGCAAGCCGGCTGATGCGGGACCGGCCCAGCGACCTCCAGCCCCGGAACGAACTGCGTTGTGCTTCAACCCGGCAGGCAACTGAAGATGACACAGCAGATCTCTCACGGCCCCCCTCCCTGCTGGGATGTGGGAAGGAATTGGGGGGAAAAAAAGTGATGTTCGTGGATTGAGAAAAGGGCTGTTCCTTGGCACAGGAAAGAAAATAATAATAAATAATAAAAATAAGAGAATATACAAAAAAAGGGATGCACAGTGCAGTTCCTCAGCGCCTCCCCCTGCAATGGGGCGGCTCCTCCTAGGCTCAAGGCTGACCAGAGGCTCCTGGAGAAGTGCAGGGAGTTTGAATTCATTCTGCCCGCTGATCTGGGGGATGGATACTCCCTTGTCTCCCTTGCCTCCTGCCCAAAGTGCAGCTGCTCTGGAGAGAATCATCCCCAGGTGCCCGCAGCCTGGCCAGCACGCTCCCCCAGCCTGGAGGGAGTCAATCCCTCGCTGCCCAGCGACCCCCAAAACACGCCGTCTGTTTTCACAGACCAAGCTGCCCAACTTGCCGAAGCCACGGCTCAGGACGGTGCCTGTGACACAGAGAAAAAGGGGATTTGGGGATTTTGCCGTGTGGGAGTTGCCATGAGTGGGAATCACAGCTTCTTCCTCAAAAGGCAGAGAGGCCTCTCTGCCTCCCTCTCCAGACCCTGCCCACGCAGGTGGGCTTGGTTGGCCGCCCTGCTCCATCCCACCCCCTCTGCTACTGGTCTTCCCTGGGATCAGCCCAGAGGAGAACGAGGAGCAGGAGGACGAGGAGGAGGAGGATGAGGACAAGGAGGAGGAAGAGAAGGAGGAGAAGGATGAGGAGGACAAGGAGGACAAGGAGGAGGAGGAGGACGCAAAAGGAGGACAAGGAGGAGGAGGACAACGAGGAGGAGGATGAGGAGAAGGACAAGGAGGATGAGGAGGACAAGGAGGACGAGGAGGAGGAGGACAACGAGGAGGACGAGGAGGACGATGAGGACGAGGAGGAGGAGGACGAGGAGGAAGAGAAGACTGAGACTGTGCAGCCCAGCCGGCAGGAACAAGGGAGCATGCTGGGGAGCAGGGAACCTGACAAAGCTCTGTGCCCAGGGCTTGCCCTGTGGCCCCTGAGGGACCGAAGCAAGGAGAAGCTCTCTCACATCTGCAGCGGTGAGTAGAGGCAATGCTGTGTTGGCCGGGGCTGGTGGGGCAGGAGACAGAACCTGGGCAGTGCTGCCATGCCTTGCCCTGCTCCAGGGAAATGCTTCAGGGGCAGAGGAACATGTCAGTGGCATCTGGGACATTCCTGTGCAGCAGCTCTCCCCTGGCCAGGGAAAGAGGGCAGCTGGGGCTGGCATGGTCCGAAGGGGATGGATGCCTGCATGTTTTGGACTGGATGATCTCCTGAGGTCCCTTCCAACCCTTGCCATTCTGCCTCTTCAGACACGGTGCTTCATCTCGGCTCTGCTTCTCTCTGCCGCAGCCCTTCAGTTCTTGGAGAACGACCGCGAATGCTCCGTCACTTCCCTGGAAGCTCAGGCCATCGACAACCTGAAGCCTCAAAGTGCGCAGCAAACAAAAGGATGGACCCTGCGAGCACCGTGCTGCTGGTGCTGCTGCTAAGGCAGGCGGAGGTGTGACTTCCCTCAGCAAAATGGCTGCATTTTAATAAAGCTGGAACAAGAAGCCCAAACCTGTGGTGTCCTTCTGAAGCGCAGCTCCCTGAGCAGACAGCCTCACTCCTGGCCTCTCCCACTGCCTGCAGGACAGCTTGGCCCTCAGCACACCCCATCCTCAGGCTTCTTTTTGGAGTTTACCCCTCGGTGAGGCTTTCCCCAGAAGAAGCCGAGTTTGTTCTCCCCCTGGGGAAGGCTTTTCCTTAGGGAAGCAGAGGGCAAAGGGGAAATGGCTGCCCCCAAAGGCATCTGGATTGCCCGGAGAGGTGCCCGATGCCCACACTTCCCAGCAGCTCATGGCAGCACAGCACCCACTGACCTTGTACCAAAGTCCCAGCTGCTCCAGAGAGGGGAGGGGAGAGGAGGGGAGAGGACAGGAGGACTTTTAGGCCTTTCCAGAGACATACTAGGGCAGGAAATGGTTCATCTCGCTTTCTGCCAAGCTTGTGAGTCGTTCTTCATCCTGCTATTCATAGAATCATGCAATGTTTTGGGTTGGAAGGGACCCCTAGAGGTCACCCAGCCCAACCCCCCTGCAGGAGCAGGGACACCTTGAACCACATCAGGTTGCTCACAGCCCCGGCCAACCTGGCCTGGAATGTTCCCAGGGATGGGGCCTCCACCCCCTCTCTGGGCAACCCCTGCCAGGGTTTCACCACCCTCACTGCAAAGAATTTCTTCCTTAGATCCAGTCTAAACCTCCCCTGCTTCAGTTTAAAGCCATCCCCCCTTGTCCTGTCCCAGCTGGCCCTGCTAAAAAGCTTGTCCCCCCCTTTCCTCTGCGCCCCCTTTAAGCCCTGAATGGCCGTAATCAGGTCTCCCCGCAGCCTCCTCTTCTCCAGGCTGAACACCCCCAACTCTCCCAGCCTGGCCTCATAGCAGAGGGGCTCCAGCCCTCGGATCATTTTAGAGCCCTATTCAGAGTTGGCCACCTTCAGAACGCTCTGGGTTTGCACGTCCTTGCTTGCGAGCCGGGGGAGAATCACAGGTCGGCTTCTCCGGTCTTTTCTCATCACTCATGTTGCTAAACGCCTCGCTGGACTGGCAGCTCTTGTCCCAGAGGGAAACGTGAAACTCAAGGCGCTGCCCAGGCTGAGGGCTCTGGCAAGCGTGGCCATCACAGGGTCTCCAGCTCTGCTCCATGGCTCCTGGAAGGGCAGCCCAGCATCTGCAGCTGAAACCCAGCAGATATCGGCAAGGCGCGAATGGCAGTTTCTGCACTCAAGGGAACGATATGTGAGCCATGGTAGCGGCTCTCCTCGCTTTCTTCTTCTGAGGTGGTGGTGGTGCTTGGCCAGTGCTTGAGCCTGCCAAAGCAGACGGGCCTGTGGATGAAACGTTCCGTGCCAACTACGAGCTGTGGTCTGAAGTCCTCAGCAAAAACCTGGATGCCCACCCTGAAGCTTCGCTTGCCAGGTTCATTAGGCTGTGGAGCTCTGCAGCAGCTGCCAGCACCTGGCAGGCACAGAAGAGGACTCTTTAGCCAGGGCACCACTCGGCAGCTTGGTGCCGGCACAGAAAGGCTGCTGAGCTGTCAGGCTGTCAGCCACCATAGAATCATAGAATCATAAAATCCTTTAGGTTGGAAAGGACCTTTAAGATCATCAAGTCCAACCTAGCACTGCTGTCACCGAAATTGGGAAGAATAAGCCTCGTAACACCAATGTAGTGTTAAAAGGCAGGCATTCGTTATTCATGGCGCCGGATGCACGGGGGATCGCTCCACCTAACGTGCATACCTGGCACCTGTTTCAGTCAGGTTATATTGATCAAATGCATACATATTCATTACATTCATACATAATCAATAACATCCTCTCTAATGATTGGTACAAATTCTCTCGCTTCCTATGGAAATTACTGCGCAGACTCAGTTGTTCACTCCTATTGTTCCCTTTTGAGTAGGTGGTATCATTTGGGTAGGTGGTCACTGAGTCGGTGGTCGCGATCTCCCCCTGCCGGAATTACCTCTTACCTACTCGGCTCTCAGTCTTGGCAGTCCTAGCCAACTTTCTCGGTCTACTACATGAAATTACCTTCCATCTTCTTCTTTTGACAGGTGCGCATTGTCTATAGTTTCAGCTACATCAATAATTACCTTAAGACTACTCTCGTTGTCCTGAACTTAGTGTTCAATTGGGTAGGGCTGTAAGGAAGAGAACATAGCGGCATTCGTGGTTGCATTTTGTAGTTAACTGATTCGATCCCCTCACCCCAATGCTGAAAACTAAGATACATAACAATTTAATCATAATTTTGGTTACACTGCCATCCCATCACTAAACCCTGTCCCTAAGCACCTCATCTACCCGGCTTTTAAACACCTCCAAGGATGGGGGCTCGACCACCTCCCTGGGCAGCCCATTCCAGAGCCTGACAACCCTGTGAAGAAATTTTTCCTAATGTCCAACCTAAACCTGCCCTGGCACAACTTCAGACCATTTCCCCTCATCCTATCATCCGCTACCAGGGAGAAGAGACCGACCCCCACCTCACTACAGCCTCCTCTCAGGTAGTTGTAGAGGGCAATAAGGTCTCCCCTCAGCCTCCTCTTCTCCAGACTAAACACCCCCAGTTCCCTCAGCCGCTCCTCATAAGACTTGTGCTCCAGACCCCTCACCAGCTTGGTTGCTCTCCTCTGGACATGTTCCAGCAACGCAACGTCTTTCTTGTAGTGACGGGCCCAAAACTGAACACAGTATTCAAGGTGCGGCCTCACCAGCACTGAGTACATGGGGAGCCGTAAGGGAGAGGCCTTCTCCACTTAACGCCTCCGAGTAATTTTCATGGCTGCGAGTAAAATAAATGTTTCCCATTAGCATTACAACAACGGGTAGATTAAAAGTCCTGTTCTGAAGCTGTGGTTTGGGGTGAGTGGGGTGTGTGTGTGTGTGTGTATGTGTCTACGTTTGTTTTGGTAAATACTTTCCCACAGACTTTCTCAGGTGGCCATTAGCCTGCAAAGAAATGCTCACAGTCGTCATCGTTAGTAGCAGCATTATACCACTGTCATCACCGTCACAATTATCAGTCAGAACCTCCAACAGCTCAGTGGTAGGAGGTCCCAAAGAACATGCCAGGAAGAGCATTTCCAGTGGATGCGTGGTAATTCTGCTCCTGAGAAATACTGTAGACCTGTTCCTTGAAGAGGTACCGCAGCCACTCAGCATATGTTGCTCTATACTTTGTACAAAAAGTCCGTGTTAGGACAAGCTCAAGGTGAGCTCTTAGGGAAGGGGTGGGCGATTTCACTTCACAATATCTCGAAGCAAGTTGATTTGACCCACCCACACCTCCTCACCCACCCATGGACAAGAACCACACCGTGAGCCGTGCACGTGGTCTGCTCAGCACCGCTCGGGCGCAACATGGAGATCTTTAGCAGCTCTACAGCCTGTGGTTTGTTTGGTTTTGGATGGCCTCAATTTCTTAGCGTTACAGGTTCTTTTGCTGGTGAGCCAGCAGGAAAAGCGGTGACACATGGGGTGTGCTGGAGCCCTGTTGCCATCCTGCTCTTGTCACCTTCCACCGATGGACCATCCGTTATCAGCAGAGGGCAGGACAACTAATCTTGGTGGAAGCAACACATTCCTCGGTTTCACTGAGGGCTGGCTAAGCCTACAAAATTCAGCCCGATGAACCCTGGAAGAAATGTCACAGGTTTGATTCCTGCCCGGAGCAGACCAGTAACGCCCCCGTCTCTTCAATAGAAATAGTTGGCTTTGTAACAGCTCTTACTGGGAGCCAGCTTCACCAGTCCCCCTTCACAGGAGGTTGCTACAGGACTGATCTGGCATGGAGGGCAAGAAGGCCCAACTGCGTAAGGGCTTCAGGGACAGAAGGACTCCATGTCGGGGAGAAAAGTTTCCCTTGGTGATGAGATGAGAAAGGCCACAGTGTTGTCTTGGAGCAACAGTGCAGGGCAGATGCCCAAGGGCCACCTTTGGGCAGCAGAGCTGGCACCAGGGGGTGAACCCAAGGCTGGGCTGAGGTGCCCCTGACAACGCTCACAGCACCCCCATGATGATGCTCACAGGATCGGTGCGAGTCAACCAAAAAATTAATGTTTTGCCCCTGCCTGAGCAACACCGAGACCTGAGCCTAATGCAATGAGGTACCTTATACCCCGTTATGAAAACAACCCCCAGCTCCTGCTGGAGAGGCAGGAGACGCCCCCTGCCCCAGCACCTCGGGTTACAACCACCACTGTGGCATGCAGAATATCATGGAATGGAATGGAATGGAATGGAATGGAATGGAATGGAATGGAATGGAATAGCACAGCATATTTCAGTTCTCTTCAGTAATAGATGCTCTTAGACAACTGGTAGAGCTGCGGGGAATACAGCCTTCCTCCTCCTTGGGCTGTCTGGGTGGATGCTGAGCCTGGCCCTAATGTGGCACTGTGGAACCTGTGACTGGAAGACCACAATGCCTCAGGGTCTGCAGAAGTGGATGACCTTTATGGGAACCCCTGCGGTGGTGGTCCATCAGGAGGAAGAGCGGGTAAGGACGGTCCCAAAGGGCAAAGGCAGGTCCGAATCATAAGAAACTAAGGGAGGAATGGCCAACTAAGGCAAACTGCGGGAGGAAATCCCAGCTTCTGGCCCACGCAGGTCCACTGACCCCCCCCAAGTGGCCAAAATCTTTGGCATTAATAGTAGTAAAAGCCCTCGTATACCTTTAGTGGCGAATGATAAATATTCTCTCCACTTTATTGAGGCCACAGGAGCCTCAATATTGATGACTGAAGCTAGGGATGAGCCCAGCTTCACCCAGAAACCTTGAGAAAGGGTTTATAGAACAAGGATTGCCGGGAAAAGACAACAGCTCCCGGTAGCTGGGATAAAGTTAACCCCACTGAGCAACGCCAAGACCCACAGTGGCACTCGGACCCTTAAATATATCAGGCAGGGATATATTAAAAGTCCAAGCCATGAATACTCCATTAGGCACTCGGGTGCCAAACCCTCGGATTGAAAACTCAACGGGCTCTAGAGACAAAATGCCAACCAAGGGCTTGTCTGTCTTTTTATTACAGGCCGCAGCTAAATGATCTAGAAGTGTCCAGGATTAAAGAAGGGACGCCCCAGACCGTGTGGGCTCATGCTCAGCAGCAAAAGCTGGAGGAAGGAGGAAGAAAGGGACGTTCGGAAGGAGGAAGGAGGGGACGTTGGAAGGAGGAAGGGGAAGAAGGAAGGAGGAAAGAGGGGATGTTCGGAAGGAGGAAGAAGGGGACATTCGGAGGGAGGAAGTAGGGAACGCTCAAAAGGAGGAAGAAGGGGACGTTCGGAAGGAGGAAGGAGGGGACGTTTGGAAGGAGGAAGGAGGAAGTAGGGGACGTTCAGAAGGAGGAAGGAGGGGACGTGCAGAAGGACAGCATTTGTCTGCCCAAGTCACCCTATAGGTGTGACGGAGCCCTGCTTCCCTGGGAGCAGCTCAAACCTGCCTGCGGATGGGACCCACCCCTGTGTCACCCCTCTGGGCCCAAGCAGGGCAGCCCCTCCGGGTCTGATGCAAGGTTTCTCCACGCACATCACCACCCCACCCCCCCCAGGCTGATGCAGGATGTCCCCACCCATGTGCCCCCCCAGCCTGGTCCTGAGTGGAGCATATCCACCCATGAAACCCCTCCGGTCTCAAGCAGGGCATCCTCACTTGTGTGTTCCCTCCCATCCCAAACAGTGTGTGTGTCCCCCATGTGCTCCCCCCAGCCCAATGCAGGTTTCCCCCCCCCCCCGGTGTTACCCGTCTGGTCCCAAGCAGAGCATCCCCACCTGTGTCACCCCCCTCCAGTTTGATGCAGGGCATCCCCACCCATCTCACCCCCCCTCAGTCGATGCAGGTTGTCCCAAATCCATGTCACCCCCTGTGACGGATGTGCCCGCTGCCCGGGCCCATTTCCTCCATCGGGCCAGCTCAGGCTCTATGCACAATCCCTCCCTCTCTGCCCTGCTGCACGGGCCGTTGTTTTGGAGCTCTGAACCCTTTTTTGTAATTGTTTGTCCTTGCAACTTGTGTACCTGTGCCTCTAGGGTGGGGAACAGGATTGAACGGCAGAAGGGAGGTGGGATGAGGTCAAAAAGTGCATCAGAGAGCTGGGGCAGCTGTGATGGCAGCAGAGGGAGAGGGAGATGGGCTTGTGCAGGTGATGTCACATGTTCCCCAGTAGCTGGCTGGGTGTGAGACATCACCTTGCTGGTGACACCTCTTCTGGTGTCACTGATTGCCGAGTATGTGACAGGGCAGGAGAAGACATTCAAGGCCAGGTTGGACGGGGCTGTAGGCAACCTGATCTAGTTAGCGATGTCCCTGCTCCTGCAGGGGGGTTGGGCTGGGTGACCTCTAGGGGTCCCTTCCCACCCAAACCATTCCATGATTCCATGAAGATCAGAAGCAGCCGCACAAGGCAGGGGAATGGAATAACAGAATATTTTCCAGTTGGAAGGGACCTACAACGATCATCTGGTCCAAGCGCCTGACCACTCCAGGGCTGACCAAAGGGCAAAGCATGTTATTAAGGGCATCATCCAAATGCCTCAAAAGGCTTGGGGCATCGACCCCCTCTCTCCAGGAAGCCTCTTCCAGGGTTTGACCCCGGTTTGACCCCACCTCTCAGTAAAGAAACAACTCCTAACATCAATTCCAAACCTCCCCTGGTGCGGCTTTGAACCATTCCCTGGATCCCCGGGAGCAGAGCTCAGCACCTCCCTCTCCACGTCCCCACCTCAGGAAGCCGCAGATCAATGAGGTCGCCCCTCAGCCTCTCCAAATGAGACAACCCCAAAGTCCTCAGCTGTACCCTCCAGCCCCATCACCAGCCTGGCTGCCCTCCTCTGGAGGCATTTGAGGACCTTCACATCCTTCTCAGATGGTGGGACCCAAAACTCCATGCAGTTCTCTCAGCTGCCAGGGGACGCCGCTGGCTCACCTTGAGCCGGCTGCCACCCACCACCCCCAGATCCCTTTCCGCAGGGCTGCTCCCTGGTTAGTCCTCTCCCAGTTTATACTTGCGCCCTGTAAGGGACTAAAAACTTGTCTCAACATTGGTGGCAGGCAAGTTTAACTACCAAAGCCTAATCACCACGACAACCGAGTGGGACAGTTTAATCACCAAGGCAGACACGTCCGTGCCTGGGCCCAGGGTCCACTGACGATGGGGAGGGGGCTTGGGCCCTCTAGAACCTTCCAGCACCATCTAGTGACGGTACTGGGTACTGACGGTACCCCACTGCTGAGTGGGAGGTGTGGCTATGCAAAACAGTTATTGACTATGCAAGAGGACAACCCTGTAAAAAGAGAAAACGAGCAGAGACCAGGAGGAGCATCTGGGAACATCTGCCCTCCACCAGATTCAAAGATACATCAGGCGCACCGGCTGCGCGGACCGCATGGACCGCACATAGACCCGTGGTGGTAGCTATCGCAACACTCCCATGCTGTTTGTTTCTCCCCCTCTCTTTCCCTTCCTCACTTTTCCTCTCTTTCTCTGCTTTTCTGTTGCGCATTTGTTGTTGGCCAATTAAAGTAACTTGGCACTTGACTCCATTTTGAGTCTTAATTCTGTTCCCAAGAATGCGAAAGGAACTGAGTCACGATAAAACATTGGAGTTAAGCAGAAGTTAAGCCCAGCCACCCCCAACCTCCCAGAATTATCTGAGGTCGGTTGGAAAGCGAGGGAGTTTAACCTCTGCCAAATTGTTCAACCCAACAGTGGATCATGACACGCCCAAAAAGCAAAGTCCCCTTTCCGAGGGCAGGGCAGCCCAGACAGGACCGACACCACAGCGCAACAGCTTTCTGCACGTAACGACTCGATACAAACTGGGTGCGCATGCTCACAGTGCAAAAGCGTTTTACGAAGCGAAAGATGTTTACGATGGCGAAAGAGAAGGGGCAACCAATTTGTGAGGATGAGGAAGTTCGGCAGTAGGGCCAGCTTTATTGGCGGACATCTCAGCTCCATTGTAATGTGTAGTCCTCACCTAATTCAAGTCCAAGCCGGGTGATTTCCAGGACCTTTGGAAAAGAAACGAAGAAAAGCAATGGGTAACTCTGCTCCAAGGATGTCGCGGTTTCCTGCAGCTCATAGAAGGCAGCAGGGTCTTATTTCAGGTTATGTCTCTTTACCTTCTTAATTCATCTCTGTGGTTGTATGTATTAAATTATAACGCGTTGTATTATCTTGTGCTACGTCCCTATCAATTTTTCATGATGTATTTGTATATTATATAATCCTTTTCACAGAATCATGGAATCGATGGGGTTGGAAAAGCCCTTTAAGATCACCAAGCCCAACCGCTGACCCAACCCTGCCATCCCACCACCAAACCCCAGCCCTCAGCACCGCCTCTGCCCGGCTGTTAAATCCCCCCAGGGGTGGGGACTCGGCCCCTTCCCTGGGCAGCCCCTTCCAGTGCCTGACAGCCCTTTGGGGAAGGAATTGTTCCCCAGGGCCAACCTCACCCTGCCCTGGCACAACTTGAGGCCGTTGCCCCTCATCCCATCGCCCCTTCCCTGGGAGCAGAGCCCGACCCCCCGGCTCCCCCCTCCTCTGGCAGGAGCGCCGGCCCCCCCCCCCCCGCGCGGCAGCCCCCTCCCCTCTGGACACGCTCCAGCCCCCCCAGGTCCTTTGGGGAGGGAGGGGCCCAACCCTGACCCCAGCAGTCAGGGGCGGCCCCCCCCCCAGTGCCCAGAACAGGGGCACGGTCCCTGCCCTGCTCCTGCTGGCCACACCACCAGCCAGGATGCCGCTGGCCCTCTTGGCCACCTGGGCACACTGTTGGCTTGTGTTGAGTTGGCCATTGACCAACACCCCCAGGGCCTTTTCTGCCGGGCAGCTTTCCAGCCGCTCTGCCCCATGCCTGGAGCGCTGCGTGGGGTTGTGGTGACCCCAGGGCAGGACCCGGCCCTTGGCCTTGTTGACCCTCACCCAACTGGCCTGGCCCCATGGATCCAGCCTGGCCAGGTCTCTCTGCAGACCCCCCCTCCCCCCCAGCAGATCCACACTCCCGCCCAGTTTGGTGTCATCATTTTCCATAATAATTATAGATTTTAATATATTAATACATTCTCTTCTGGCTTCCCACTGGAAGGCAGAATCAAATGAGACTCAACAGATCACTGAGTACTGTAGAAAAGGTGCTAAATTAAAGCATGAACCAGTTTTAACTCGCGGCCCTCGCTGAGCAGCGTGACCATGACTTGTAATGAGACTTCATTAATCCCATAGGAAAAAAAAAAACAAACCTGTTGCAAAATACCCCGAGTCCTTCTAAGACACCGGTGGTTTTATTGCAATCGAGAAATATCTTTTAGAAATTGCGTTTCAGCCAAGGCATGAATGCCCGCACACTTAAGAGCCCGTAACTCATGGCAAAGAGAGGACTTCCCCGTAAACTCTCGACTTAACCTGGTTTTGGACGTCGTAGAAGGCAACGTGAGGAGATTGGATGGCTTCACCGTTCTGCGATACGGTCACTTCCCGCGGGCTGGAGGTCACACCCAAAATTTTAATTTGCGTAAACTTCAAATTATTTGGATCAGCATAGCCGCGGTGCAGAACCTTTATCTCCAAAATGCTCTGAAGGAAGAGGAAAGAGAAAATCAGTTGATGGTTATAGTAACATCTGTTTCATCTTGGTCTCCCAGCCTGTCCCCATAGCAGAGGGGCTCCAGCCCTCGGAGCATTTTAGTAGCCCTCCTCTGGCCCCGCTCCAACAGCTCCATGTCCTCCTTGTGCTGAGGGCTCCCGAGCTGGATGCAGGGCTCCAGGGGAGGTCTCCCCAGAGCAGAACAGAGGGGCACAATCCCCTCCCTCACCACTGGCCATGCTTCTCTTGATGCAGCCCAGGGTAGGGTTGGCCCCCTGGGATACACTATCGCATATGTTGCTTTTTTTTAGAAAACAAATAAAAACAAGTCAACAACCAAAGACCTGCAATGGTTTTCATGACGCTGCATAAGAGCTGGGCCATCTCAGTGGATTCGTGTGTGTTGGGACGTTGAAACATTTTTAAAAATTAAATTAAAAATAATAATAAAAAATAAAATTAAAAGTAAAAAGTAAAATTAAAATTAAAATTAAAATTAAAAATTAAAATTAAAATTAAAAATTAAAATTAAAAATTAAAATTAAAATACCTGAGTCAATAGCAATAACCACCCTGGGTGCACAAAAAAAAAGGTTAGTTAGCATGACATACCCGATTAGCAGTGAATGAGGTCAGCAGATAGGCACCGTCTTCGTACGCGTCTATCAAAAAAGAAAGAATAAAGTAAAATCTGTTTTCTGGTCCCCTTCATTATTTTTTTTTTTTTAATTAAATAGAATTGTGCCACGCATGCTCCAGGCATGTGTGAGCCTTGTGCGAACTCCCTGCAACGTTGAGGCCCGTTAAAAAAAATTCATTAAAAAAAAAATCATGATTTTTGGGTTCCTTGTGGTAACCTCAGGGTATTTGAATGTATTAATATTGTGGAAATTCTTTAATGTTCCCCCCTTCAACCCCGGCTGTGTTCCCCCGAGGCCTGGGAACAAATCCTGATGCATTGGCCTTAGGTTAGGGCACAATTCAATTCACGCAAAATAAATATTCCATAAATAACGACATTATGTTATCGATTTACCACCGGTTTACTCTTTTTCCCAATTTTATTTTACATTTTACTGCCATTTTAGTTTAATTACCTAAATTTAATCATTTTATTATTATTATTTTCTGGTTTGCACTCACGCTGCTGCGTGAATAATCCCAAAACAAGGACTCATGTTGATGACCCGCCAGCCTCAATTAACATCTCATGGACTCCAAATCAATTAATTTATCATGGCAACGAGAAACCTGGGGCTTACCAATGCGCACCCCGTCATCCCAATAAAGGCGACCTTCTGCAAGCTGGCTGTCGTTCAACGCAACGGTAAGGGCCAACGGGTTTTTTCGGCTGCAAAAAACAAAGATATTCATCCTTGGGTGAGCGCATTTGATGTTTCTCAACATAAATAATAGAATTTACATCGTAGAAGTTGTGTGCAGTGCAATTTAGCTCCAATACCAGCCTTCCCCAATCCATAGCGTTCCCTTTAAAGGAGGCCACAGGGAGGAAACCAAAAAGAGAAGAAAAAACGGCCGCGGAGATACAGTGCTACCTCACCAATTGATTTTCTCAGGATCACTGATATTATACAAATTACGATACGGAACGGGCAATAAATATGAGTATGGTGCATGTTAAACCAGAAAAATTTTCAGAGAATCCCAGACTGGCAGGGGTTGGAAGGGACCTCCAGAGATCACCCAGTCCCACCACCCTGCTCAAGCAGGCTCACCCAGAGCAGGGGGCACAGGACAGCGGCCAGGCAGGGGTTGAATATCTCCAGAGAAGGAGACTCCACAGCCCCCCTGGGTAGCCTGGGCCAGGGCTCAGGCACCCTCCAAGTCAAAAAGTTCTTCCTCACATTCAACTGGAACCTCTTCTGCTTCAGGTTGTGCCCATGGCCCCTTGTCCTGGCGCTGGGCACCACTGAGAAGAGTCTGGCTCCGTCCTCGTGACACCCACCCTTGAGATATTTGCATGTGGTGATGAGATCCCCTCTCAGCCTTCTCTTCTCCAGGCTGAACAAGTCCAACTCTCTCAGCCTTTCCTCCTAGGGGAGATGCTCCAGTCCCTTTATCATTCTTGTTGCCCTCCTCTGGGCTCTCCCCCATAGCTCCTCATCCTCCTTGAACTGGGGAGCCCAGAACTGGACAAGCACTCCAGGTGGGGTCTCCCCAGGGCAGAGCAGAGGGGTAGGAGAACCTCCCTCACCCAGCTGGCCATACCCCTCTTGATGCACCCCAGGATACCATTGGCCTTCCTGGCCACCAGGGCACCCTGCTGGCTCATGGCCACCTTGTCACCCACCGGGACCCCCAGGTCCCTCTGGGCAGAGCTGCTTCCCAGCAGGTCAGCCCCCAGCCCGTACAGGTGCCTGGGGTTCAACCTCCCCAGGGGCAGCACCCAACACTTGGCCCTGGTTGAACTTCATCAGGTTCCTCTCCGCCCAACTCTCCAGCCTGGCCAGGTCCCGCTGAATGGCAGCACAGCCTCCCAGGGGATCAGCCGCTCCTCCCAGTTTGGTGTCACCAGCGAACTCGCTGAGGGTGCACTCTGTCCCCTCATCCAGGTCAGGGATGAATAAGTTGAACAAGACCGGGCCGAGTACTGAGTCCTGGGGAACGCCACGAGCTCCTGGCCTCCAACCAGACCCTGCCCCACCAATCCCAACCCTCTGAGCTCTGCCAGGCAGCCAGTTCCCAACCCACCAAAAACAATTTTGTTTTTCCCAGGTTTAAAAGGCTCTCGCTATGTCATTAAAACACAATTTCTTCACCAGGCCACGAGTTGTCCCTTAAAAGGGAATAAAAAATTAAAATAAATTCAGTTTTAATTGCTTTGCTCTTCTTATCGTACCTGTAAAATGTCGTGTTGGCAGGGCTCTGCTGGGGGAGGACGTAACCGCCTCGGATATGGAGGTTGATATGTTCCAAGGGAGATGTTAAATTTCTGAATTCTCCTCTGGCACTGATATGCTCACCCTATTTATGATTTAAAAATCGAAATAAAAATTATAAAAAACCCACATCCTTGCTGAATTTCCCATTTTTACCTTTTTTTATGAACGCAAGTGTCATAAATACATAAATATGCAGAAAGGCATCGCCTCAAAGCCGCTTTTAGTGCAGAACCATGTATTTTCAAGGTAAAAAAACAGAAATTTTGGACGTCTAAAACAACCACGCGGTGCCCAACGAGCGCAGCGAATTTTAAAGCCTGAGGCCATAAAAATTTTTTAAAGTTTTTGCCTTCCCCCTCTACGGCGCCGTTCATCGAAAAGGGATTCCCTGCGTCATTCCGGGGTTGAAAATAAAAGCCCAGGCGGGGCGCTGCAGGTCGCTGACGTTATTCCGCCTCTGACGGCTCGCATTGATGATTACGTTAAAATAAAATACAAACAAAATGGCCGAGATGTAATTTTTTGACATCACAAAAAGCTCCTATGGGGCACGCGCTGGTAGAACGGAGGGGGCGGGTTTCCCCCCCCACACAGAGCACACTGCGCTCCTCCTTAAGCTCGTTAGGAAAGGAAATTAAATGTGGTTTTTTAATGACGTACTGTGTAGTAGTCGTACCAGCGGGCGTTGGGCAGGTACGCGCTCACCGCTACAGCGCCCTGCAATGAGACGGGATTGGGTCAGGCCTCTTAAAGCCAAAAACTAAAGTTAAACTTGGGTCACGTCTTAGATTTTCTTTAAATATTTCTACTATTGGATTTTTAAAATTTTTAAAAAAAAAAAAAATAAATATTACATATAGTATAATATATAATAGTTATATATAATTTTATATATAAATATGAATAATACTGTATTAATTCATTAAAATCTATATTATGTATAATAAATATTAATAATAATATAATAATATAATATATAATATTTATATAATATAATAAATAATAATAATAAATAATAAAAATAAATTTAATAGATGAATGGTTTCTAATATTTCCATCATTTTCATTTTTCTAATATTTTCCAATTCCCTCCCCCTCCCCCCCCCACCCCCCCCCCATTCCTGACATTTCTTTTCCCGCTATTCCCCGTTTTTCACCTGTTCCAGCACGGGGCTGATGAGCAACGCCGGCCCCCACAGGAACTGGCGGTCTATGTCCCACGTCACTTTGTCTTCCACAAACCTGCAGAGCAGCACAAGTGGTCAAACCCTCGGCTCAACCTCCTGCAGGCTCCAGAGCGGAGATTCCCCCGCAGCCCCTGGTGCAGCCCCTGGTGGGGCAGGCTGTCCCCCTGCAGCCCATGGAGGTCCATGATGGAGCAGATCCCCCCCTGCAGCCCAGGAAGGTCCATGGGGGAGCAGATCCCCCCGTGCAGCCCATGGAGGTCCATGACGGAGCAGATCCCACCCTGCAGCCCAGGGAGGTCCACGTGGAACAGATCCCCACGGCAGCCCGGGGGTCCACAGGGGAGCAGATCCCCCCCTGCAGCCCAGGGAGGTCAATGGTAGAGCAGATCCCCCCCCTGCAGCCCAGGGAGGTCCATGGTAGAGCAGATCCCCCCCTGCAGCCCATGGAGGACCCCACACTGGAGTAGGGGGTGCCCCAAGGAGGCTGTGACCCCGTGGGAAGCCCATGCTGGAGCAGGCTCCGGCAAACTTTGTGGCCCGGGGGGGGGGTTTGGTGGCCGGGCTGGTGACCCCATGGGGGACCCAAGTGGAGCCGTCTGCTCCCAAGGGGCTGCGCCCCATGGGAGGGATGGACCCACGCTGGAGCCATCCATGAAGAACTGCAGCCTGTGGGAAGGACCCACATTGGAGAAGTTCGTGGAGGACTGTCTCCCGTGGGAGGGACACCACGCTGGAGCAGGGGAAGAGTCCTCTCCCGAGGAGGAAGAATTGGCAGAAACAATGTGTGATGAACTGACCCCAGCCCCCATTCCCATCCCCCTGCCCACTGGGGGGGAGGAGGGAGAAAAAATTGGGGATGAAGTTGAGCCCGGGAAGACGGAGGGGAAGGATTTTAAGATTCAGGAGTTTTTATCCTCTCCTTTTCTGATTTTAATAGGCAATAAAATTTAATTAATTTCATCAAGTGGGGGCTGTGTTGCCCATGATGGTAACTGGGGAATGACCCCTCCCTGTCCTCATCTCCACCCACCAGCCCTTGGATCTACTTCCCTCTCCCCTCTCCAGTTGAAGAGGGGAGCAACGGAGCAGCTTTGGTGGGCACCCGTGGTCCAGCCAGGGTCACCCCACCACATATTCACCCCTACCTGTGGAGGAAGGACCGCACTTACTCGTGGAGCAGAGGGCGGATGACGGTGCTGCCGTGAGCGTGGGCTTCGTACATTAACGTGTAGAGATAGGGTAAGAGGGTGTATCTGGTATTTAGCACTTTCCTGGAAAGGTCTTCAAACGTTGAATTCCAGGCAACAGGGTCTTGCCTCTAAACAAGGGAAGAGAGTCTCGTCTAATTCACATGGGATTATTTTGCTGGGAAAAGCGCCGGGTGGGAGTGTGGATCTGCTGGGGGGGAGGGGGGCTCCGCAGAGGGACCTGGCCAGGATGGATCCATGGGGCCAGGCCAATGGGGTGAGGGGCAACAAGGCCAAGGGCCGGGTCCTGCCCTGGGGTCACAACAACCCCACCGACGCTCCCCCATTCCCCCGCCCTCCCCCAGCCTGGACCCCCCCCCCCCCGCCGCTCCAGCCTCCGCTGCCCTTCTCTGGACACGCTCCAGCCCCCCCAGGTCCTTGGGGAGGGAGGGGCCCAACCCTGACCCCAGCAGTCGAGGGGCGGCCCCCCCAGTGCCCAGCACAGGGGCACGGTCCCTGCCCTGCTCCTGCTGGCCACACCATTCCTGATACAAGCCAGGATGCCGCTGGCCCTCTTGGCCACCTGGGCACCCTACTGGCCCGTGTTGAGTTGGCCGTTGACCAACACCCCCAGGGCCTTTTCCGCCGGGCAGCTTTCCAGCCGCTCTTCCCCATGCCTGGAGCGCTGCGTGGGGTTGTTGTGACCCCAGGGCAGGACCCGGCCCTTGGCCTTGTTGACCCTCACCCAACTGGCCTGGGCCCATGGATCCAGCCTGGCCAGGTCCCTCTGCAGAGCCCAGATTAGCTTCCTCTTTTGTAAGGGTGCTAATAATCCACCCCCCAGGTCAACAGGAGGGCTCTGAATCATGCCATGGGTGACTGTGCTGCTCTCCACCTCCCCTGGTGGGACAGTTCCCTCTGTCGCACCTCTTTCCTCTTGCTCAAGACCCACCACGTACTCCTGCATCTCTCCCACGAGAACCCTAAGGTGCTCAGCTCCCACGCTGGGAGTGTCATCAAGATTTTTAACTGACTACTTTCCAACCTTGCTGGCAGCGGAGAGTGGCTGAGCGCAGCTCATATTGGGTCTGTGAGGTCATATGGAACGGAAACGGACTGAGAGATCATATCTAGGGCAGAAACCTTATCTCTGCCTGTGTGACAGCTATGCTGTGGTTTCTTTTTCCTGTTGAATGGGTAAAACCACTCATAAAGACAGAAGAGTGGTGGTTTTCAGAAGTTTTTCTTTTTTTGATGTTAATCTTTACTTTCATCAGCTTCTGGGTGATGCTACTAAAATAAGGATGAAACCATGTGACGCGAGCCCTGACAGACAGCCCCACCAGTGTCTGCTGGCTAACAACATAACCACATCTCCATTTCAAACTCCCGCAAGCCAACGGCTCATGAAATCATAAAATCATGGAATGTTTTGGGTTGGAAGGGACCCCTAGAGGTCACCCAGCCCAACCCCCCTGCAGGAGCAGGGACACCTTGAACCACATCAGGTTGCTCACAGCCCCGGCCAACCTGGCCTGGAATGTTCCCAGGGATGGGGCCTCCACCCCCTCTCTGGGCAACCCCTGCCAGGGTTTCACCACCCTCACTGCAAAGAATTTCTTCCTTAGATCCAGTCTAAACCTCCCTGCTTCAGTTTAAAGCCATCCCCCCTTGTCCTGTCACAGTGGCCCTACTAAAAAGCTTGTCCCCCCCTTTCCTCTGCACCCCCTTGAAGCCCTGACCGGCCTCACTCAGCTCTGCCCGCAGCCTCCTCTGCTCCAGGCTGAACACCCCCAACTCTCCCAGCCTGGCCTCAGAGCAGAGGGGCTCCAGCCCTCGGAGCATTTTAGTAGCCCTCCCCTGGCCCCGCTCCAACAGGTCCATGTCCTCCTTGTGCTGAGGGCTCTCGAGCTGGACGCAGGGCTCCAGGGGAGGTCTCCGCAGAGCAGAGCAGAGGGGAAGAATCCCCTCCCTCGCCCTGCTGGCCACACTTCTCTTGATGCAGCCCAGAGCACGGTTGGCCTTCTGGGCTGCCAGCGCCCATGTCCAGCTCATGTCCAGCTTTTCATCCCCCAGCACACCCAAAATCAGTCCAAGCAAAGTGTGGAGGGTGCCCACCTTGGCTCCTTTTCCATTGTGGTTCCTTGAATACGGGTAAAAGGCACCCAGCTCCATCCATCGAGCACACAGCTCGTACTCCGAGTCTCCGAAGAAGCCGCAGATATCTGCTCCGGTCTGAAAAGTAAAAAAAATAATAATAATAACACAACGGCGATGCTGTACATTTCTTTAATAAAGATAACTGAAATAGAAAGCAATAAATCAGAAGCTTACATAGGATATTCCAAAGAGACTGAACTCCATCATGCCTGCAAGAAAAAAATATTAATTCAACAATAAATACATTTTTAATCTTGCATAGATCGGGATGAGAAAAAGAAAAGAATTCCCAGAATTCCCCTGGGAGAGCCCGTTCTTAGGAAGCAAAGCAGCAGATTTCAGTCAAGAGGGAGACAACGATAGGAAGGTGGTGGGGGATGAATGTGAGGGCATTGTGGTGCTCAAACCCATGCAATAAAACCCAGTTCCTGTAGAAACTGTGAAGATTTTCTTCAGACACAATAAGAAGAAAAAATATTCAAGGAAAAATTTGCCATAAATTCTGATTGGTCAACTGCACAGCCGATTTTGGCACAAAAAAATGCATTTTTTAGGAAGGAAATCAAGAAGAAACATGGAATAAATGGGTTAGAGGTGGCATCGACGTACCAATGATGGATTTATCGAGCTGATTCCAGGCCGCCGTGTTGTCCCCCAGCCAATGTCCTGACCACTTCCCGCTGCTGGGGTAGGTTGAACGGGTGACAACAATTCCTCGCTCCTTCGTGATGTTCCGCAAGGCACTGGAGTTGCACAGGGGAGAAGAAACCAAAGGGATGAGAACTCCAATAATCGGAGGAGGTCTTCTGGGGGACGCCAAAATAGAACTGGTGGGTTATGTTTTTGTAGGAAAGCACCACCGTCCTGTCCTTGTGAGCGTAAGCAGCAGTAAACCCACTCAAGATACGGTTTTTTAATTTGCATTCATAGGATATTTTGGTAGGAAGGGACCCCTAGAGGTCACGCAGTCCAACCCCCCCAGTGAGCAGGGACACCGTTAACCAGCTCTACGTTCACTACGACCAATGCATCTGCAGAAACTAAGAATTAGAATCAGAGAATCACATAGAATCACAGAATTTTGGGGGGCGGTTTTGGGGAGGGGAAATTGTTCTGAATTTAATTTGGAAATCTGCTGAATTGAAGAACTGAAGCAATTCCGACGGGAAGAAAAATTATGAGGGAAAAAGAAATTATTTCTTGTAAATGAAGTGGAAATTTTTGTCTTGAGAATACGGGCACCAAATATTAATTTGGGAAATTTGGAAAGGACCAAAAATAAAAAGAAAGAACGCGACTTACTCGAGGGTTGGTTTTGTTTGCGACCACCCATAAAGGTTGTGGACATCATAGTGACTGATGGGGGAACCATCTGGGAGATATTGCTGAGCTTCCATGCAGAGCGTTTTGAAAATCAACCCCTCGGCTCTAGATCCCAAATCTATTGGAAAAAAAAGGAAGACGCTCGTATGTCAACATCCCGCAAAAATTTTAACAAGTCACCTTTTATTCCACATGCGTTGTCCTGATTGGCCTTCGCTTCCCTTTACCTCTTGACCTGGTCATTTATAATTTTATTTATTTATGTGGTCCCAATATTATTTCACAGAAAAAACATTTTTCAGGTGGTTTTCTTCAGGTTGGATCTCAGAAATTTAGGAAATCCTGAAATTCTATTTCAGAAATTTAGAAATTTAGGAATTTAGGACTTCAGAAACTTAGGAAAATCAAAAAAGCAGCAGAAATAATCTAATAAAAAATAGAGGATCGTTACTAATTCAGACTCAAGTAAAGTCCCTCTAAGGGCAGCGAGGATTTCAAGACCATTCCTCAAATTAGGACTCATAATTTCACATATAAATAATGATTAATTGGCGAAAAGACGGGTATTTTTGAACGTTTTAGTCATTAATTGCATTTTTCATCTGGGAAAACAATGCAGAACCACGAAAGCCGTATCCTTGACCACGTCCAAAGCAAATTGCCTGAATACAAAGTAGATACCAAAATCTACCCAAAAAAACCCTCTACATTTTCAGAAGTTCTCACCAACACAGACCGCACTTACAAGCATCGATCTCCTCCAAAAATTGGCTTTCTGTTATGGATTCGATTACAGGTTTGGCTCCCAAATTTTAGGCATTTATCATAGAATCATGGAATTATTTGTGTTGGAAAAGCCCTTTAAGCTCACCAAGCCCAACCCTTGACCCAACCCTGCCATCCCACCACCAAACCCGGCCCCAAGGGCCACAGCCCCCTGATTTTTTAACCCCTCCAGGGGTGGGGACTCAACCCCTTCCCTGGGCAGCCCCTTCCAGTGCCTCACAGCCCCTCTGGGGACAAAATTCTTCCCGATATCCAACCTAACCCTGCCCTGGCACAACTTGAGGCCGGTGCCCCTGTCCCATCGCCCCTTCCCTGGGAGCAGAGCCCAACCCCCCCGGCTCCCCCCCCTCCTCTCAGGCAGTTGTAGGGAGCCATGAGGGCTCCCCCAGCCTCCTCGCTCCGGCTGAACCCCCCCCCCCCACCCCAGCAGCCTGGGGCTCCAGACCCCTCCCCAGCTCCGCTGCCCTTCTCTGGACACGCTCCAGCCCCCCCAGGTCCTTTGGGGAGGGAGGGGCCCAACCCTGACCCCAGCATTCCAGGGGTGGCCCCCCCAGTGCCCAGCACAGGGGCACAGTCCCTGCCCTGCTCCTGCTGGCCACACCACTCCTGATACAAGCCAGGATGCCACTGGCCCTCTTGGCCACCTGGGCACCCTGCTGGCTCGTGTTGAGTTGGCTGTTGACCAACACCCCCAGGGCCTTTTCCCCGGGCAGCTTTCCAGCCGCTCTTCCCCATGCCTGTAGCGCTGCATGGGGTTGTTGTGCCACATCACAGCTTGTGAGAAGTTTTACACAAACCGGAGCACCCCAAAATGTTGACGCTGTGTGCAGCAGGGCAGAGCAGACTTACAGGGTACATACGGTGGGAAGTTTAGCTCTCGATTTCTGCAGCCCCCAACGGCACCATTAAAAAGCTTGCAGGTTCATTCATGTCCTGAAAAACGTGAAGCAAATCGCCATGTGAACAAATTTCTCTTAAATCTGGGCAATTAAATCCTCCCAGCTATTTAATATTTAATTCTCTTTCTCAGCGGGCTGACCAAGTAAATTAAATGCACAGTAAAATTCAGATTTTTCAGGACTGCCCATTGCGGGTGTTTCTTTTAGAATCAGTGTAAAACAATGGTTCAACAGATAAATTTTTTCAGATGAGCAATTCCCTCCGCAGACACTCAATATCTCATTTCCCAGAGAGTAAAGCGACACATTCATGGGGATTAAATGAAGGCTGAAGCTTCAGGTTTAATACCTTTTGATTTATCTACCGTATTTCCTAGAAAGGGTGGGTGTTCCTCTGTGTAAAACTGAAATGAACGCTGAAAATATGGCTACAGATAGGTAAAGTACGAAAGACCCAGAATTTCATCATTACGGCTCATGCCCTCGCTGCCTGTGGTCCTCCAGTTGCAGCAGTAGACCAGAGCTGGGGTACCAGAAAACACCCTTGAGATATTTGTACGTGTTGATGAGATCCCCTCTCAGCCTTCTCTTCTCCAGGCTGAACAAGCCCGGCTGCCTCCTAGGGGAGATGCTCCAGTCCCCCCATCATCCTTGTTGCTCTCCTCTGGACTCTTTCTAGGAGTTCCTCATCTTTTGTGAACCGGGGAGCCCAGAACTGGATGCAGAGCTCCAGATGGGGTCTCACCAGGGCAGAGCAGAGGGGGAGGAGAACCTCCCTTGCCCCGCTGGCCACGCTCCTCTTAATGCACCCCAGGATGCCATTGGCCTTCTTGCCCACCAGGGCACGCTGCTGGCTCATGGCCACCTTGTCACCTGCCAGGACTCCCAGGTCCCTCTGGGCAGAGCTGCTCTCCAGCAGGTCAGCCCCCAGCCTGTCCTGGTGCATGGGGTTAAATAATAGCGTCTTATTGCCAAAAATAAATAAAAAAAGAAGAATTTAGGAAGTTACAGAAGAAAAACCAATGTTCAAAGGAGCCATCAGGCTGGGGAAAAGTAAATAATGAAGATTTGAGAACATAAAATCCTTCAAGGGGCAAAAAACCAAAAGAACAAATAACAATGCTGTTAAAACAAAGGGGTTTTAATGTTTAGTCCATGATTTTTAGGGTTAAATGTCTGTATCCTTCCTTGGAGACCTCGGAACGGTGCTGGGTGTTGGCGGTTAGAGGTGCTGAGAACCAACCTTAGGGTAAAAAGGTGCAGGAAAAAATCTCAGAACAATAATTTGAAACTTACAATCCAGAGTCCGTCAAATTTCAAGCTTTTCGACGCATTGTGGGGATTGGTGTAGACTTCCGCAATTTCTCTTGCCCACCATTCCCTCGTGGAATTGCGGAAGAAATCTGGAAAAGCTACGTACGCACGGTAGAGCTGTTGAGGTAGTAGGGAATAAATAAAAAAAAAATAAATAAAAATGAAGCACAGAGGCCGGACTGAAAGTGTTCCACCGCTAAAATGCTGGAATTTAGTTTAATTTTTTTTACAAATTTAGAATTTAAATTTTTCTTCATGATTTTGCCACAGTTTTTAGATGTTCTGGCAGAAAGGGTGGACAGTTCCTGCAACTGTATGCTGATGTTATTTAGGGGTTGGGGGTTTTTTTGACGTTCTGGTAGAACAACCAGTCGCTTCCTGCATCTGACTTCTTACATTAAATGTTATCAGGCAGTTCACTGCCATAAATCTTAATGAATTCGCTGCTCCCTCTCTGATCCCAACTTTTATAGAATCACAGAATCGTTGAGGTTGGAAAAGCCCTTGGACATCCCCAAGCCCAACCCTTGACCCAACCCTGCCATCCCACCACCAAACCCTGGCCCCAAGGGCCACGGCCCCATGGGTTTTGAACTCCCCCAAGGGTGGAGACTCAACCCCTTCCCTGGGCAGCCCCTTCCAGCGCCTGACAGCCCTTTGGGGAAGGAATTGTTCCGAGTCCAACCCCACCCTGCCCTGGCACAACTTGAGGCTGGTGCCCCTCATCCCATCGCCCCTTCCCGGGAGCAGAGCCCGACCCCCCCGGCTCCCCCCTCCTCTCAGGCAGTTGTAGGCAGCCATGAGGGCTCCCCTCAGCCCCCTCTGCTCCAGGCTGAACACCCCCAGCTCCCCCAGCCGCTCCCCAGCAGCCTGGGGCTCCAGACCCCTCCCCAGCTTTGTTGCTCTACCTCCACTTGGGTTTCCCAATCCAGTGTGTCGTTAACCTCTACGTTGGGAAGATCTGGCCAGACCTAACAGGAGGGAGGACACATTAAAATAATAAAATTGAACTGAATTTAAAAAAACAAAAATAATAATATCAACAGCAGTAAAGTTCCGCCGCTGCATAGTCCAACAGCAATGAGAATTGAAGGCATTTCCGCTTGTAGCACCCAAAGTGTCGCCCAAATTTGGGAGCATCACTGATATCTGAGATCTTCTCCTCGACATCTAACCTGACGTGATGCTTATTTGGAGAAAATAATCGGCTTTTTAAGAACAGCACCTTTGCGTAGATGATGTCCTCAGTATTGGGCCATTTTATGAAGACGTCCTTCTCCAAACCTCTGGTGAAGGCGGGGTAATCGGTCTCATTACCAGATATGGCTGGATCCTAAAATTAAAAGGTCACACAATTTTATTTCTCTGCTCAAAAGACAAACGCAGAAACCCTGTCAAATGCGTTCCATATTCTGCAACGACATTTGTTGATTTAAAACCAGAATCCAGCACTCATAGAATCACAGAATCACGGAATCATTGGGGTTGGAAAAGACCTTGGAGATCCCCAAGCCCAAATGTTCCCCTATCCCTGCCATCCCACCACCAAACCCTGTCCCTCAGCACCGCCTCTGCCCGGCTGTTAAATCCCCCCGGGGTGGGGACTCGACCCCTTCCCTGGGCAGCCCCTTCCAGCGCCTGACAGCCCTTTGGGGCAGGAATTGTTCCCAGTGTCCAACCTCACCCTGCACTGGCACAACTTGAGGCTGTTTCCCCTCATTTAATCATCCTTTAACCATTAACACAAATAAAAATCATAGAATCATTAAGGCTGGAAATCAAGATCATCACGTCCAACTGTCAATGCACACCCCCCCACACCGTGCCTACTAAACCCCTCCCCCAAGGGCCACATCCCCACGAGTTTTGAACCCCCCCAGGGATCGGGACTCCCCCACTTCCCTGGGCAGCCCTCTCCAGGCTTGACCACTCCTTCAGGGAAGGAATTGTTCCCAATGGCCAACCTCACCCTGCCCTGGCACAACTTGAGGCCGGTGCCCCTCGTCCCATCGCCCCTTCCCTGGGAGCAGAGCTCGCCCCCCCGGCCCCCCCTAGCTGCTCCCTGAACCCCCCCAGCTCCCCCAGCCGCTCCCCAGCAGCCTGGGGCTCCAGACCCCTCCCCACCCACTCACCAGGATTAGTATAAACCTCATTCCTTCCTCTCGTATCTTAGTAATTAGCGAGGGCAATCCAGTAAAGCGCGGGTTAAGGGTGAAGTCCAGTTGCCGTTCCATATAATCAATATCTGCGTACTGGACATCCTGCAGCCCACACCAAAAAAAAAAGAATAAAATAAAATAAAGGGCTTTTTGTTTGTTTGTTTGTCTTGTCCTGAATGACTTCCTCCATCAGCAAGTTTATTGTCCTTTTCCAAAATTAAGTAAATTACCAATTTATTTATTTTTTTTTTAAATGTTAACCCGGAATCTGCTGCAGCTTAAAGCACGCATTGTCAGATGACCACACCTCCACACACTGCTGATCCCACCCGAAATCCAGCTTTCGCTGTTGGATTTATCGTGGAGAAAATAGAAATTCCTACATGCCCTCCAAAAAAAAAAAAAAACCAACACCCCTGGATTTGTGCGTATTCATAAATATATGCCAACGATCATGGCCCCTGCACGCACGTCACTACGCACTGTCCAGCAACAAGGGCATCGCTTGCTCTATACCGAAATTTGATGTTAATCACCTGCAAAGCCATGCTTAACTGAAGGATAATTTGGTTACATCTCAAGTTTTTGCAATTTTCCTAAAATTGGGCCTGAAAGTTGCCTTTCCCAGCACTGGATGACCTCTAACACAAACCAAATTGCTTTATTTTCCTGTAAAATGCATGGAGAAGTGGGCCTACAGTGTCAGCTGCAGCATTTCTTTTGCCGTTTTAAATTCAACAATACCCTGAAGCAAGAAATTCCGGCACCGTCAGAAGTTCTGACAGCTCTCGACATACATAGGGTATCCTGGCCGCTTTCATGTCTTCCACCAGCTGGGCAATTTCAGTGTCGTTTTCATATCCATAGCGGCATAACTGGAATCCGAGTGCCCAGTAGGGTGGCATGACTGGTCGCCCGACCAGCTAAAAATGAAAAAGAAAGAACGCCTGTTGCGAATAGAGGAAAACAGAACAAAAAAACCAACAAAAAAACACCAACAATTTTAAAAAAAACAACCCTTCCAAAAAAAAAAACCAAAAAAGCCAACCAAACAACAAAAAACCCAACCCAACCCTGAACCAACCCCTGAATTTGCAATCGGAAGATCATACCGCCGTGTATTCCTGAACAACGAGCTCCGGCGTTGGCCCCAGAACCATGTAGAAGTCCAGGATGCCCCCGGTTGTGCGATACGTCAGAGCCGGTGTGGGCTGGAAGGTCACGTCTGGAAAATGAAGGCAGCGCAAGAAGGCACCAAGTGCCCGAGTGAGGCAAAGAAACCGAACACTGAAGGAAAAGACATGGAGAAAATAAAGGGAATTTTTGATTTTTTTCACCCATTGCGTTGCTGTTGAGCAGGAGAACTCCATGGGCGTTGCCGTTGTCTTCAAGCCCCATGTAGAACGGCTGGACACCATACGAGTTCAACTTGTACTGCAAGGAGAAATAAAGTCTTTTCTACCAGAAAGCCGTGGCAAGCATTCTGTTATTTTACTGGCTGCCTGGCAGGGCTCAGAGGGTTGGGATTGGTGGGGCAGAGTCTGGTTGGAGGCCGGAAGCTCGTGGGGTTCCCCAGGGCTCAGTACTCGGCCCGGTCTTGTTCAACTTATTCATCCATGACCTGGATGAGGGGACAGAGTGCAACATCAGCAAGTTCGTTGGTGACACCAAACTGGGAGGAGCGGCTGATCCCCTGGGAGGCTGTGCTGCCATTCAGCGGGACCTGGCCAGGCTGGAGAGTTGGGCGGAGAGGAACCTGATGAAGTTCAACCAGGGCCAAGTGTTGGGTGCTGCCCCTGGGGAGGTTGAACCCCAGGCACCTGTACAGGCTGGGGGCTGCCCTGCTGGGAAGCAGCTCTGCCCAGAGGGACCTGGGAGTCCTGGTGGGTGACAAGGTGGCCATGAGCCAGCAGCGTGCCCTGGTGGCCAAGAAGGCCAACGGCATCCTGGGGTACATCAAGAGGAGTGTGGCCAGCTGGGCGAGGGAGCTCTGTGTCCAGTTCTGGGCTTCCCAGTTCAAGGAGGATGAGGAGCTATGGGGGAGAGCCCAGAGGAGGGAAACAAGAATGATAAAGGGACTGGAGCATCTCCCCTAGAAGGAAAGGCTGAGGGAGCCGGGCTTGTTCAGCCTGGGGAAGAGAAGGCTGAGAAGGGATCTCATCAACACATGCAAATATCTCAAGGGTGGGTGTCACAAGGACGGAGCCAGACTCTTCTCAGTGGTGCCCCAGGACAAGGGGCCATGGGCACAACCTGAAGCAGAAGAGGTTCCAGTTGAACATGAGGAAGAACTTCTTGACTTGGAGGGTGCCCGAGCCCTGGCCCAGGCTGCCCAGGGGGGCTGTGGAGTCTCCTTCTCTGGAGACATTCAACCCCTGCCTGGCCGCTGTCCTGTGCCCCCTCCTCTGGGTGAGCCTGCTTGGGCAGGGGGGTTGGGCTGGGTGATCTCCGGAGGGCCCTTCCAACCCCTGCCAGTCTGGGATTCTGCAATTCTGTGATACCCGGGGTTGCCCCGACCCAGCTGCAGGATTTGCTGTCTCCGTGGACAATCAACAGAGGTTGACACAAAGCAAAAAAAAAAAAAAAGGCAGAAAAATACAGAAAATAAAGCAAAATGAGGAATTTGGGCGGGGGGGGGGGGGGTTGCACTTACTCCAGGAGGCTGATCCCTGGTGAACATCCCCCAGGTGTGCCAGTTCATGTCACGTCGGAACGCGGTGTGTTCGGTTTCGCCGAACCCGTACAAATATTGGGAAGCCAAACGGGTGGAAATCTGAATGAACTTGTCACTGAAGGTGAAGGTCGGGAGCTGAGAATCCCAGCTGAAAGGAAGGGAAACAGAGGAAGCTGGTGGCCATTTTGGCTCTGGGTGTTGCTGGTGGTCACCCTTCCAAGGCCAACTCTTTTTCTCTAAAAATCTCATTTTTCACACAAGTTGGGATAAAAGTGTTGCGGTTATCAAGAGAACATTAAGGTTTTTTAGAGTTTAATGGTTTTGGGGTGGTTTTTTTAGACTTCAGAGGGGTTTTTTCACATTTAAGGGAGTGGGGGCTGTGCATTTTATGTTAAAATATTTGGTGTAAATAACCTTTTTTTCTCTATTAAAAACTGAGTCACGATGCGAGAGCGTTCTGCCAGAGGCGCAAGGGGCTGGACGATGGAAAGGATGATTTGCTCTGGTTGGCAAAAAAAAAGAAATGAAGTTGCAATTCAGTTTTGATGACTTTACAGAATGGCAAAAAAAATCAATTTTAAATCAAAAAGCGTAAGATGAAAAAAACCCAAGCAAGCAGAAACACAAAACCCCTTCTTAAACCACGCGGTGGGCACCTAATGAGAGCATTAGAAAGCATAGAAAACTCTTCTTTCTCCTAGATAATTGGAAAGTGCCTAAAAATTAGTGTTTGTAAATGTCTACACTTTCTACCAGAAGGCCCTGGCCAGGCTGGATCCATGGGCCCAGCCCAATGGGGCGAGGGTCAACAAGGCCAAGGGCCGGGTCCTGCCCTGGGGTCACAAAAACCCCATGCAGCGCTACAGGTGTGGGGAAGAGCGGCTGGAAAGCTGCCCGGAAGAAAAGGCCCTGGGAGTGTTGGTCAACAGCCAACTCAACACGAGCCAACAGTGTGCCCAGGTGGCCAAGAGGGCCAGCGGCATCCTGGCTTGTATCAGGGGTGGTGTGGCCAGCAGGAGCAGGGCAGGGACTGTGCCCCTGTGCTGGGCACTGGGGGGGCCGCCCCTCGACTGCTGGGGTCAGGGTTGGGCCCCTCCCTCCCCAAAGGACCTGGGGGGGCTGGAGCGTGTCCAGAGAAGGGCAGCGGAGCTGGGGAGGGGTCTGGAGCCCCAGGCTGCTGGGGAGCATCTGGGGGACTGGGGCTCCCCCGGGGGGGCCGGGGGGGCGGGCTCTGCTCCCAGGGAAGGGGCGATGGGACGAGGGGCAACGGCCTCAAGTTGTGCCAGGGCAGGGTGAGGTTGGCCCTGGGGAACAATTCCTTCCCCAAAGGGCTGTCAGGGGCTGGAAGGGGCTGCCCAGGGAAGGGGCCGAGTCCCCACCCCTGGGGGAGTTCAAAACCCATGGGGCCATGGCCCTTGGGGCCAGGGTTTGGTGGTGGGATGGCAGGGTTGGGTCAGCGGTTGGGCTTGGGGATCTCCAAGGGCTTCTCCAACCCAAACCATTCTGTGGTTCTTTGACGCCGGGAACTTTCAGCCAGTGTCAAAGCATGAGGTGGCAGGGAAACACCTCAGCCAAATTTGGGGCAAAAATCTTGTCCGGGTCACCCTCTCCATCCTCTTCTGGGTCAATGTTCTCATATTCATGCAAGGTTCAGCGACCGCTGTCGGAGCAGGTTTCAGTGTTTGACAGATGCGGCCATTTTGGGGGACAGACACAAAGGGACCTCCCAGCGTTTGGAACAGCCCGGACAAGAAAAGGGAAAAAGGAAGAGGGAAAAGGAGAAGTGAAGAAAGAAAAGGGGAGGGGGAGAAGTAATGGGATGAAAAATTAAAAGAAGAAGAATTAAATTCATAAATGAAAGGGAAATAAATTAGAAAAGTGAAATGAGCAAAATTGTGGGAAATAATTAAATTAGCAAAATTAAATGCAGCAAATTACACCGGATAGAATGGCTTACATCACCGTCCCCGTGTGCCTGCGTCGAATCTGGATGCCGAAAGGCTCATTCTGAATCGTGACGTCATAAAGTCGACCCTCGACCGTGCTCTCGGGGGACACGGGGAGATTTAGCGGCACTGGCACCTCGTAGCGTTTCTTTGCAGGATCATAAATCTGGGCACGGAACAGCAAGTTATGTTTTCCGGAAATGAGGATAAAAAGAGCGAAAGCACTTTCTCGTGTTGCTGTTGGCCAATGGAAGCCTCTCTATGGAGCAGAAGGCTCCAGGTTGGGCGCAGAATTGTTCAATTGCTTCGTGTCGAGAGTGGCAACATGGAAATTATTTAAAAAGGTTGTGTAAAGTTGCCAAATGTTCCCTTTCAATTTGCGTTCTTCCTCGAATTCCTCCAAAATATTTGGGTCAGGAAATAACAAACCTTAAGGTTTTATTTTTGGGGGCCCGGGGTGACTCATTTGAATTATTTAAATCCATTGGTTCGAGCGTATTTTTCTGCGCAGCAAAGAAATTTCATGGGTTTGGTTGAATTTTTAGCCGGCTTTGAGAGATTTATTTTTTTTCGCCTTTGGCTTTTCTGTATTGTGGAGGTTGGCAGGAGCTGATTCGAGACTGAGGGGAATAAAAGCTCGGGGGGGAAAAAAAGGGTGAAAGGAGGAACGACCACAAAGCATCATCACGCGCGATGCAAAAAATCGCGAGAAGCATTATTCCCGGAAGTAGTGTAATTTTGAGGGGCAGAAGAGCACGCGCTGGGGGAAATCGCGCGTCACCTTGTACTGCAGCAAGTGGTCGCTGTGGTATTTCACCTCCAGGCGAAGGGAAGGGATGGGCGGCGCAGGCCCCTCATAGGCCTGGCGCTGGCGCGGGCGGAAGGTGATGTCGGCCGTCGCGCCCGACGCGGTGTATTTGACGTCAGCAGCGGAATAAGCGTTGTAAGGGCCGTCGTAATGGCAGAAGGGAACGCCCGGCTGGGAGGGGTCTTCCTGCGGGGGGAGGCACAGGGCGGGTGAGGGGAGTGTTGGATCGCCGACCCTTTTTAATTATTATCATTTAGCAGCAGGAATTCCAAAACTCTTGGGTTTACCAGGGAATTAATTAACGTAGAATTTGGCAAGGTAATTAATGAATGTAGAGCTTCACCAGGGAAGTAATTAATATAGAACTTTTCCAGGCAATTAATTAATGTAGAATTCACCAGATTAATGACCGGGGAATTAAAATGAGCTTTTCCAGGGAATTAATTCATCAGATAACTAATTAATGTAGAGCTCCACCAGGTAACTCTTCACCACCATGTAATTAGTTAATGGAGAAATTTTCCAGGTAATTAATTAATGTAGAATTTTGCCCAAAACTTCACGCTCTCACTATAAAACAAAGCAGCAGCTCTGAAGCCACCATCTTTATTAATTTAGAGATAATTAATTACTTCAAGGCTGTGCAGCCCTGTCGGTGCCATTACAAAACGACGATGATTTAGTGTTGCCTCTGCCCGTGACCTTCTCCTTTGGGAACCCTTGGGTTTCTACGGTCTCTGTCCCTCTTGGGACCTTCAGGAAGATTCGCGGTGGCAGAGGAGAGCTGCCCCTCGGCATTGCTGGACTTGTACAAATTTCTCTCAAAATACCCACTGGGAATTGCAGTTTACTATTGAATATTGCCTCATAACAAGGTCAAAGGACTTTCCCTTTCTTTCCCCTGAGGAAGAAGGAGCGGCAGAGACAGTGTGTGATGAACTGACCCCAACCCCATTCCCCATCCCCGTATATTATTTTTATAAAAACTTATAAATTAAGAGATTTAAAGAAATTTTTTAATAAAAATTAAAATTAAAATTAAAAAAAATTAAAAATTAAAATTAAAATCTCTAAATTAAACATTTAAATAAATTAAAATTAAAATTAAAACATTTAAAATAAAAATAAAAATAAAATAAAATAAAAATAAAATATAAAAATAAAAATATAAATTAAAAAATTAAATAAATAAAAATTAAAAATTAAAAATAAACTATTTTTAAAAATAAAAAATTAAAATAAAAATAAAATTTAAAACTTAAAAAAAAAATTAAAAATTAAGTTGTGGTTTTTAAGGTGCTCCTTCCCCATTTGGTATTCATAAACAATTACTTACGGCCCAGACACAGCCAAGCTGTTCGCATTTTTCCTTGGAAGCATTAGGGCTGGGATGACAATCGAATTTTTCATTGGTGCTGGTTCCCAGTGTCCACCGCACGGAGTACGATTTCCCCAGCGTGAGCTGGAGTCCTCGTATGAGAGCAACCTGTGAATACGGAACAGTGAAGCTCTGGCAAATTCTACTTCTCGTCAATTTTTTTTTTTTTTTTTAGATCCTTAAAAACAAGGAATTGTCCTCGTGTTTTTCCCAGGCCACCTCCTCATTTTTAAAAATTCCTGCAGCTGAAATTCCTGCACGGAAGATCTGATCCCGCAAATCTACTGGAAGCGTCACAGGGGTGAAGACAACTGCACCACGGGCCCGATAGCCTTTTTAAAATTAAAATTTAACTGGTATTGTTTAAATTTTACTAAAATTTTTATTTAAAATCTGATTATTTTATTAAAATATTATTTTTCCCGCCTATGATATCGACTGAAATCTTAACGCTGCCCCTCCCCTGTATAATCTGAATGCAGCCGCATGAATAAATGCAAAAATAATCCTTGTGCTGCGTGAGAGGCCTGAGGGCAAAATGAAGATCCACCCTCTTTAACTCACTTAGCAGTGCTATTAGGATAATTAACATTATTATTAAGGTAAACATGCTTTTTAATGAAATACACTGCATATACTGCGGCACTACCAGAGCGCTCGCCTCTTTAGTTTCTAAAATACAGAGATCCCAGTTTTCTTGTTATTGGAATCACAGAACCAAAGGATTGTTGGGATTGGAGAAGCCCTTGGAGATCCCCAAGCCCAACCGCTGACCCAACCCTGCCATCCCACCACCAAACCCTGGCCCCAAGGGCCATGGCCCCATGGGTTTTGAACTCCCCCAGGGGTGGGGACTCGGCCCCTTCCCTGGGCAGCCCCTTCCAGCCCCTGACAGCCCTTTGGGGAAGGAATTGTTCCCCAGGGCCAACCTCACCCTGCCCTGGCACAACTTGAGGCCGGTGCCCCTCGTCCCATCGCCCCTTCCCTGGGCCCCCCCGGCCCCCCCTCCTCTCAGGCAGTTGTAGGCAGCCATGAGGGCTCCCCTCAGCCTCCTCTGCTCCAGGCTGAACCCCCCCAGCTCCCCCAGACGCTCCCCAGCAGCCTGGGGCTCCAGCCCCCTCCCCAGCTCCGCTGCCCTTCTCTGGACACGCTCCAGCCCCCCCAGGTCCTTTGGGGAGGGAGGGGCCCAACCCTGACCCCAGCAGTTGAGGGGCGGCCCCGCCAGTGCCCAGCACAGGGGCACGGTCCCTGCCCTGCTCCTGCTGGCCACACCACTCCTGATACAAGCCAGGATGCCGCTGGCCCTCTTGGCCACCTGGGCACCCTACTGGCTCGTGTTGAGTTGGCCATTGACCAACACCCCCAGCTCCTTTTCCACCGGGCAGCTTTCCAGCCGCTCTTCCCCATGCCTGGAGCGCTGTGTGGGGTTTTTGTGACCCCAGGGCAGGACCCGGCCCTTGGCCTTGTTGACCCTCACCCAATTGGGCTGGGCCCATGGATCCAGCCTGGCCGGGTCCCTCTGCAGAGCCCCCCTCCTCCCCAGCAGATCCACACTCCCACCCAGCTCGGTGTCATCTCCCAACTGGCTGAGGGCGCCCTCGATCCCCTCGTCCAGGTCATGAATGAATGCGTTAAACAGAACCGGGCCCAGCACTGAGCCCTGGGGGACACCGCTTATGCCCAGCCACCAGCTGGATTTGACTCCGATGACCACAACTCCCTGGGCTAGGCCATCCAGCCGGTTTTTTTACCCAGCGAAGAGCACGCCTCTCTAGGCTATCACTTACCTTATGGACTGGATTATAGGTGATATTATGAGAAGAATTTTGCACGTTGCCGTTCTGCAACACGGTAACCGACACCAGTTCCTGGAGCAATCCCAATATTTTGATTTCTTCAAACCTCAGGTTGTCTGGGTCGATGTAGTTGTTGTTCGTGACGTTCATTTCTATGACGTTCTGAGGGAGAATCAAATAACGGCATTGAACCACCAAAATTTCCACTGATTTAAATGGAGAAGCGACATGTGGTTTTCTGTTATATAGACATATAAAATATTCTTATGTATATTAAATATTTTTGGGTATTATATGCCTATAATCCATTGACTTTTCTTGACATAGAAAAGCCACGCCCCGCTCAACTATATTTAATCATAGAATCATCAACCTGGGCACCCTGCTAGCTCATGTTTAGCTGGCTCTCAACCAGCACCCCCAGTCCTAATGATGACTTCTGGAACAGACCGGTGTTTCTACCTCTTCTTGTGACCGATGCGTGTAACTCTGCCGCCTGGCACAGGTATGGGGCAGGGCTATGGTAGCTGACTGGTGTAACTGGAACGTACTCCTGCTCCCAGCCAAAAATTTGGGGGTTTGGGACAAAGTTTCCCCACAGCAGAGATGATGTGGTGGAAACAGCAGCATGCGAGCTGCCAAGCTTTTCCAGTGGGAACTGGGGATCCCACGTGTGAAGAGAGGTGGTGAAGAGAATTTTGGGGGGGGTGAGGATGGATGAGGGTGTGGCAGGAAGGGTCTGGAATTGGAGGGAGGATTGCAGATAACAGGTAGCTATAGGGGGAAGAAACCCTATAAACATTTTTTTTTGCCGTTGTGCTATGACGTGGCAGGAAATTGGGAATCGTCCGATATTAAAAATTAGGGGAGGAAAAGGCAAATATCAGATTTCCATTGCAGTCAAGTGACAAGACTTTGAAATGGGACCTCTTTGACAAAGGCGTCACGGTTTAGTGAAGGCTGTAGGAAAATGAGGAGGGAGGGAATGAATAGCCATGGAAAGCGTTATTGATTAAAATCGGAAAAGCAAATTAGGTCTTTTGCGAATTCATACTTACGTTGGAAACTTTAAACTTATAGGAAATGTAGGATTTGCTGCTAACAGTACCTAAAAGGGGCATAAAGAAATGAAGAGTTTCAGTGCAGAATGAGGCGGCTTTAGAAAAGGGGAGCTAGAAGACAAAAAAAAAGAGCTAATTATGATCATTGGAGCTATCTTCAAAGGTTCATAGAAACATGCAATTCTTTGGGTTGGAGAAGCCCTTTAAGCTCCCCCAGACCAAACGTTCCCCTACCCCGCCACCCACCCCCAAACCCGGCCCCAGCCCGCCCTGCCCGGCTTAAACCCCCCAGGGGGGGGACTCGGCCCCTTCCCTGGGCAGCCCCTTCCAGTGCCTGACAACCCTTTGGGGAAGGAATTGTTCCCCAGGGCCAACCTCACCCTGCCCTGGCACAACTTGAGGCCGGTGCCCCTCGCTCCGCTGCCCTTCTCTGGACACGCTCCAGCCCCCCCAGGTCCTTTGGGGAGGGAGGGGCCCAACCCTGACCCCAGCAGTCGAGGGGCGGCCCCCCCAGTGCCCAGCACAGGGGCACGGTCCCTGCCCTGCTCCTGCTGGCCACACCACCCCTGATACAAGCCAGGATGCCGCTGGGCCTCTTGGCCACCTGGGCACACTGTTGGCTTGTGTTGAGTTGGCCATTGACCAACACCTGCAGGGCCTTTTCCGCCGGGCAGCTTTCCAGCCGCTCTGCCCCATGCCTGGAGCGCTGCGTGGGGTTGTTGTGACCCCAGGGCAGGACCCGGCCCTTGGCCTTGTTGACCCTCACCCCATTGGCCTGGCCCCATGGACCATCCTGGCCAGGTCCCTCTGCGGAGCCCCCCCCCCCCCAGCAGATCCACACTCACCCAGCCGGTGTCATCTCCCAACTGGCTGAGGGCACCCTCGATCCCCTCCAGGTCATGGATGAATGCGTTAAACAGATCTGGGCCCAGTACTGAGCCCCAGGGGACAACATTTCCGTTGATTCCCCAAGGAATTTAACTGGTCCCAAACCACCCAGTAACCGTACGATTTTTTTATCTTCAGCTGAAACGTCCTGTTCACCGCAGGTTATTTCTTGCCCCCATGGAAAATCGTTGGGGTGCGTAACAAAATATATCGAATGAGGCATTACGGCCCAACCGTGGCCAAAGCCTTTACATGCGTAAGAGCATTGTGAAGTCTGAACAAGCAAAAAAACCCCCCAAAAATAAAAGAAGGTCACATTTTTTCGATTTGGTGGAGAAAACTAATAATAGCTTCTTGCAGATTTAAAATTTTACACTGCTTTTACTTGAAAACTATTGAAAATTTCAGTTTTTTAAAAAAAATTTTATCCTCCTTCCATGAAACTGGGTCAATGATTCAAAGCTGCCAGCGTTACTATAGTGTTTGTCACCATTGCTTTGCGGTGACGGTTGCTATGGGCTCACCTGTTGATTCTCCATCATCCCAGAATAACTCCCCAACCGCTTCGTTGTTGTCATCCAGGGCAATGATGAGTCCCATGGGATTCTTACGGCTGTGGGGAAAAAAAAAAAACCGAAAAAAACCCCAATTTTAGATGTTTAATAAATATCTGGGCAGTCCAAAACTTCAGGAATCGCCATGCGTTCATCCCCGACTGCCCAAGGGGGTTTTTGCTCAATGATTTTTCACACAACAGAATAAAATCCACGGTGGGATTCAAACATTCCATGAAAAAAAAGAGCCCTGGTTAATCATTAACGATGTTTTGTCGCTGGGCATGGTCATGAGTGTTTAATCGTGGATTTGAAAGTGCAAATGGTAAATATTACTAAAAAATAATATTGGTAGAGTTACTGCTGATAATAACATAGCATTATAACGTAATAAATGCTAATAACGAGGCTAATGAGAAAAAGTAATAATTATAATAATGGCAGTGATTATAATGTGGTGATAATAATAATGGCCGTGATAATAATGGCGGATAATAATAATGGTAGTGATTATAACAATGGCGGTGATTATAATAATGGAGGCAATAATGGATGTGATTATAATATTGGCAGTGATAATAATAATGGTGGCGATTATAACAATGGTGGTGATTATAATAATGGTGGCAATTATAATAGAGGTGATAATAATAATAATAGCGGTGATTATAATAAAGGTGACGATTATGATAATGGCAGTGATTGTAATAATGGCGGTGACTATAATAATGGTGGCAATAATAATAATGGCGGTGATTGTAATGATGCTGGTGATTATAATAATGGGGGTGATGGAAGCGATTATAATACTGGCAGTGATTATAATTGCAGCGATTATAACAATGGCGGCGATTATAAAACTGGCGGCGATCAATACAATGATGACATCACACGTCACAGCAGTCGGGGCGAAGCAGCCAGCCCGGGCTTTACCTGGCGGCCGTTGTGGTGGCCGGCCCTTGGAAGGGGAAGACGCAGCCTCCTCTCAGGTGAAGCCCCAGTTTGTCCACGGGCAGGTACAGCTCCGTCCACGCTTTCCTCACCCAGATTTTTGCGCCCTAATCAGCAGGGAGGAAGAGGAGGAAGCGCTCACATTGCCGCTGCCCTCCAATCCCAGATGGGTTTGGGTTTTTTTTTCCTTCGTTCTTCCTTTTTCTTTAATTCCTCCTCTTAGCCCAAGGGTTTCGGCGCTGTGAACATGCGTATGGCTGCTGGGGATGAGGGACACCAAGCCGCCGTCGAACCAGAATGCGACAGAATGCCCTTGGTAAATAACCCAGGGAACTGTGGGCCGGTTGGTCTCACCTCCACCCCCGAAGAGGTGATGGAACAGCTCATTCTGGGTGTCCTCTCCAAGCAAATGGAGGAGAAGAAGATGATCAGGAGGAGCCAACATAGATTCCTCAAGGGGAGATCATGCCTGACCAATCTGATGGCTGCCTACAATGGCATGACCGGCTGGGTGGATGAGGGGAGAGAAGTGGGTGGTGTCTACCTTGACTTCAGCAAGGCTTTGGACACTGTGTCCCATCACATCCCCATAGGGAACCTCAGGAAGTGTGGCTTGGATGAGTGGACAATGAGGTGGATTGGGAACTGGCTGCCTGGCAGGGCTCAGAGGGTTGGGATTGGTGGGGCAGAGTCTGGTTGGAGGCCAGGAGCTCATGGAGTTCCCCAGGGCTCAGTACTCGGCCCGGTCTTGTTCAACTTATTCATCCATGACCTGGATGAGGGGACAGAGTGCACCATCAGTAAGTTCACTGGTGACACCAAACTGGGAGGAGCGGCTGATCCCCTGGGAGGCTGTGTTGCCATTCAGCGGGACCTGGACAGGCTGGAGAGTTGGGTGGAGAGGAACCTGATGAAGTTCAACCAGGGCCAAGTGTTGGGTGCTGCCCCTGGGGAGGTTGAACCCCAAGCACCTGTACGGGCTGGGGGCTGACCTGCTGGGAAGCAGCTCTGCCCAGAGGGACCTGGGGGTCCTGGTGGGTGACAAGGTGGCCATTTGCCAGCAGCGTGCCCTGGTGGCCAAGAAGGCCAATAGCACCCTGGGGTACATCAAGAGGAGTGTGGCCAGCAGGGCGAGGGAGGTTCTCCTCCCCCTCTGCTCTGCCCTGGGGAGACCCCACCTGGAGTACTGGGTCCAGTTCTGGGCTCCCCGGTTCAAGAAGGGGAGAGTCTGGAGGAGGGCAGCAAGGATGATGGGGGGCCTGGAGCATCTCCCCTGTGAGGAAAGGCTGAGGGAGCTGGGCTTGTTCAGCCTGGAGAAGAGAAGGCTGAGAAGGGATCTCATCAACACGTACAAATATCTCAAGGGTGGGGGTCACGAGGATGGAGCCAGACTCTTCTCAGTGGTGCCCAGTGCCAGGACAAGGGGCCATGGGCACAACCTGAAGCAGAAGAGGTTCCAGTTGAATGTGAGGAAGAACTTGTTGACTTTGAGGGTGGCCGAGCCCTGGCCCAGGCTGCCCAGGGGGGCTGTGGAGTCTCCTTCTCTGGAGATATTCACCCCCCGCCTGGCCGCTGTCCTGTGCCCCCTGCTCTGGGTGAGCCTGCTTGGGCAGGGGGGTTTGGGGTGGGTGAGCTCCCGAGGTCTCTTCCAGCCACTGCCAGTCTGGGATTCTGGGAATGGCAACCCCCTTAGTGATATTGTATTTTTCTTAGGGATACACATGCCCTTCACTTGACGCTTCATTCAGCCCCATCCTCCTAAATCCTGAACTCCACCTACAGCTGTGTGACCTCCTCGCGTGGCCATTTAGCAACCCCCGCCCCGTGATGATACTTACCGAATGATAATCGTACCAGCTGGTGTCGGGGATATACGCTCGGATGACATCCACCCCCTGGAAGGGGAAATGCAGAAATTAATTTCATGTTCGAGCCTACGTTACTCCAGTGTGGTGGGTTGCGCTGTGACGTTGCATTGCTGGAACAGGTCCAGAGAAGCACAACGGAGCTGGGGAGGGGTCTGGAGCCCCGGCTGCTGGGGAGCGGCTGGGGGAGCTGGGGGGGTTCAGCCTGGAGCAGAGGAGGCTGAGGGGAGCCCTCATCGCTGCCTACCCGGAGGGGGGAGCCGGGGGGGTCGGGCTCTGCTCCCAGGGAAGGGGCGATGGGACGAGGGGCACCGGCCTCAAGTTGTGCCAGGGCAGGGTGAGGTTGGCCCTGGGGAACAATTCCTGCCCCAAAGGGCTGTCAGGCGCTGGAAGGGGCTGCCCAGGGAAGGGGCCGAGTCCCCACCCCTGGGGGGATTTAAAAGCCAGGCAGACGAGGTGCTGAGGGCCAGGGTTTGGGGGTGGGATGGCAGGGGAATGGTTGGGCTTGGGGATCTGAAAGGGTTTCCCCAACCCAAACGATTCCATGGTTCTCTGGTTCTAATTCAGGCTGAAACAGCACCAGAGAGAATTTATTAGGTTCATCAGGGAAATGGAGGACCCTGCTTTACCTCGGGGCAGGGGTGGGGGGAGTTCCAGATTAAAAAAACGGAGAAGGAGCACGGTTTGGGGGAAAAATAGGGAAACTTGGACATTGAAGCTGAATTTTTATATAATCCCAAGACAGAAGAAGATAGAGAATTCAAAAGCAGTTTTAAATTGAGGGAATAAAAGAATGAGAGGGTCGAGAAATTTCCCTTCTTGGGGCTTCTACTGCTGCCCCCTGTAGAAAAGGTGACACCGGCGACTGGAGGTGCCCCCCCACCCCGTGAATTCATTACAAGGAAAACTCGTTACATCAGGAAAGGGAAACCTACTGGGTCAAGCACGGGGGTGATGAGGAGCCCCGGTCCCCACAGGAACTGCTGATCCACGCTCCACGTTGTTTCATCAGCATAAAACCTAAACCAACAGGAAAGCGGCAGTGTTAATTGTGCTTTACTAATTAATAACACGTTCATTACTGCCAGCAATCCCAGCATTTAAGGTCTTGGTTGCCCAGCATGGCTATGGGAAGCATCATATGGTGACAATTTTTTTTTTTTGCGGAGGCAATCTGAGGTTAAAAAATTAAACTCAGGGCTTGCTAATTGCGCGGGTTGTGGCTGCGGGCATCTGGTCTCGACCTGGTTCTAGTGACGAAAATAAAGAAAACAAAGCAGAGAAAATCAGAATTTTACAATATATATTGCGACGGAGAGTCACTTCGCCAGCTGCCGAGGGCATTTCGTAACCGACACCGATACCAGTGCGCGTGAAGGAATGAGAGACGGGGGGTTGATAACCCCGCCCCTCCCCCCCCCCCTCCACCATTAGGCCATGAACGTAGGAGTCTGCGCGTGTGCCAACGGGCTGCGTCCTTCACAAGCTACGGGTGGGCTCAGCAAATCTCCAGCAGCCTTTTGTCGGCTTTATTTAATAAATTAATTAATTAATTAGTAGGGCGATGGTCAACTTACTCGTGGAGAAGCGGCCGCGCCACCGTGTCCCCTCGGGTATGTGCTTTGTAGAAGAGCGTGTACAAGTAGGGCAGCAACGTATAGCGGATGTTCAAGTAGCGCTTTGAGGACTGGACCAAAACAGAATTAGCTCCAAAGGCAGCGGGATCTTGGGGCTGAAAACAAAAAAATTTGTTGTTGTTTTTTGTTTAAGAATATATTATTTATCTGTTATTAATTATATGAAAATATTGGGTTAATTAATTTATTATGTAAATATAATATATTAATATATTAATAATTAGTAATAATAATAATAATATGCCGTGGTTTAACCCAGCTGGCAACTCAGCACCACGCAGCCGCTCGCTCACTCCCCCCCCTCCCTCAGTGGGGTGGGGGAGAGAATCAGGAAGGAAAAGAAGGTTAGAGCCGTGGGTTGAGATAAAGACAGTTTAATAAGAGAAAATAATAATAATAGTAATAATGAGAACGGTAAGAGAATATACAGAATATATAAAAGGAACGATGCATAACGCAATTGCTCACCACCCCCGACCAATGCCCAGCCCGTCCCGAGCCGCGATCACTCCCCGAGCCGTGATCACTCTGCCCGCAACCGACCAACCGACTAACCCCCCCGAGCATGACGTTCCATGGTATGGAATAGCTCTTTGGACAGTTTGGGTCCTAGCTGTGCTGTACTCCCAGCTTGTTATGCCCCTGGCCGAGCAGGAGAAGCTCAAAAAGTCCTTGAGCAGTCTGAGCACTGCTTGGCAACAACTAAAAACATCAGCGCGTTATCAACATTCTTGCACTGCTAAATCCAAAACACAGCCCTATGCCAGCTACTATGAAGAAAATTAACTCTATCCCAGCCGAAACCAGGACGTAATATCATCACGCAGAGCATTTGGCAAACGTGAGGGGCCGCAGCCAAAAATCAGGGCGAAGCTGAAAACCAAGCGAGTGCTTGAACCTCAGTGTGGACACCGCCAAAGCGGGGCCAAATTCGCTGTCAGACAATGATTTCCAAAAAAAACAAAAAAAGAAATTATGCCCAATGCCATCTCTGGTGCCGAGAGTTGAACCCCAATGAAGCTGAACCTTTCAGAGCGAGGATTTCCCCACACATGAGGTGGTACCAACTTCAAAGCAGTTGACTATTTACTGATCGGTGACAGGAAATTAATTACAGGAGTTTAATTTAATTGATTGGAATAGAAGCGCAACAGCATTGGCCGGGACGAGTGGACAGAGTGAACCGTCAGCAAGTTCACTGGTGACACCAAACTGGGAGGAGCGGCTGATCCCCCGGGAGGCTGCGCTGCCGTCCAGCGGGACCTGGCCAGGCTGGAGAGTTGGGTGGAGAGGAACCTGATGAAGTTCAACCAGGGCCCAGTGTTGGATGCTGCCCCTGGGGAGGTTGAACCCCAGGCACCTGTACGGGCTGGGGGCTGACCTGCTGGGAAGCAGCTCTGCCCAGAGGGACCTGGGGGTCCTGGTGGGTGACAAGGTGGCCATTTGCCAGCAGCGTGCCCTGGTGGCCAAGGCCTGGGGTGCATCAAGAGAAGCGTGGCCAGCAGGGCGAGGGAGGTTCTCCTCCCCTCTGCTCTGCCCTGGTGAGACCCCACCTGGAGTACTGTGTCCAGTTCTGGGCTCCCCAGTTCAGGAAAGATGAGGAGCTACTGGGGAGAGCCCAAAGGAGGGCAACAAGAATGATAAAGGGACTGGAGCATCTCCCCTAGGAGGAAAGGCTGAGGGAGCTGGGCTTGTTCAGCCTGGAGAAGAGAAGGCTGAGAGGGGATCTCATCACCACATGCAAATATCTCAAGGGTGGGTGTCACAAGGACGGAGCAGACTCTTCTCAGTGGTGCTCAGCGCCAGGACAAGGGGCCATGGGCACAACCTGAAGCAGAAGAGGTTCCAGTTGAATGTGAGGAAGAACTTTTTGACTTGGAGGGTGCCTGAGCCCTGGCCCAGGCTACCCAGGGGGGCTGTGGAGTCTCCTTCTCTGGAGATCTTCAACCCCCGCCTGGCCGCTGTCCTGTGCCCCCTGCTCTGGGTGAGCCTGCTTGGGCAGGGGGGTTTGGGGTGGGTGATCTCCGGAGGGCCCTTCCAACCCATGCCAGTCTGGGATTCTGGGATTCTGTGGCATCCCGCAAGATGCGTTTCCGTGGTGGGAGGTACCACTTACCATGCGCTTTTCCGTATTGTGGTTCCTGGAGAAGGGGTAAAACGCCCCCACTTGCATCCATCGCCTGCAAAGCTCCTCAGTGGTGTCTTCGAAAAAACCGCAAATGTCTGCTCCAATCTTCAAATAAAAGCAGAACCCGTTGGTTTGCACCTCAAATCTCCACCGAAAACCCTCCAGGGATGTATTTGCAGGGATTTTTTTTTTTTTTTTTAATTCATCCTTAATTGCTGGCCAGGGTAAGGGAGTCGTCTGACACATTTCTACATCGACCCCTCCAAATCTTTCAAAGACCTTAACTTGCCCATTGTATTTTCCTTGGGATTTCTGAAATTCATAGAATCACAGACTGGTTTGGGTAGGAAGGGACCCCCAGAGGTCACCCAGCCCAACCCCCCTGCAGGAGCAGGGACACCTTGAACCACATCAGGTTGCTCACAGCCCCAGCCAACCTGGCCTGGGATGGTCCCAGGGATGGGGCCTCCACCCCCTCTCCGGGCAACCCCTGCCAGGGTTTCACCACCCTCACTGCAAAGAATTTCTTCCTTAGATCCAGTCTAAACCTGCCCTGCTTCAGTTTAAAGCCATCCCCCCTTGTCCTGTCACAGTTGGCCCTACTAAAAAGCTTGTCCCCCCCTTTCCTCTGGGCCCCCTTCAAGCACTGAATGGCCACCATCAGGTATCCCTGACACTGGTGTGTGTAGATGCTGGGCTGTAAAATGAGTTGCAGGATGCTGATGTTCATGAAAACAGCCCTGCCAAGAGGGACTTAGGGGTGCTGGGGGACGAAAAGCTGGACATGAGCCAGCCATGGGCGCTGGCAGCCCAGCAGCCAACCCTACCCTGGGCTGCATCAGGAGAAGCGTGGCCAGCAGGGCAAGGGAGGGGATTGTGCCCCTCTGCTCTGCTCTGGGGACACCTCCCCTGGAGCCCTGCGTCCAGCTCGGGAGCCCTCGGCACAAGGAGGACATGGACCTGTTGGAGCGGGGCCAGGGGAGGGCTACTAAAATGCTCCGAGGGCTGGAGCCCCTCTGCTCTGAGGCCAGGCTGGGAGAGTTGGGGGTGTTCAGCCTGGAGCAGAGGAGGCTGCGGGCAGAGCTGAGTGCGGCCGGTCAGGGCTTCAAGGGGGCGCAGAGGAAAGGGGGGGACAAGCTTTTTAGTAGGGCCAGCTGGGACAGGACAAGGGGGGATGGCTTTAAACTGAAACTGGGGAGGTTTAGACTGGATCTAAGGAAGAAATTCTTTGCAGTGAGGGTGGTGAAACCCTGGCAGGGGTTGCCCAGAGAGGGGGTGGAGGCCCCATCCCTGGGAACATTCCAGGCCAGGTTGGTCGGGGCCGTGAACAACCTGATGTGGTTCAAGGTGTCCCTGCTCCTGCAGGGGGGTTGGGCTGGGTGACCTCTAGGGGTCCCTATCCACCCAAGACATTCCATGATTCTATGAAATTCACACGGGCTTATGTGTATCGGGCTTAACCAGGTGTCACGGATACACGATATTTGTTTTGGCAAAGGTACCGTAACCGACTGTTTTCATACATAGGGGATTCCAAAGAGGCCGAATTCCAGCATCCCAGGTATCGCCCACTTCATATGGTCCCACGTGGCTGCGTTATCTCCCAGCCAGTGCCCCGTGTACTTTCCCGACCCGGCAAAAGTAGACCTCGAAAGGAGGAAGCTTCGCTTTCCAGGAAACAAAGTTTCAATGGCTCTGAAATTAAAAAAAAAGGTTGGAATTAGGAAAAACAATAACAATTAAATGCAGGCTCTCTGTCTAAACGTAGACACAGACTCCGTTAAGTTCAATCAGGTGTCTATTGACTACATTCGTTATAGAAATTCACCTTAAAGAACCTTCCTGGGGGCACTGGGGGCAGTCAGCCTGGAGCAGAGGGGGCTGAGGAGAGCCCTCATGGCTGTCTACAACTGCCTGAGAGGAGGGGGGAGCCGGGGGGGTCGGGCTCTGCTCCCAGGGAAGGGGCGATGGGACGAGGGGCAACGGCCTCAAGTTGTGCCAGGGCAGGGTGAGGTTGGACATTGAGAAAAATTTTGTCCCCAGAGGGGCTGTCAGGCGCTGGAAGGGGCTGCCCAGGGCAGGGGCCGAGTCCCCACCCCTGGATGGGTTTCAAAACCCATGGGGCCATGGCCCTCGGGGCCGGGGTTTGGTGGTGGGATGGCAGGATTGGGTCAAGGGTTGGGCTTGGGGATCTCCAAGGGCTTCTCCAACCCCAACCATTCCATGATTCTGTGATTCCAAAAAATCAGTCCAATGCATCATTTCTCAAGATAAACCAGAAAACAATGGAGGTTGGAGCTCATCTGCTCAATGAGCAAAGGTGCTACCCCTGTGGTCATGCTTCGAGGGTCCCCGAGGGTGATGGAGGGGCGGAGCTACCACCTTTGGGTTGGGCTTCACCAACGTACCTTCACGTACTCCTGCACCACTTGCTCCGGGGTGTCCCCCAAGAAGACATAAAAATCCAGAATTCCCCCAATGGTTCTGTATGTGACGGCCGGCGCCGGCTGCAGGGCAAACTCTGCAGGCAGAAAAGTGCCCGGAATTAATTTGTATACGGCCTCGATCTTAAATAACCACCACGCCCATGTGAGAGAGACAGAGACGGCTCAGAAGAAAATAATAAAATAAAATAAAATAAAATAAAACAAAAATATTCGAGGAAACCCAAAACTGTTCCGGGAGCCTGGGACGCAGGCAGAACATTTCCAGCTCTATTTTTTTTCTGGAAATATCTGTATTTACGTTCCTTTAGAGTCTGGAAAGATAAATCCAACAAAATCCACAAATTCTCATTACATTTTCAGTCATGGGGTGCTTGGATATTTGTTAAGCACCTGTAAGGGCCTAGAAACTTGTCCCAACATTGGTGGCAGGCGAGTTTAACCACCGAGGTCTGGTCACCACGGCAACTGAGCAGGACAGTTTGGCCACTGAGGCAGCCCATTGGGTTGTACCCAACAAGAACATGTGTCCTGTTGTCTTGGAGTACAAGCTCTGCGCCTACACCCGGGCCCGGGGTTGACTGAAAACATATGGGGAGGGGGCTCGAACGCCCCAGAACTTCCAAGCACCCCCTAGTGCTGGTAGTCAGGGCTCAGTGCTGCGGCTGGTCGTGTTTAACGTCTTCATCCATGACCTGGACGAGGGGATCAAGGGTGCCCTCAGCCAGTTTGCAGATGACACTGAGCTGGGTGGGAGTGTGGATCTGCTGGGGGGGAGGGGGGCTCTGCAGAGGGACCTGGCCAGGCTGGATCCATGGGCCCAGCCCAATGGGGTGAGGGTCAACAAGGCCAAGGGCCGGGTCCTGCCCTGGGGTCACAAAAACCCCACGCAGCGCTCCAGGCATGGGGCAGAGTGGCTGGAAAGCTGCCCGGCGGAAAAGGCCCTGCAGGTGTTGGTCAATGGCCAACTCAACATGAGCCAGTAGGGTGCCCAGGTGGCCAAGAGGGCCAGTGGCATCCTGGCTTGTATCAGGAGTGGTGTGGCCAGCAGGAGCAGGGCAGGGACCGTGCCCCTGTGCTGGGCACTGGGGGGGCCGCCCCTCGACTGCTGGGGTCAGGGTTGGGCCCCTCCCTCCCCAAAGGACCTGGGGGGGCTGGAGCGTGTCCAGAGAAGGGCAGCGGAGCTGGGGAGGGGCTGGAGCCCCAGGCTGCTGGGGAGCGTCTGGGGGAGCTGGGGGGGTTCAGCCTGGAGCAGAGGAGGCTGAGGGGAGCCCTCATTGCTGCCTACAACTGCCTGAGAGGAGGGGGGGGGGGGTCGGGCTCTGCTCCCAGGGAAGGGGCGATGGGACGAGGGGCACCGGCCTCAAGTTGTGCCAGGGCAGGGTGAGGTTGGCCATGGGAAAATTCCTTCCCCAAAGGGCTGTCAGGCACTGGAAGGGGCTGCCCAGGGAAGGGGTCGAGTCCCCACCCCTGGGGGGATTTAACAGCCGGGCAGAGGCGGTGCTGAGGGCCAGGGTTTGGGGGTGGGATGGCAGGGGTAGGGGAACGGTTGGGCTGGGGGAGCTGAAAGGGCTTCTACAATCCAAACAATGGTTCTGTGATTCTGCTGGGCACGCGCCCCACTGCCAAGCAGGAGGCGTGGGTGTGCAAAGCCGTTATTGACTATGCAAGCGGACAACCCTATAACAAGGGGAAAACCAGTGGAGACCATGAGGAGGAGCAGTCTGGAACATCCGCCCTCCACCAGATTCCAAGATACATCGGGCGCACGGACCGCACGGACGGACAGACAGGCAGACCACACACAGACCCGTGGTGGTAGCTATCACAACACACTCATGCTCTCTGTTTCTCTCTCTCCTCTTCACTTTCACCCTTTTCCTCCCTTTCTCTGCATATTTATCGTTGGCCAAATGAAGCAACTTGGCCCTTGACCCCGTTTCGAGCCTTAATTCCATTCCCGAGAATGTAAAAAGCACCCAGTCATGATAAAACACTGGAGTCAAATAGAAGTCAAGCCCAGCCACCCCCAACCCCCCAGAATTATTTAATAATTAAAATTTAAATTTTAAATTCCATTTTTAAAAAATTATTTTAATTTAATAATTAAAATTTAATTTAATTACATATTTCATGTTAATTCATTTAATTAAATATATCCTTAATTTTTTGGGTGGTAGGGATGGAGAGGGTGCCCTTACCCATGGCATTGCTGTTCATCAAGAAAACACCAAGAGAAGCTCCAGTGTTGTCTTCCAAACACAGGAAGAAGGTCTGGACGCCGTACAAGTTCTCCATGTTCTTGAAGGAAAAGAGAAAAGCTAATTAAAGAAGAAAAAAAAAAAAACCAAACAGTAACCGTGTGCACCCTGCAAAACTGACCCCAAAAACGCGTCACCTGTGAGGTCGAATGTCTACAAAGGAAACAAAGAGCAACCAATGGCCAACGAGAAGGTCATTGGGTTTATTTCTCTCTCATGGGAATCCCAGAATCCCAGCATGGTGGGGGTTGGAAAAGCCCTCCAGAGATCACCCAGCCCAACCCCCTGCTCAAGCAGGGTCACCCAGAGCAGGGGGCACAGGACAGCGTCCAGGCGGGGGTTGAAGATCTCCAGAGAAGGAGACTCCACAGCCCCCTTGGGCAGCCTGGGCCAGGGCTCAGGCACCCTCCAAGTCAAAAAGTTCTTCCTCACGTTCAACTGGAACCTCTTCTCCTTCAGGTTGTGCCCATGGCCCCTTGTCCTGGCACTGGGCACCACTGGGAAGAGTCTGGCTCCATCCTCGTGACACCCACCCTTGAGATATTTGTACGTGTTGATGAGATCCCCTCTCAGCCTTCTCTTCTCCAGGCTGAACAAGCCCAGCTCCCTCAGCCTTTCCTCCTAGGGGAGATGCTCCAGTCCCCCCATCATCCTTCTTGCCCTCCTTTGGGCTCTCCCCAGTAGCTCCTCAACCTTCTCAAACTGGGGAGCGCAGAACTGGACAAGCACTCCAGGTGGGGTTTCCCCAGGACAGAGCAGAGGGGGAGGAGAACCTCCCTCGCCCCGCTGGCCACACTCCTCTTGATGCACCCCAAGATGCCATTGGCCTTCTTGGCCACCAGGGCATGCTACTGGCTCATGGCCGCCTTGTCGTCCATCAGAACCCCCAAGTTCTTCTCAGCAGGGCTGCTCTCCATCCCTTCATCCCCCAGCCTGTATTGATCCCGGGGGTTGCCCCCACCCAGCTGCAGGACCTTGCCCTTGGCCTTGTTGAACCTCATGAGGTTCACAGGAAGAACGCAATGAATCCGGCGCTTACCCCGGAAGGAGCCGTGTCCCTGCTGAACATGGGCCAGGTTTTCCAGTTGACATCGTGCCGGTATCGCCTGTGCACGTGCTCGCCCACCCCGTAGATGTTGCCGCTGGGGAGCTTGATGGAGAGCTGCAGGAACTGCTGGGCGTAGACCAGCGGGCCGATGCTGGTGTTGAACCTGGCGAGAGGGTAAACATCACATACACATGGGGCGGGGGAGAAACACGGACGGTTGGATCGGCTGGGTTCGCTAACCCCTCCCCCCGCCAGGAAAAGAAACCCTGCCAAGCCATTATTTATGAATGCATTTGCATCACAGGCCACAATTAATTTTGTCATGAGCGTCTCAGAATTTAGCCCGAACCGGTCACGTTGCAAATTGCAGTAAAAATACTGGGAGTTCTTCATAATAATTCATTAATTTTGAATTATTTTTTTATTAAAAAGGTAAAATGCAACATTTTTTTATTCTTTTTATCCAAATGAACAGGAAAATTTCAGCGCTCTTCAGAGCCACTTCAGACGGCTCCCTCTGAAGTCAATCCTTCTCCAGTTAAACCAGTCCTAGAATCACAGAATCACGGGATCATTTGGGTTGGAGAAGCCCTTTCAGATCATCAAGCCCGGGATGGCATCCAAAGAGACCTGGCCAAGCTGGAGAGGCGGGGTCATGTAGACCTCATGAGGTTCAACAAGGCCAAGGGCAAGGTCCTGCTCCTGGGTTGGGGCAGCCCCCAGTATCCATCCAAGCTGGGGGATGAAGGGATGGAGAGCAGCCCTGCTGAGAGGGACTTGGGGGTGCTGGGGGACAAAAAGCTGGACATGAGCCGGCCATGGGCGCTGGCAGCCCAGCAGCCAACCCTACCCTGGGCTGCATCAGGAGAAGCGTGGCCAGCAGGGCAAGGGAGGGGATTGTGCCCCTCTGCTCTGCTCTGGGGACACCTCCCCTGGAGCCCTGTGTCCAGCTCGGGAGCCCTCGGCACAAGGAGGGCCCCCCCAAAACAACGCCGACCTCCCGAGCAAGCGGGTGGCTCCGCAATTCAACAGCTCCAAAAAGGCCCCCCCCTCCTCCCCCAAATTTACTCACAAAACTTTTCCGTTGCTTGCTCGCGTCACCGTGATGCCGAAGGGATTTTGCTCAACGCCAACTTTATATTTTAAGTCGGAAGCTCCCTGGCCGCTGAAAGGCCCCACGTGCTCATGGGGGACTTCGAATCGCGGCGTTTTGGGGTCAGTGATCTGCACATGGTTACAGACCAGAAGGAGTTGAAAGGACGAATGAGGAATTTTGGGATGAATGGCTCAATTTAACCCTGTCCAGCACCACCAACCCCCCACATTTCTCTCGGCAAAATCAAAAGAAAACCCCATGTCATCAAAGCAGCATCGCAAGAAAAAGAGGTCAACACCAATAAATACCCAAATTAAGTGCATGCAAATGCGCCCAGCCTCATTATTTGGGTGGATAGGAGGGGGGTTCCCGTTATGGCTCCATCTGAGGGTCTTTGTGCCGCGGGAAATAGGCAGGAGGCAGAATTCTGTAGGCATTGCCCAGCCCTTCGCCAGCTCCTCATTTCCACACCTCCCTACGTGTCCCACCTCGTCTGGGCACAACCATGCCCGGATTTTGGGGGTGGTGGGGGTAGGAAAACATGCGGTGCCCCTCCAGCTCCAAGAAAATTAAACACCCCCCCCAAAAAAAAAACAGGAACGGAAAAAGAAAAGGAAAAACCAAACCAAAACTCCATAAAATAAACACCACCACGCCCAAGACCTGTCCAGCGCCCAAAATCCATGGATTTCGGCACATTGGCTACCCGCTGAGCACTGAATTTTCCATGGAACACAAAGCGCCGAAGCTTCCCGCCAAAACCAATTGCATGAATTGACGCGTTTGGCCCCAAACCCGTTCTCCGCTGAAGGGGGGAGTCGAGAGGGGGAGAATGGGAGGTAAAATCTCCTCTTTTTAACGGTATTTGGAATTTTTCCCCACACACAAATCCCACTGGGCTCCAGCGTTCCTCCTCTAGGTCCAAAAAATTCCCCTCCTGGCTCAAAATTTTTGCCATGGAAGGACAGGGATGTATTTTGGTGGGGGGCGGGGGGGCAGAAAGGGAATTAATCCACCTTTAAACCCCCCCAGGGGAGCCGAAACGTTGCCGATGTGAGGGCGAGAAGCTCACCTTGAAGCGAAAGCGATTTTGCGCCTGGTACTCTGCGGTGAGGAGGAGGGTGTCGATGTCGCCCCCGAAAAGCGAGGGGGAGGGGAGGCGAGTCAGGGTGGCTTGGAAGCCTTCAGCGGGGGGGGGGAATAAAATGAAAAGGTGGGAGGGGGAAGGAGACAATGAGGGGGGAAGGAGATGAGGGCGGAAAGGAGATGGGGGGGGGAAAAGGAGACACGGGGGGGGGGAAAGGACACAACGGGGTGGGGGAAGGAGATGGGGGGGAGGAGATGACGGGGGGAAAAGAGAGATGGGGGGGAAGGAGAAGGGGGGGACAAGGAGACATGGGGGGGAAAGGAGATGATGGGGGGGGAAGGAGAGGATGGGGGGACAAGGAGACACGGGGGGAGGAAGGAGATGATGGGCGGGGAAGGAGACACAGAGGGGGAAAAGGAGACACGGGGGGGAAGGAGATGGGGGGGGAAAGAGACAACATGGGGGAAAAGAGGTGATGGGGGGCGAAAGGAGACAACGGGGGGGGGGAAGGAGATGGAGGGGGGAGAAAAGAGGTGAGGTGGGGGAAAAGGAGACGACCGGGGGGAAAGGGGGGGGTGGGGGGTGGGGGGAAGGAGACAACAGGGGAAAGAAAATGGAATAAATTAATTCTATCGAAAGGGAAATCTGCGCGCGCCTCATTCTGGGAGCGTGGGCGCCCACTCACCCCCCCGAGTCGTCCGCAGCCCGCCGTCCACTTTGTACCCATGGTCGGAGGAGAAAAAGCACCAGGGGACACCGGTGTCGCTCTGGGGGCTCCAGCAGCAGCCACGGCGGAGGCAGAGGCTCTGGTCCGGAATGGGAGATCAATATCAATAAATGTATATTTAATATCAATATTAATATTTCATATTGATCAATCTCGTCAGGAAACGCGCCCGCGGCGCATCTACCAGGAAACCCCACGGCGACGCTTGCAACCGGCTCAATGCCACCTCAGAACGACCCCTGGGGTCGGTTGGGTGGCAAAGGGCGGCAGGCGAACGGTGTTGGGGATTCACGGTGGGGAAATTGGGGGAAAAAAAGGAGGACTGGGGACATTTGTTCTTTCTTAAAGCCACAGGTGGCATCAGCCCATGAAATTATTGAACCCTTGGAGCTGTGAAAGCCACAGGAAGGGGGAAGGAAAAAACCGTTGCGCGCTGGAGGTGTCATAAAAGCCAAGGTTGGGTTTGGGTTTTAAAATCAGTGACGGAACCCAGGAATTGGAGCGCGGAGACAAATCCATGGGTTCCTCCCAATGTTTCTTCCTTCTCCCAATTATTTGTTCTTCTCCCTAGACCACTGAATACTTACATAAATAAATAAATAAGTGGGAGTGTGGATCTGCTGGGGGGAAGGGGGGCTCTGCAGAGGCACCTGGCCAGGCTGGATCCATGGGCCCAGCCCAGTTGGGTGAGGGTCAACACGGCCAAGGGCCGGGTCCTGCCCTGGGGTCACCACAACCCCACGCAGCGCTCCAGGCATGGGGCAGAGCGGCTGGAAAGCTGCCCGGCGGAAAAGGCCCTGGGGGGGTTGGTCAATGGCCAACTCAACACGAGCCAGTAGGGTGCCCAGGTGGCCAAGAGGGCCAGCGGCATCCTGGCTTGTATCAGGAGTGGTGTGGCCAGCAGGAGCAGGGCAGGGACCGTGCCCCTGTGCTGGGCACTGGGGGGGCCGCCCCTCAACTGCTGGGGTCAGGGTTGGGCCCCTCCCTCCCCGAAGGACCTGGGGGGGCTGGAGCGTGTCCAGAGAAGGGCAGCGGAGCTGGGGAGGGGGCTGGAGCCCCAGGCTGCTGGGGAGCGTCTGGGGGAGCTGGGGGGGTTCAGCCTGGAGCAGAGGAGGCTGAGGGGAGCCCTCATTGCTCCCTACAACTGCCTGAGAGGAGGGGGGAGCCAGGGGGGTCGGGCTCTGCTCCCAGGGCAGGGGCGATGGGACGAGGGGCACCGGCCTCAAGTTGTGCCAGGGCAGGGTTGGGTTGGACATCAGGAACAATTCCTTCCCCAAAGGGCTGTCAGGCACTGGAAGGGGCTGCCCGGGGAAGGGGTCGAGTCCCCACCCCTGGGGGGGTTCAAAACCCATGGGGCCGTGGCCCTTGGGGCCGGGGTTTGGTGGTGGGATGGCAGGGTTGGGTCAAGGGTTGGGCTTGGGGATCTCCAAGGGCTTCTCCAACTTCAACCATTCTGTGGTTCCATGGCCGAGTGTCTGCGCTTTGATATAAATATATAAATAAATAACGATAACTTTCACCCCATCACGATTTTATAGCGTCTCCCTTTCACGGAGAAAGGAGCAGAGTCCACACCCCACCCCCACCCCCCCGGGCCGTAAAAACCACCCCGGGGGCTATGGCGCCGAGCCCGGGAGGTCAAACCCAGGATCCTTGGGAGGTGGGGGGGGGGGGTGGGGTGGGGGGGGGGCAGAGGTTTCTGAGCAGCGTGGCAAATAAATCCCGAACTCTGCCCCCCCTCCCCCCCCGCCCCCCCCACCTCATGACCGCGCCCCCACGTGTGCCATTATTTTATATAAACCCAAAAACTCAACCAATTTATCAGTAAACCCCGCCCCCACCCACCCCCCCAGGGTCATTTTTCAGGGCGGGTGTTTCCTCGCCTCGGAAAACTTTGCCCTCATTCGCAGCAAGGAGTTAACGAACGCCACCCCTGTAAACGAACGCTGACCCTCCCCCCCTCCTCGGCGTCATTAATGAGTAATTAATTTGGGGCCTTTCCAGTGAGAGGCGCTGGGCTGTGGAGGCGCAAGGCCAGGCCCTGGGCCCAGCTCAAACGAGCCTGCGGGTCATTTAAATGCATTAATGATTCGATTAATTATTAAATTAATTATCATTTATTCCCAGCCAGCTGGAAATCTACTGTAAAGGCAAATTGCCATTAATAATAATAATAATAATAATAATAATAATATCCTTAATATTTATTATTAAAAGAAAATAATCATTAGAAATATTAATATAAAAGGATTGATAATATTATTAATATTTATAATAATTAATAATATTAAATAAAATTAAATAAAATAACATCATAATAATAATAATATCTAATTTAATCTGGTCATTAAGTGCCTCATGAATGGAATTGACCGGATTTTGGTGGCTCGTTCGCTTCATGGCCCTGCCCTGTTCAACATCAAACTTAATTAAGAAACCCCCAACCTCCCCCTCCCCCCCCCCGCCCCCCCCATTTAAATCTTAGGGGCGATGCAAAATGTGGGACGTAAATAAAGGCATAAATAAATGAATAAGTAAATCAAAAAATAAATAAACGGGATTTGAGGCACAACCAGGACGAAGTTTCCCCCCCCCCCCCCCCCCCCCCCCCCATGCGGCGGCCGCGTGGCTTCTCTGTCTTTAATCCCCCAATTAAGCAATATTTAAGACCGCTCTTAATTTATTGTTTATTAATAATTATTAATAATCATTTTTAATAATAATTCACTGTAGTTATTAAATATTATTTGTACATTAATTATATAATTATTACTTTATTGCCCACGTACTTAATATTAAACTTTACATTAATTGATATTAATATTAAATCAAATAATATTAATTGATATTCATACGAAATAATAATTTAATGATAAATTACTGATTTAATATTTTATTATGTAAATAATAATAAATAAATATAAAAAAGAAATAAATAAAAATAAATAAGAATTCATGAATAATTAAGAATTATTATTAAACATAAATAATTAATGTGAGCCACTGGGTAGGGCACAGCCAGCCCCCAGGCATTAATTAAGGTTTAAAACCAACCCGCAAGGGCGCTCGGCCGCTGCACACCGGGTGCTGTTAATTAATCTTTAATTACGCTGCAAGTGCCGTTAATCAGCCTTTAATTACGCTTTACAGCGGCCGAATTGGGCCAAACGTCGTTTTATTCCATTAACATCGCGTTAATTTGGGCGGGAAAACTGAACTAATTCCCCTCCCCCTCTCCACCCCGCGCTGCGCCGGTGGGGCCGTGGGAAAATATCGCGGGGCTGAAAAAATAGCGGAAATGTGGTCAGATTGGTTCATTAAAATGTAAATTAACCGGGGGGGAGGGGCTTGCGGCGCCTCCCAGCGCCCCCGCAAGGACAAAACCCAATCGGGGGCGGCTTGGAAGGGCTTAAAATGGCGGCGGGAAAATATGGGGGGAAATGGGGGAAAACGCGCAGATGTGGGGTGAAGGGGGCAGGGCCTCGGTCATTAACGGGGGGGGCCAGGATTGGTGCTGGTTTTGGGGGGCGGAGCCTCTGTCTCGTGGTTCCGTACCTTGGTGGCGACCTGGTCCGGGACGCAGTCGACGCGCTCGGGCGCCGGCACGGGCGGGCAGGTGGGGGAGGAGGCTGGGGCAGAGGAGAGAAGGGGTTAATAACGACTGTTCTTCATTGTGATTGTTATTATTGTTGATGTTGTTGTTTTTATCGTTATTTTTATTATTTCTTTAAATTTCTATTATTTTTTTATTTTATTTTATTATTATTTTCTTTTTATTATTTTATTATTGATTATTATTTTATTAACTTTATTATTTTATTATTTATTCTTATTTTGTTATTTTATTATTTCATTTCATTATTCTTGGGGTTTATTAGTATGTTATTAGTATTTTGTTATTTTTCATTTTTATTTTTGTATTGTATTATGATTATTTTATTACTAATAATTTTATTATTTCCTTATTATTACTTTATTATTTCTTTTTAATATTATTTTACTATGTTATTGTTATCTTTTTTATTATTATTTTTATTGTTATTATTATTTTTATTTTTATTATTTTTTTTTATTTTTATTATTTTATTATTTCTATTTTATTATTTTAATAATTTTTATTATTTTATTATTTCCTACTACTTTCTTGTTATTTTATCATTATTTTATTAATGGTAATTATATTATGACTAATAAATATAAATACTAAATAAAAATAAATAATAATAGAATTTAAAATAATAAAAATAAATAAATAGATGAATCAAGATATTATTTTTATTATTTTATTATTATTATTTTATTATTCCCATTCCCATTGCTGTTGCTATTAAAACCCCCTCTAACGATGTTCCCAAGCTGTTTCTCATCGAAGCCTCCAACCACCAACTGCGCCTCCCCACAAGCCCCGCCCCCTCCTGCTCCAAAATTCTCTGCAGCCGCTCCAGGTAAAGACGGGGTGGGGAGGAATTCATTTTTTCCCCTGATTTTTTTAAAAATGGAGGTCATATTCTATCATTATTTAATATATTATATTTATATTAATAAATATGTGTGATATATTATACAGTATAATATTAGATATATGTAATATATATTTTATATGTATTTAAAATTATTTTTTATATGGGTCTTGTTATATAACAATTATATAACACTATGTCATTGATATATGAATATAAAAGTATAATATATTTTCTTATTTATTATTGTTTATTATTTTTATGAATTATTAATTTTTATTTCTTTTTTTCATTTTTTTTATTTATATATAGAATAAAAATTTAAACCTTTAATTTAATAAATGTATTTATTATCTATATGTCAATACACCTAAACACAGATATTTAGATGTAAATAAACTTCAAATTATTCGTTATTAATTATTTAATAATATCATTTCCCTTTATTCAGCGGATCCGAAACGTCCAAGATGGGGACATTTCCCCCCGATTCTGCCCCAGAATCCAGCACTCACGGGCGCTTCCGGCCGCGGGTTCCCTCGTCGCCAGAATCCCGATGAGGATGGAGGTGATGGCGGCCGCCAGGCAGAAGAGGACGATGAGGACGATCTCCAATTGGCTGAATTTCGGCTTTGCCATCTGCGGGGGGGGGCGTGAGACCAAAAAACCCAAAAATTATGGAGGGCTGTCAGGCGCTGGAAGGGGCTACCCAGGGAAGGGGCCGAGTCCCCACCCCTGAGGGGGTTCAAAACCCGTGGGGCTGTGGCCCTTGGGGCCGGGGTTTGGTGGTGGGATGGCAGGGTTGGGTCAACGGTTGGGCTTGGGGATCTCCAAGGGCTTCTCCAACCCCAACCATTCCGCGATTCCAACCCAGGAGGCTTCTGCTGAACCTCGGTGACAACGTCCTGGTGATGGGATCCAAGGAGGAGAGGACCTCTCCTGGGCCTCCTGCAGATGTCACACAGGATCATGGAATAGGTTGGGTTGGAAAGGACCTTTAAAGGTCCAACCCCCCCCCGAAGGGAGCAGGGCCACCTCCAACCAGACCAGGTTGCTCCATACCCCGTCCAACCCAACCTTGGATGCTCTCAGGGGTGGGGCCTCCACCACTGCTCTGGCCAAAACCTGTGGGGCCATGGCCCTTGGGGCCGGGGTTTGGTGGTGGGATGGCAGGGTTGGGTCAACAGTTGGGCTTGGGGATCTCCAAGGGCTTCTCCAACCCCAAAGCTTCTATGGTTCCGTTTCAGCCTCAGCTCATCTCCACCCCCCTCCCCTCCCCCCCGCCCCGGGAGGGCCACATAAAATCATTCTGCTACTCAGAATGACTCCGGTACCGCTGATGACATCACTCCTCATTGCGCGGGGGTAATGGTGGGGGGATGGGGGGGTCTTTCCCCCCCCCCCCCGCTAGCACAAACCATAACCCTTAATTCTTCAACCAAAACCTCCCGGTCTGTAGAGGAGGACGTTGACCTCCCCCTCCCCCACCCCCCCAATAAATCATTAACAGGGTGAGGGAATCAGACCGAGCCCGCGGCCCCGCCCACCCACAGCCTCCCCGCCCCCCCTCCTCCCCCGCCCCGTGCTGGGGCGGGGGCTGAGCCTGGAGGCCGAAGGGCTGGCACCTGCCGGGGGGGGAGACTGAGGTGCGGGTGGTGATGGTCGTTATAATTAATTAATAGTAAATATGAAAACAAATTATTATTATTATTATTATTATTATTATTATTATTATCATTATTGCTTTAATTTTGGCCAGGACTCCTAAGAACTGACATTATTTTGGGGGAAAAACTGAGATAATGATGATAATTATAATTAAATATAAATATTAAACCTGATTATTACGGTGGCATTGTATAGCTGGTATAAGAGCTGCTGCTATTATTATTATTTTGGCCAGGACCCAAAAACATTAATTTGGGTGAAAAATTGAGAGAATGGTGATAATTATAATAAAAATAAATAAATATTATTATTATTGGTGATATTATTATTATTACTATTATTATTATTATTAAAGCTTTCAGTTTGGCTAGGAGTCCTGGTCCTAGGGGAAAAATTAAAATTATAATTTTCATTATAATTAAAAATAAATAATAACAAATATTAAACATGAATTATTATCGGTGGTGCTGGTGCTGTTTATTATTGTTGTTATTATTATTATTATTATTATTATTATTACTATTACTATTACTATCATAGCAGCTTTAATTTTGGCCAGGAGCCCTAAGAACTGACATTAATTTGGGAAAAAATTGAGATAATGATGATAATTATAACTAAAAATAAATAAAAATAAATATTAAACCAAATTATGCCATTATTATTATTATTATTATTATTATTATTATTATTATTATTATTATTATTATTATTATTAACACCTCCCGTGCCCTACGCCCCCAACCCAAGCCACCATCACTTCCCACCCCCCCACCCCCCCTCATCCCACCTCTCCAGGTGCTAAAAATAACAAAGATTTGGATTTGCCGCCGCTCCTCCCACCCCCACACCCCCCCAAAAAAAAATTCCCCCTTGGAAAACCGCCGATGCGGAAAACGAAGGCACCTACCTCGGGGTCCCCTCCCCCCCCCCCGCCGCAGCAGCGCCTGCAGCCACAACCCCGCACTTTTATACCCCGCCCGGCCCCCCCCCCCCCCCGCTGTTATCATCCGGGGGCGTCGTTTGCCACCGGGCTTGGCCAATGGTGCCCGCCCGCGCCCGCGGCGTCACCAGGTTTTGGCCCGGTTTTACATTTCCAGGATTTCCAGCCTCGTTTCGCTGACGCGGCCGAGTCCTCGCCGTGAGGTGGGGGGGTGGGGAGGGGAGCGGGGGGGCGTTTCCCCGGAGCCGTGGCTCCGATCTCGCGGATCCCTGGTGAGGTTCCCTCAAGACGCCGGGATCGGGTGGGAAACGCCCAAAACTGAGCAAAGGCGCTGGAAAAACTGCAGGTGTTTCCTCGCCCCCCCCAGCCTTTGCGGGGGTTGAGGCCCCCTCGTGCCCCGAGGATCCGTGAGTGGAAGACGAGGGAACGCTGGGAAATCCATGGAAGGGAGGGAATTTGCTTCCCACTCACACAGCCCCAGCGTGGTGGGGGTGGGAGGGGACATCGGGAGATCACCCAACCCAACCCCGTTGCCCAACCGGGGTCACCCAGAGCAGGGGGCACAGGACAGCGGCCAGGCGGGGGGTGAATATCTCCAGAGAAGGAGACTCCACAGCCCCCCTGGGCACCCTCCAAGTCAAGAAGTTCTTCCTCACGTTCAACTGGAACCTCTCCTGCTTCAGGTTGTGCCCATTGCCCCTTGTCCTGGCACTGGGCACCACTGAGAAGAGTCTGGCTCCGTCCTCGTGACCCCCACCCTTGAGATATTTGCATGTGGTGATGAGATCCCCTCTCAGCCTTCTCTTCTCCAGCCTGAACAAGCCCAGCTCCCTCAGCCTTTCCTCCTAGGGGAGATGCCCCAGGCCCCCCATCATCCTTGTTGCTCTTCTCTGGGCTCTCTCCAGGAGTCCCTCATCCTTCTTGAACTGGGAGCCCAGAACTGGACCCAGTACTCCAGGTGGGGTCTCCCCAGGGCAGAGCAGACGGGGAGGAGAACCTCCCTCGCCCTGCTGGCCACGCTTCTCTTGATGCACCCCAGGATACCATTGGCCTTCCTGGCCACCAAGGCACGCTGCTGGCAAATGGCCACCTTGTCACCCACCGGGACCCCCAGGTCCCTCTGGGCAGAGCTGCTTCCCAGTTGGGCAGCCCCCAGCCTGTACTGGTGCCTGGGGTTCAACCTCCCCAGGGGCAGCACCCAACACTTGGCCCTGGTTGAACTCCATCAGGTTCCTCTCCACCCAACTCTCCAGCCTGTCCAGGTCCCGCTGGATGGCAGCACAGCCTCCCGGGGGATCAGCTGCTCCTCCCAGTTTGGTGTCATCAGCAAACTTGCTGAGGGTGCACTCTGTCCCCTCGTCCACGTCCTTACACTGAGGTCGGAGACTGGGCTTCCTCCTTGCACAAGGAGCACGTTGACCCGCAAGCAGAAGCCACCCCGCACTCTCACGTTCTTCATTCATCACCTAAGGGTCCTGCTGACGCGGGAGAAGACTCCAGGCCTGTCCTTCTTCCCCTTTGCTCCCTCGCTTTGAATTGCCACATAGGAAATGGAAGCCCACCAGGCGTGGCAGAACCTCAACCCATGGGTCTGGTAGCGGTCAGCCTGAAGAAGGTTCAGCCCACGGTCTGGTGGGGTAACCCTGGCTGGACACCAGACGGTCCTCCACGCACTGCTCCAGCATGGGTTCATCCCATGGGGTGCAGCCCCTTGGGAGCAGACGGCTCCAGCATGGGTCCCCCATGGGGTCACCAGCCCAGCCACCAAACCTCCCCGGGGGCCCCCCCGGCCAAATTCCCGCTCCAGCATGGGCTTCCCACAGGGTCACAGCCTCCTTGGGTCACCCCCTGCTCCCCCATGGACCTCCCTGGGCTGCAGGGGGGGTCTGCTCCCACCTTGGACCTCCCTGGGCTGCAGGGGGGGATCTGCTCCCCCTTGGACCTCCCTGGGCTGCAGGGGCCCAGCCTGCCCCACCATGGTCTTCACCATGGGCTGCAGGGGAATCTCTGCCTGGAGAACCTCCTCCCCCTCCTTCTCCACTGACCTTGGTGGCTGCAGGGCTGCTCCTTTTGGGGGCCACGTGTGAAGCCCCATGGTCTAAAACTGCATCTTGGTGGGACTTCTTTGTCAGCTTTAGTTGGCGACCACGTTCCTGACCACATTCCCAACCACGTTCCTAACCACGTTGGATCAAAGGAGGCAGAAATTCCCTGTGTAAACAAGGGGATGGCACACGTCACAAGGCCGTAAAGATAACAGTCACCCGCTGGGAGGCCGTTGTGGTTGGAAGTGGCGCCCTCAAGGTCTCACGAGGTCCCTGAGACGCAAGAAGGGAAGGTGAACGTGACAGTGCCACGTGATGGAGGCCAAACGACACACAGACATTTGCCGTAGGGCACGGTTCTCTGCCTATAAACGGGGGGGGGAAGGTGGGGAGTACACGGGATGAGATGGAGACATGTCCCCAGCGGCGGGGCTGCAGTCCTGCGGGGGTGGAGATGAGGTGGGATGGAGATGATGTGGGATGGAGATGAGGTGGTATGGCTCCCTGGCCTGGGACATGAGCTCCTTCGGGAGGACTGGAAGAGTCGCCTTGGGGTCCAGACCCCTCCCCAACTCTGCTGCCCTTCTCTGGACACGCTCCAGCCCCCCCAGGTCCTTCGGGGAGGGAGGGGCCCAACCCTGACCCCAGCAGTCGAGGGGCGGCCCCCCCAGTGCCCAGCACAGACAGGGGCACGGTCCCTGCCCTGCTCCTGCTGGCCACACCACTCCTGATACAAGCCAGGATGCCACTGGCCCTCTTGGCCACCTGGGCACCCTACTGGCTCGTGTTGAGTTGGCTGTTGACCAACCCCCCCAGCTCCTTTTCCACCGGGCAGCTTTCCAGCCCCTCTGCCCCATGCCTGGAGCGCTGCGTGGGGTTGTGGTGACCCCAGGGCAGGACCTGGCCCTTGGCCTTGTTGACCCTCACCCCATTGGGCTGGGCCCATGGATCCAGCCTGGCCAGGTCCCTCTGCGGAGCCCCCCTCCCCCCCAGCAGATCCACACTCCCGCCCAGCTCGGGGTCATCTCCCAACTGGCTGAGGGCGCCCTCGATCCCCTCGTCCAGGTCATGGATGAATGCGTTAAACAGAACCAGCCTCAGCGCTGAGCCTGTGGAGCTTTTCCATGGAGATGGATGAGGAGGCAACAGGGAGCCGGGGCAGGACGGCAGCGAGGGCAGGTGATGCTGATGCAGTCGTGGGCGTCTGCTGTGGACCAGGAAGAACGAGCAGCTGAGGCCCTCTACAGCCAGAGAGGAGCAGCTGCGCATTCACAGCCCCTGGTCCTCAAAGGGGACTTCAACCACCATCATCTGCCCAACGGTCTGGAGCCCCAGGCTGCTGGGGAGCGGCTGGGGGAGCTGGGGGGGTTCAGCCTGGAGCAGAGGAGGCTGAGGGGAGCCCTCATGCTGCCTACAACTGCCGGAGGGGGGGGACCGGGGGGGCTCCCAGGGAAGGGGGGGGGGTTGGCCGTGGGGAATTTTGTCCCCAAAGGGCTGTCAGGGCTGGAAGGGGTTGCCCGGGGAAGGGGTCGAGTCCCCACCCCTGGGGGGGTTCAAAACCCATGGGGCCGTGGCCCTTGGGGCCGGGGTTTGGTGGTGGGATGGCAGGGTTGGGTCAACGGTTGGGCTTGGGGATCTCCAAGGGCTTCTCCAACCCCAACCATTCCGTGATTCCAATCCAGGAGGCTTCTGCTGAACCTCGGTGACAACGTCCTCCTCCCAGTGAGGAGCTCTCCTAGGCCTCCTGCAGATGTCGCACAGGATCATGGAATGGGTTGGGTTGGAAGGGACCTTTAAAGGTCCAACCCCCCCCTGAAGGGAGCAGGGCCACCTCCAACCAGACCAGGTTGCCCACAGCCCCATCCAACCCAACCTTGGATGCTTCCAGAGGTGGGGCCTCCACCACCTCTTTGG
>CM067105.1:253906-585906 GCA_034008185.1 Gorsachius magnificus | reverse complement strand
CGCACTGAGCCCAGCAGCAGGAGGGAAACGACTGTGCAGCAAAACTCACCCATAAACCAGTGGAGCGCGGCCAGTGCTGCAGGTGGCGGAATAGGGAGGGCACCAATGAAAGCTCACTCCAGTCCCATTCCCTAACACATCACCCCATGCCCTCCTCCCTTCAGCCCATGGAGTACCCCAGCACAGCAGCACAGCACTGTTGGGGGCAATTTCTTCAGCCTGTTCCTGACCTCAGCTTTGGAAGAAAAGACAGACCTCCAAGAAAGTGACACTGCTTAAAGCCCTTTTTATTACAGAGATGCGACAGGGGAGGCCAGCTGTGCCATTGGGCCAGACAGATGTGCGAAGACCTCTGGGTCAGACAGACCATGGTGCATGCCTCTGGAGATGTGGAGTGCATGCAGACATTCCTGGAGAAACAGAATTATCACAGATAAAATGCCCAAAGCACAGAAGGTTCCCCAGGTACATTGACAATCACTTGTGAAGAGATATCAACAGCTTATTGGTTCTGAAAGACACTGATCGAACCAGCTTCTTGAGTGCATCTTTGAGCTCCTGGTTCCTCACGCTGTAGATGAGGGGGTTCACTATTGGAGGCAGAACTGATACAGCACTGCCATCAACAGATCCAGGGATGGGGAGGAGATGGAGGGGGGCTTCAAGTAGGCAAACATGGCAGTGCTGACAAAGAGGGAGACCACGGCCAGGTGAGGGAGGCACGTGGAAAAGGCTTTGTGCCATCCCTGCTGAGAGAGGATCCTTAGCACAGCCCTGAAGATCTGCACATAGGACAGCACAATGAAAACAAAACAGCCAAATGCTACTAGGAAACTAACCACAAGAAGCCAAACTTCCCTGAAATAAGCATCTGAGCCGGAAAGCTTGAGGATCTGGGGGACTTCACAGAAGGACTGATTCAAAATATTTCCCTTGCAGAGTGGTATGGAAAATGTAGTGACAGTGTGCAGGAGAGAATTGAGGAACCCACTGCCCCAGGCAGCTGCTGCCATGTGGACACAAGCTCTGCTGCCCAGGAGGGTCCCATAGTGCAGGGGTTTGCAGATGGCAACGTAGCGGTCATAGGCCATGAGAGTGAGGAGAGAAAACTCTGCTACAACTAAAAAGAGAAACCAAAAGATTTGAGCAGCACATCCCACATAAGAGATGTCCCTGGTATCCAGCAGGGAGTTGGTTATGGATTTGGGGAGAGTGGTGGAGATGCAGCCCAGGTCGAGGAGGGAGAGGTTGAGGAGGAAGAAGTACATGGGGGTGTGGAGGCGGTGGTCGCAGGCTATGGCGGTGATGATGAGGCCATTGCCCAGGAGGGCAGCCAGGTAGATGCCCAGGAAGAGCCAGAAGTGCAAGAGCTGCAGCTCCTGTGTGTCCACAATGGCAAGGAGAAGAAACTGGGTGATGGAGCTGCTGTTGGACAGTTGCTGACTGTGGGCATGGGGACCTGTTCTTAGAGGAAGGGAGACTTCTCTGAGGAAAAGCAAAGCCTTTCTCCTAGTCCTTCACCATGCTACACTCCACCCCCCTCCCCCCCCGCCCCCCCAAATTCCTTTTCCAGGAGACCTTCCTTCAGCTCTGTGGCTGGAGCCCTGGTCAGTGCTGGCTGAGCGTCCTGTGAGGAGCAGGGCCTCTGCCCGCTGCCTGCTGAGGAGTCAGCCCTGCTCTGCAGCAGTGAGCTCGTGGTAACAGGGGGGCAGGGGGCAGTCCTGGGTTTTAGTTTGTTTGATGAAACCGCTCCTAAGAGAGGAAGTCAGCATCTACACTTTCAGTGCTAAGGCACAGAGATACTCTAGACGAATCTGCTCTCTAGATGAACCTGCTTTAGCAGGAGGGTTGGACTAGATGATCTCCTGAGGTCCCTTCCAACTCTTGCCATTCTGTGATTCTGTGATATCAGAAGGCAGTTGGAGAGGTTTTGGGTTTTAAATCTCCCCCCATCTCACCTGTGGAGTTTTTGTGGATGTCAGAAACATTCAGCATTTCTGTTGCACTCAGGGAAAAGAGAGTGAGTCCTGTGAGAGAAAAGTATTGCCTGTGGCTTACTGCGCATTGACAGCAGATGATCTGAGCCCCTGAATTGTTCTTAGCTGCTTGTTCTTCATGACATGGAGTGTGATTGCACTCCTGTGGATAACCTAAGAAACAACCAGACACAGCTGAGAATAGAGGGATCCAGTGCAGACCACTAAATGTCTTGCCCTTTCTCAAGGTCTAAGCACCCCACTTTAGCCAAGGACACACATGACTCATTTCACCAATCCAAGAGCATTTCCACCATTGTGGTATCTTTGTGTTTCTCCATGGGGTTTCATAAAGGGTTCTAGGGGAGAGATGCACATGCTGAAGGGTGACTCACAGCTTGGAAGGAAACCTCAAGGAGATGGACAAGTGTTCTAACGATACATATTATTGAGGGAAAAACACCTTATTGTCCTGCCCCACAGGCTGCATTGCCCACAGCCCTACATGTTAAGAGAAATCTGGGATGCTCATTGCAGGAACACACCTGCATGGGAAGAAAAAGAAGATGAGCATGTGACTCTGCAGCTAAAACTCTACCTCCCCAGAGAACCCAGCAGCAGGAATGAAATAATAACAATCACAATAGCACAGACCAGTGGAGACACAAGCACATATCCAGTGCGGGTCTGGCTCAGAGAGGCCAGCAGGCTCTCAGGCATCGTTACCCTTCCCCAGCTCTGCACGCCACCTCCCAGGCACCACCATTGCCGGGCAGCTGCTCTCAGCCCCTGGGCTCTGCAGAGGGAAATGGCCACGGGGCTGGAGAGCTGCCCCACGGCTCTGCTGGAGCTCTGGCTGCAGAGGAGCTGGTTCCCCCTTGGAGCCCCCAGCCCTGAGGGCAGAGGCTTTGCTGGCTGGGAGAGGGGGCCAGGGGGCTTGCTCAGAGAAAGGGGGCTTGGCATTGGAGGGGGTACATACAGAGTTCTCCCTCCCACAGCATTTCTGGCTTTAGTTCCCTTTCATTCTCTGAGGATATCTCTTCTGCCTGGAGATTCTCACCCTGTCCCATGTCTTTTCCCTGTCAGTGCTCACAGACCCCATCCCAACCTCTGTGCACTCACCCTACCCCTGTGGAACCCTGCCTGTTGGGAGGGCACTGGCTGGGCGCATATTCCTCTTGGAAAGTGGAAAAATTCAGAGTTTGAGACCCCTGCTGGGTCCAGCAGAGGTGATGCTGGTGCTGGCCATAGGAAGAAGTGTGGCTGAAGGCGCTTTACCAGGCTCTCTTAAGTCACATTGATCACTCAAAGTTGCAGGTCAGGAGTCTCAGGGACTTGCTAAAATATCAGAGCTTGTTTTCAATTTATCCTTTTACCTGCCCCTATCTACCCTGTGGAGAAGGAAATGGAAAGGCAGCCTTAGGAGAAATCCTTGGGTTTTATAGTAATCTCTGCCTTGATCTTCTCCTTCAGACATCCACTTGGAAATACTATCCAGGGAATGTGGAGCTGTGAGCAGCCCTGACTCACGCAGCACCCTCCCAACAGCAGAAAGACCCTGCCTTGTGGGGGGTCACTCCTTCCACCCACAGCTTCTCCCCACAGCACCGTGGTCAAATTCCTAGACACGCAGTGGGATGTGCCACCTTTAGGAGTTCCCTCCAGGAACTAAAGCTGCATTGCCCTGCACCCAGACACTTACCACATAAAAGGCTGTGAAGATTTCTCCCCCACTGAGCTCTCAGCATCCTCCCACCCCACACAGCCTGTAAAATATCTCTGCCTTGCTCCTCTCCCCTCGGTGCCTGCAGGCAGTGCCCTCAGCCCTGCTGCGCTTTGCAGAGGAGCTGCTCCTGGGCAGAGCTGTCTCTCTGCAGGCTCCCACTTGCCATGAGCTCCCTCCCTCCCAGGAGCCCAGCCCAGCTCAGCAGCAGAGGACCAGCCCAAGGCAGCACTTGCTCTGCCCCCTCGGGGCTCCCTCCAGGTGTCCCTGGGGCTGCAGGGGAACCTGCTGTGACACAGGCTGAAGTCATCCCTGATGTCTCCCTCAGCTGGGGAGAGACACTTACTTCCAGTAGTCACATTTCTCTTACCAGAGGCAGATTTAGGCTGAAGGATCACTTTTTCTAAACCCCTCTATAGGCAGGACAACCCAGAGAGTGACAGGGAGCAGTCTCCTGTACCTCTGCTGAGGGAAGGTATTCAGGGCCCATTCTGGGTTTTTAGTCTTGAGGCTGAGAGGGGACTCAGCTCCCTCCCATGCCTGCTACAAACCCCCAGGGGGTCAGAGGATTCCTCTTGTCTCCATTCAGGTGGGCACACAATACACACCTGCATGTGAGCTCCCTGTCTCAGCTCCCATGGTAATTACTGGAGATGGAGGCCTGGGGTGAGCTTGTCAGACACAAACACCTGGTGACATCTGAAGTGCCTGAGGTGGTCCACATTACGTGCAGGTAACTGCAAGCTCTAATGGAGCAATGCTGAGAGACAGGGCAGCATCTGGGGGCAGCCTCTCTGATGCTGGTGGGGAATCCCTTTGGCCAACTCACCCCCTTGATAAGGGGAGGGGGTTGTGAGACACATGGATGCGCAGGGAGGGAGCGGGGTGTCTGTGGCAGTGTCACGATCCACTGTTGGGTTGAACAATTTGGCGGAGGTTAAACCCCCTTGCTTTCCAACTGACCTCAGAAAATTCTGGGAGGTTGGGGGCGGCGGGGCTTAACTTCTGATTAACTCCAAAGTTTTGTCGTGACTAGGTTCCTTTCATATTCTCAGGAACCTAATTAAGACTCAAAAAGGAGTCAAGTGCCAAGTCACTTTATTTGGCCAACAACAAATATGCGAGAGAAAAGCAGAGAAAGAGAGGAAGAGAGAGAGAGAGAGAAACAGTGCGAGAGTGTTGCAATAGCTACCAGCATGGGTCTGCGTGCAATCCCTGCGCCGGTGTTGTCCGTGTGGTCGGTGTGGCCCGAGTGGTCCGTGCACCTGACGTATCTTCAACTCTGGTGGAGGGGAGATGTTCCAGAATGCTCCTCGTGGTCTCCGCTGGTTTCCCCTTTTTATAGGGTTGTCCTCTTGCATAGTCAATAACTGTTTTCCATACCCACACCTCCCACTCGGCAGTGGGGCGCATGCCCAGTACCATCACTAGAGGGTGCTTGAAAGTTCTAGAGGGCCCAAGCCCCCTCCCCACTGTCAGTCAGCCCTGGGCCACAGGCGCATGCACAGAGGACACATACTCCAAGACAACAGGACACACATTCCTGTCAGGTAGAACTCAATGGTTTGCCCTGGTGATTAAACTGTCCCACTCAGTTGTCATGGTGATCCCGCTTCTGTAGTTAAACTTGCCTGCCACCAATGTTGAGACAAGTTCCTAGTCCCTTACAAGTAGTCAGTGTGCTAAAGGCAGGAAGAAGACCTCAAATAATGGGAGGAGGAAGGGTCATGTTGAGTGAGATTGGTTGAATTTTAGTTTGAGACAGAAGGAGGAAGATTTGCAATTCAGTGCTGGGCTATGGAGAGAAGCAGAGGATTCAAGCAAGTCTGGGGCTGTGATACCTTGGGCGTTAGAAGCGTTAGAAGGGCATTGGAAGAAGCCAGACAGGTTGTGGGGAATTCACAGACATTGACAGATCTTCAGAAGAGTAAAGGTTTGTGTTTGAAGGAATAGCCAGTGAGGACTGAGAGGCATCAGTGAAGCTCGGGAGACCACAGGGTCAGCGTGAGGTGGGGAAGCAGGAAAAGGCTGAAATCTGCAGGGAAAAAGGCAGACGTGCACGACAGGGTATCTGAGCTTCATGGATTCAGTCCCAAAGACACCCTGCACTCCTGAAGATAAAAAAAAGCCCTAATGATCTCTGTCTTCTCTTCCTTTAATTTTCTTCAAGCCTTCAAGACTTGTGCAGCTCCTTGGAGAGGTTTTACAGTGTAATGAAAGAATAAGATTTCAAAGAGCCCCTCCTCAAATTGGTGTTTGATTTTAAAGGGTCTATTTTATTACTTTTCCGTTCAGAGAAGAGGGGATAGCAGCATTCTGCAAGTGATAATGCCCTCAGGAGTCTGGAGAGGTAGGAGAAGCAGTCCCTGAGGCTGACACTCTAGGACAACCTTCCTCCACACCTCCCCACCCCCATTCTCTCAATGGCCCCTGGCACTTCCATCACTCTTCCTGCTCAGACTTCTCCACTGAAGCCTGCAGCTGCAGGTGACAGCTCCTTTGCACCATCTCTCCCTTTCTCTCCTTAGAGAACTGAATGCACACAGGCACTGAGGGATGTTTTCCTATTGGCCAGCAGAGAAAAAGCCAAGCATGACCAAGTTCCATAAACAAAACTCACTCTGCAAGCACATGCTCAGTACGGGCTGCCTCTACTGAGGTTGCCTTTTGACAAGGGAGAAGCTTAGGAGAAATATTTTAGGTAGGTGGATAAACAAAGATAGATGAAAACACAATTAAGAGTTGGCTGAGGAGACAATTAGACTGCTGAAAGACAGGCAAACTTCTAACTGCCTGATGTCAAAGCAGCAACTGGCTGGGTGACAGGAATGTGAATGAAGAAGAGTAAGGGGAGGAGAAACGGAGACAATGGAAAGGCCTTTTCCTAGGCCATCTGATGGGAAAAGATGACCTTAGAAATGGTTGTTCTATCAAGAGAGGTGAAAATACATGAAAGATTACAGAAATTAAATGCACTGTCAGAGAGGCAGAATAGTGGTAATGAAGTTGCACTGGAAGTTTGGTATTTCTTTGGAATATCCCTGCTGAAAGGTCATCTCTAATGCCATCAAGGTCTACAGGGGCAGAACCCATCTGGATTTCTGGAGTGACAGGGGGATCCCAACAGCCAGCTGTACTGGAGGCCAAAGTGAGCCTAACCAGGAACGAGTGGCAAAAGCACCTCATTGTGACTGGCCCAGATGCTCCGTACATCCTTGGCATAGACTACCTCAGGAGAGGGCATTTCAAGGACCCGAAAGGGTACTGGTGGGTTTTTGGTATGGCTGCCTTGGAGGCAGAGGAAATTAAGCAGCTGTCTATTTTTCCTGGTCTCTCCAAGGACCCTTCTGGTTTGGGGTTGCTGAGTGTTGAAGAACAACAAGTGCCGATTGCCACCACAACAGTGCACAGGCACCAATATCGCAGCAGCTGAGACTCCCTGATTCCCATCCATAAGCTGATTCACCTACTGGAGAACCAAGGAGTGATCAGCAAGACTCGCTCACCCTTTAGCAGTCCCATATGGCCAGTGAGAAAGTCTGATGGAGAGTGGAGACTGACAGTAGACTATCGTGGCCTCAATGAAGTCATGCCACCGCTGAGTGCTGCCGTGCCAGACATGCTAGAACTTCCATATGAACTGGAGTCAAAGGCAGCCAAGTGGTTGCCCCAGCTGATATTGCTAATGCGTTTTTCTCAGTCTATTTGGCAGCAGAGTGCAGGCCACAGTTTGCTTTTACTTGGAGGGTCATCCAGTACACCTGGAATCGACTGCCCCAGGGGTGGAAACACAGCCCTACCATTTGTCATGGACTGATCCAGGCAACACTAGAAGAGGGGAAGCTCCGGAGCACCTGCAATATGTTGATGACATCATTGTGTGGGGCAATACAGCAGAAGAAGTTTTTGAGAAAGGGAAGAAAGTAGTCCAAATCCTTCTGAAGGCCGGTTTTGCCAAGAAACAAAGTAAGGTCAAGGGACCTGCACAGGAGATCCAGTTTTTAGGTGTCAAATGGCAAGATGGACCTCATCAGATCCCAATGGACGTAATCAACACCACCAACTCACAAAAAAGTAACACAAGCTTTCTTGGGTGTTGTGGGTTTTTGGAGAATGCATATTCCAAACTACAGCCTGATCATAAGCCCCTCTCTATCAAATGACCCTGAAGAAGGATTTTAAATGGGGTCCAGAGCAGCGATGAGCCTGTGAACAAATTAAGCAGGAGATAGTTCATGCACTACCCCTTGGGCCAGTCTGGGGTACCTGTATAGGTGGTTGAATTGGCTATTAGACTATTGAATTAGCCAAATGGCTATTGGCTATTAATTCAGTAGCCAATGAACGGAATTGTATGATGTTAATTGTGGTATAATACCATATGTCATCACTTTTATTGCTATGTGCCATGTCAATGGTATTGTCAACCCAGTCTGGGTTACTCCTGCCTCGGTCAAAGGCAAACCCATTTGTGGGATTGCTTCTGCTCAAGGACCTGGCTGCACTTGGTGGGGAAGTCTGATGTGTACCTCAAGGGGATTTTATTTTGGGTGAAAATAGCCAATGAGATGAATGGAATGATGTTAATTAATACTGTATGTCATCACCTTTATGATTGCTCTATGCCATATCAACGGTATTACAGTAAGAATTACCCAGATTAATGAAAAATGAACTTTGACGAAACTGAGGAAGTGCAGCAGTGATGGAACCAGAACTGGCTTCAGCATGCAACAACCCAACATCACACACCATCTCTCCTGCCCTGAAAGACTGTTACGACACATGGAGCCCAAAGTCATGGACTAAATGAACCCAAGGGACAAGTTAGAGAGACGACCCATAGACTGAGGGAATGATACCTTGTGTGTATATATCAAAAGACGGGGAAAGCGGTGGTGACTAATTGGAATGTATTGGAAAGGGTAGGACCTGGACGTGATGTAGGTGGTATAAAATGAGAGGTCGATACTGTCCTCGTTTCAGCTGGGATGGAGTCAATTTTCTTCCTAGTAGCTGGTATAGGGCTGTGTTTGGGATTCAGTGCTAGAAGAATGTCAATAACACCCTGATGGTTCAGTTGTTGCTGAGCAGGGCTTACACCAGTCAAGGACTTTTTCACCTTTCCATGCTCTGCCAGGGGCACAAGAAGCTGGGAGGGGGCACAACCAGGACAGTTGACCCTAAGTGGACGAAGGCTTATTCCATGCATATGACAGCATGCTCGGGGGGAGTTGGTCAGGGAGGGGGCTGGGGGAAGGACACTGCAATCACTGCACAGGGATGGGATGGGCATTAGTGGGCAGGCGGTGAGCAATTGCATTGTGCATCAATTGATTTGTATATTATTATTACTAATAGTAGTAGTAGTACTGCTATTTTACTTCATTTTATTTCCATTATTCAACTGTTCTTATCTCAGCCCATGGGTTTTCTCTTCCAATTCTCTTTCCCATTCCACGTGGAGGGGGGAGTAAGCGAGCAGCTGTGTGGTGCTTAGTTGCTGGCTGCGGTTTAGCCCCTCTGATGGCACCTGATGACTGATGCCTCTGACTGATGGCAACAGGCCGTGGCATGCAGGCAGCCAATCAGACTCCCTGCGATGCTGTTTGGGGGGTCTGTAACGCACCCACCTGGAATGGGAATTGCTTTTGGTGTAGGCCCTGTGATGTCCCTGCCAGCCCTGTGATCTCGTGTAGCTCTATGGGCCAGATTGGACCATTGTTTGAGTAGAACTGCTCTGAATTCTGTAACACAGTGTGGAGATGAACATGAGGTAACTGCCAATGTAGTCAGTAAAGATGTAGTAAATCCAACAGATAGAGAAAAGGAAGAGGGAGATTGAGCTCTCCCTATGGCATATGACTCTATTCTGTTGGATGGATACCTCTATAGGACACCCTGAACATAATGAGTAGGGACAGGGACAGTTCTCTTTAATTTGTGCATCAGCTGCCATTTGAGTTGGCCAAAGAAAATTCCCCAAGCCTCCAAGAAGATGCCCCTAGGTCTGTTGTCCTGTCTCTCTATCAGCCTGCACATATCTTCAATCTATCTCTATCACCTGCATGTATTTTTGACCACCCTTGGCACCTCAAATGTCACCAGATATTTGCATCTGAGCACCTCACTCCTGGCCTCCATCACCATTAATTACTATGGGAGCTGAGACAAGTTGCTCACGTGCAGGTGCCTGTTTAATGAACACCTGAACAGAGGCAAGAGGAATCCCAGCTCCTGGGGGGTTGGTGTGTGCATGGGAACTGAGTCCCCTTCCAGCCCCAGGACTACAAACCAAGGAGAGAAGATGCCTCAGCTGACTCACTGAATCCTTTGCCTCAGCAAGGGTAAAGGAGATCCCTGCCTGTCACTGTCTGGGTGTCCTGTCTAAAGATGGGCCAAGAAGAGTTGATATTTAGATCTGACTGTCTCTCAGGGGAAAACTGCTGGAAAGAAGCTTCTCTCTCCATCTGAGGGAGGGAACGTCAGGGATGACTTCAGCCTGGTCACAGCAGGTTCCCCTGAGCCCCAGGGACACCTGGAGGGAGCCCCGAGGGGGCAGAGCAAGTGCTGCCTTGGGCTGGTCCTCTGCTGCTGAGCTGGGCTGGGCTCCTGGGAGGGAGGGAGCTCATGGCAAGTGGGCAGCGCTGCAGAGAGACAGCTCTGCCCAGGAGCAGCTCCTCTGCAAAGTGCAGCAGGGCTGAGGGCACTGCCTGCAGGCACCGAGGGGAGAGGAGCAAGGCAGAGATATTTTACAGGCTGTGTGGGGTGGGAGGATGCTGAGAGCTCACTGGGGTAGAGATCTTCACAGCCCTTGACATGGTAAGTGTCTGGGTGCAGGGCAATGCAGCTGCAGCTCCTGGAAAGATCTCCTAAAGCTGGCAAATCCCACAAACTATGAGATCTTTCAGGAGGACTCTCACAGTTCCTCTAGTGTAGAGGAGAAGGAGGTGCTGCAGAGCAGGGTTTTCCTGCTGCACCATCAGAGGGACAGGGCATGAGGGCTGCCTTCTCTTGGGGATGGCTCCAGGGTTGTGAATCTGAGTGTGCACCGAGAGGTCCAGGCCAGTCCTTCCCAGCAGGGTCTCTGCACCCGGTGGTCTCTGTGCTGGGGCAGGGACTCTGCCGCCTGCCAGGGTCAGCACTCAGCCTGCCCAGGGAGCTCCCCATGGCGCTGCAGGGGGAAGCTGTGGGTGCAAGAAGCAACCCTTGGCAGGGCAGGGTCCTTCTACTGTTGAGAGAGTGCTACATGGGTCAGGGATGCTCACAGCTCCTGATCTCCACAGGATATTGGCAGAGGCAGCTTTTATAGAAGCACATCAAGGCAGTGGCTACCTGAAAGGGAAGGAGCTTGTGCTTTTATGCTGCTGCATTTGTTTGTCTGGGTGGGGAATTACTGATGAGTATTCACCTCTCGATTCTGGAGGAGATGAACTCCAAATATTTTTCCACTCAGAGGTGAATAGAATCATAGAAATAATAGAATGTTTGGGGTTGGAAGGGACCTTTAGATGTCACCCAGTCCAAACCCCCTGCAGTGAGCAGGGACACCTTTAACCAGGTCAGGTTGCTCAGAGCCCTGTCCAACCTGACCTTGATTGTTTTCCAATGGGGGCTCCACTACCTCTCTGGGCAACCCGTTCCAGTGTTTCACCACCCTCATTGTAAAAAATTTTTTCCTTACATCCATTCTAAATCTACCCTCCTATAATTTAAATTCATTACCACTTGTCCTGTGACAGCAGGCCTTGGTAAAAAATTGTCCCCATCTTTCCTATAGGCTCCATTTAAGTACTGAAAGGCTGCAATCAGGTCTGCCTGCAGCCTTCTCTTCTCCAGGCTGAACAACCCCAACTCTCTCAGCCTGTTCCTGTAGGAGAGAGGCTCCAGCCCTCTGGATCATTTTGTGGCCCTAATGAATATATTTGGTGTATCAGAAATGAGGACCCCATGGCTCACCTAAAATATTAGGATCACCTAAAATATTACTTCAGGAGAGGCTAGGAGAGAGTGGTCTCTGTTTCCTTCGGTCATCATTGCAAGCAGCAGCCCTGGGGCTGATGGGCAGGCTGAGACCCCTCTGTGCCCCCCAGGACCTGCTGTGCCCTTCAGAGGGCCTGGGTCTCTGGCTGAATGGCCAGAGCTCTGCAGCACGACGGGGAGAGGCCAGGCTGGGTTGGAAAGAGCCCAGGAGAGGAAAACACCAATGCAGAGCTAAGCTGTGAGAGACTGCAGGATGAAGACACCCAACAGGATGCTCACAGTGCAGAGCCAGGTGACACAGTCACCAAAAGTTCAAAAGAGAGGGGCCTGGTCTGTGCCATGTTCCCTGTACTCCCTGGGGAAGCAGCCCTGGGAAAACTGTCCCAGGTCAGTCCCACACACTGACCATTTCCGTATCTGGATGTACAACCCAGCCCTGACAAGGGACCTTTGCTGCATGGTCATCTCTGTCCTCCACTGCCATTATTAATGGAAAGGGAAACAGTTTCCTACTGACATTTATTACACACAAGTCCCCCAACTCTTATTACAGCTGGTCTCTCAGCCAAGCCTGCTCTCACACAGCTCCAAATAGATCAGGTGCTCATGGCCTTGTCTCAACAAGTATTGAAAATCTGCATTGACTGAGATCCCACCAAATGGCCTGGGCCTTTGCCCCACTGTTTGACTCTCAGGGATTTCTCAGGAACCCAGCTCTCTAAGCCTCTCCTTGTCCACAATGTGCTCCAAGACCCAAGCATCCTTCTGGCCTCTGCAGGACATGCTCCAGGCTCTTTCTTGTGCTGGGAAGCCCCATACTGCATGCAAAAGGCCTGATGTGGTGGTTCTGCAGTGAGTTAGCCTTGGCCAGCCACCACACACCCACCGAGCTGCTCACTCATTCCCCTGCCTCAACAGGACAAAGGGAGAATATAAATCAGAAAACTGGGAACTACTGAGAAGAGTTTGGCTCCCTGGTCTTCATGCTCTCCCATCAGCTATTTAGACACATTAAGAAAAGCCCTCCAAGCCTTTTCTTCTCCAGATGGAGCAGCCACAGATGTCTCAAAATTTCCTCCTATGAAAGATACTTCAGTCTTTTCAAAAAGCTTTATGGACCTTTGCTGGACTTACTTACTTTAGTAAGTCAAAAACTTGCTTGCACGGGTGTCATGGTTTAACCCGGCTGGCAAATAAGCACCATGCAGCTGCTTGCTCACTCCCCCACTCTCCACCCTCAGTAGGATGGGGGAGAGAATAGGAAAAAAAAAAAAGCAAGACCCATGGGTTGTGATAGAGACAGTTTAATAAGAGAAAAGAATAACAATAATAATAATAATAATAATGGTAAAGGAATATACAGAATAAACAAAACAAGTGATGCACAATGCAATTGCTCACCACCCGCCGACCGATGCCCAGCCCGTCCTGAGCAGCGATCACTTGTTATGCACCTGGCCAAGCAGGAGAAGCTGAAAAAGTCCTTGAGTAGTCTAAGCACCACTTAGCAACAACTAAAAAAATCAGTGGGTTATCAACATTATTCTAGTACTAAATCCAAAACACAGCACTGTGCCAGCTACTATGAATAAAATTAACTCTATCCCAGCTGAAACCAAGAAAACTGGGCAGCCCAGCACTGGACACAGCACTCCAGGTATGGCCTCAGCAGTGCTGACAAGATAGGAAAGGTCACCTCCGTCCATCTGCCAGCAATGCATTTCCTCATGCATCCAAGGAGGAGGAGGCTGTTGGCCTTTGCCACGAGGGTGCAATTCTGGATCCTGCTCAGCTGCTTGTCCTCTGTGACCCCAAGGTCCTTCTCTGCACAGCTGCTATCAAGATGTCCACAGTGTGGCTGGATCACAGGCTGTCCTCCTCCAGAGACATTCTCAGCAGCACCTTGTCTTGGAGATCAGCTCCACCTCTAGCACAGGCCCCACATCCACATTTGATTTTGAACCTGTCACCAGTGCCTCTGACTCCTGCTTCACCAGCCCCAAGGGACGGCAGCCTCGTCTGCTCATTCCCTCCATGCTCTCTTCAGTGTTGACGCTCAGGGGGGACCGATAACACCCTCTCATTGTGTTTTCATAGGCCATGAACATGGACCAGCAAGCTGATGACACTTTCCTTCCCTCTTTGAGGCACAAAGGCCTGGGAGATCTCACTGGTGATAACGGAGTCACAGAGCACACAGAATATCTCAGCTCTGGCCATACCTACTGTTTGGCAGTGATCCCACACTATCTTTGCTGCTTCTTTAACTGTCCCTGAAGTCGTAACAGCTTATTATGATGCCCTTGGATTTACTTTCAAGTTTCAACTGAGTTAGCAGCCGTGCTAAGAAGTTCTCCCAAGACTCTCCAGAAACCACCTGTACTCATTGCATGCTGCTGTGTTCCTCTTCCAGAAAATGCCAGGGTCATTAAAGTCCCCAGGCTTCTACATCCAGAGACTTTCTTGGGGTGCTTGGAGAAGGCTATGCCCACTTTCTCACCTGGACAGTGAGTTCCTTGTCTCCCACCACGATGGTGCCTTTACTGTCCCTTCCTCTGACCCTTGCTCACACAAAGGCTTAGCCAGCTTTTCCCTTGCTCCATAGCTCCATATACACAAGCATCTTCTTCACTTTGAGGAAACCTAACTCCTGATCCTTCCAGCCTGTCTGTCTGTCCCAAAAAGTCTTTACAGATCCATTGCAGCACCCCAAGCTCTGTGACTTGTCCCACCATGCCTTGGCAGTTACTCCATTAGTGCCAAAAAGCACAGGCTCAAGCTTGTCCTGGCTATGCCCCTGGCCGAGGGCATTGGTGCACATACGGACTGTAGCACCTAAGCTGTAGCAGCAGGCTAAGCTCGGATTTGTCTTAGGGAAACCTGGTACCGAGTGTCCAAGACCCCATGTGTGCAAAGGCTTGGATTCAGAGCAGAGACATGCCAGAGTGGTTGGCAGGTGGAAACAGAAAGCTGAAATTGGATGCCAAGAGAGTGAGCAAATCCTGCTGACCCCAAGGACAGAGAGAAACAGGTCTGGGAAGGGCAGCCCTGGCAGGAAACGGGTTTGGTTTTTTTGTCACTGGAGTCTCTTCTGCCCCTTTAGGACCGTTGGTGGAGCTGAAGCTGATCTCTGGGAATGACCAGGTGCTGCTGACAGGCCCACTGTGGAAAAGGCTTGTCTCTTTCTTGACTGTGTTTTCCAGGCTGTGAGTAAAGGTTGATGGAGACAATAATCAGAAGTGTGAAGGTGCACGGAGACCCTGATAGGGTCTGATAGGCTTCCCATTCATGGCCTGCCCTACATCTACTGGATAGATCAGGGACAGACCTTGCCCCACTGCAGAGGTGGCAGTCAGTTACTTGCACAAAATTGTCTGCAATGCTGCCTGGTGTCTGACACACACTCACTCTGCATGGGCACAGCTTTCCTGTATGGGACCAGCGCTGTCCCTGCCAAATGCATGTGGATATGTGTGAGAGCCTTGGACCTCGCGTAACACTACAGGCCTGTAATTGGCATTGAATAGTGTAACTGCCCTGAATGCGATTAGGCAATGCGAGAATGTTCATGACACCACCATCGTTCGAATCAATACAGGTCTAGCAAATGTGGCTGATGATAAGCGAGAGGAAAACTGAGCTCTCCCTGTGGTACCTGACTGCATTCCATTGGATGAATCCCTGCACAGGCTGTCCAGAACATAACAAGCAGAGACAGGTTCTGTCATCCTAAAAGTGGACATCTGGTGTAATTTCATTTAGCCAGAGAGATTCCCCACCAACCTCCAAGAAAATGCCACCAGGTGCTGCCCTGTCTATCAGCATTGCTTCACTAGCGCTTGCAGTGAGCTCCGTGTATCTTGGACCACCTCTGGAGCTTCAGATGCCACCTAGTTTCTGTCCTGGCCTGAATCAAAATTAATCAGCATTGGAGCTGAGGCGAGGAGCTCACATGCAGGCAAGGTACCTATTGTGTGCACACCTGAACTGAGGGAAAAGGAATCCCACCTCCAGTGGGGTTGTTCAGTGCATGGGGGGCAGCTGAGGACTACAGACATGGAATGGGGGCTGGATCTCTTCCCTCAGCAGTAGTGAATGAGATCATTCCCTGTCCCTGTCTGGCTGTCCTGTCTAAAGGTGGGACAGTGCTAAGGTGAAACTTGAACCTAACTCTTTTTCAGATGGGAGAAATTCCACTGCAGGAAAGAAGTGTCTGTCCCCAGCTGAGGGAGGGAACATCAGGGATGACTTCAGCCTGTGTCACAGCAGGTTCCCCTGCAGCCCCAGGGACACCTGGAAGGAGGTGTCCTTGGGCTGGTCCCCTGCTGCTGAGCTGGGCTGGGCTCCTGGGAGGGAGGGAGCTCATGGCAAGTGGGCAGAGCTGCAGAGAGACAGCTCCTCTGCAAAGCGCAGCAGGACTGAGGGCACTGCCTGCAGGCACCAAGGGGAGAGAAGAGAAGTGAGTGAGCTGTTGCAGGCTGTGTGGGGTGGGAGGATGCTGAGAGCTCACTGCGGGAGAAATCTTGACAGCCCTTAACACAGTAAGTCTCTGACTGCAGGGCAATACACATGAGTGTCCTGGAGGGGTCTCCAAGACCAGGCACATCCTGCTGCAGATAGGATCTGGCAGGGCGGCTCTCAAGTTTTCTTTACTGTGAAGAAGGACATGCTCCAAAACAGGGATATTGTGCCACACTGTCAGAGGACAGGGCATGATGGCTGCTTTCTCCCGGGGAGGGCTGCATGGTGTGAAGCCATTTGTGCAGGCAGGTGTGCCCAAGGCTGTCCTTCAGAGCAGGGTCCTGGTGCTGCAGGGGGCTGAGTGATGGGGCAGGGATGCTGCTGTCTACCAGGCTCGCACTCATTCTGACCATGGAGCTCCCCATGGTGCTGCGGGTAGAAGGTGTGGGCAGAAGGAGAGATGCCCTGAAGGACAGGTCAGGGTCCTCCTGCTGTCAAGAGTGTGCTCCATGGGTCAGGGCTCCTCACAGCTCCAGATCACCCCCAGGGCATTTCCAAGGGCATTTTTCAAGGGGATGGTCAAGGTGAGGGTTACTTGAAAGTGAAAGAGTCTGAGCTTTGAGTTTTCTACTCTGGGTTGGCTGGGTGATGAATGACAATCTGAAATTTAGCTTTCAGATTTGGATGGGGGTCTGAGATGCTTCAGCTGTTCTGCTGACAGCTGTAAAAGTTTCGGAGAAGCATCATAAACCTCAGTTTCCCTCTTCTTCAGCTTAGAGAGCTCCAGCATCACCTGTGCAATCTCTCCATGACCTTGCATCCCTTTGCAGAGAATCACGTTGATGCTCCTTGTTTCTTTCCCCTCCTGTCTATGCTTTCCCTTGTTCTTCCCCTCAGCTTGCTGGGGGGCGGAGGTTCAGCTGCTGCTCAGATACTGACCCTGTGGGTCCTGTCATCCAGATCTGCACTCCTTAAGTGAATTCCCTTCTCTCCACTCTTCCCTGTTTCTCTCAGGAAAAATATACGAATGTGAACATGCTCCAGGTCAAGGAGGTGCAAGCACAAAAGAAGACAGGAAAAAGGCTGATGGACAGACCACCTCCCCTCTCTGGGCACTAAGTGTAACCAATCCTTCTGCCTCTCCCCAGGGATGCTGTAAGTGCAGTAAAAATGCTGAGTAGTTTTTTTCTAAAAGAACACTCCTGTCATCTGCCCTAACCTGTGTGTAGGAAAGCTTAATCCTCACCCAGATTCACTGTAGGGCAGGGCTGTCTCTGGAGCCCACAGCAGAGACGGTGCCTCTCTTGCACACTCAACAAGCAAAGGAGCTCTAGAGAGGAGCTGAATGAAAGTAATCCCAAAGCATAAGACGATTGCAGCATTTCTGTGAGAAACAGTAAGTTAACTTTCAAGATGTTTGTCCGAAGCTGTCAGCGACCTCTCTTCCTTGGACAGGTCCCCATGCCTAGAGAGAAAAAATGTCCAACAGCAGCTCCATCACCCAGTTCCTCCTCCTGGCATTCACAGACACATGGGAGCTGCAGCTCTTGCACTTCTGGCTCTTCCTGGGCATCTACCTGGCTGCCCTCCTGGGCAACGGCCTCATCATCACCGCCATAGCCTGCGACCACCACCTCCACACCCCCATGTACTTCTTCCTCCTCAACCTCTCCCTCCTTGACCTGGGATCCATCTCCACTACTCTCCCCAAATCCATGACCAACTCCCTGCTGGATACCAGGGACATCTCTTATGTGGGATGTGCTGCTCAAATCTTTTGGTTTCTCTTTTTAGTTGTAGCAGAGTTTTCTCTCCTCACTCTCATGGCCTATGACCGCTACATTGCCATCTGCAAACCCCTGCACTACGGGACCCTCCTGGGCAGCAGAGCTTGTGTCCACATGGCAGCAGCGGCCTGGGGCAGTGGCTTTCTCTACGCTGTGCTGCACACAGCCAATACAATTTCACTACCGCTCTGCAAGGGCAATGCTGTGGACCAATTCTTCTGTGAAATCCCCCAGATCCTCAAGCTCTCCTGCTCCAAAGCCTACCTCAGGGAGGTTGGTCTTCTTGTGGTCAGTGTGTGTTTAGCATTTGCTTGTTTTGTTTTCATTGTGCTGTCCTATGTGCAGATCTTCAGGGCCGTGCTGAGCATCCCCTCTCAGCAGGGACAGCACAAAGCCTTTTCCATGTGCCTCCCTCACCTGGCTGTGGTCTCCCTCTTTGTCAGCACTGCCATGTTTGCCTACTTGAAGCCCCCCTCCATCTCCTCCCCATCCCTGGATCTGTTGATGGCAGTGCTGTACTCAGTTCTGCCTCCAGCAGTGAACCCCCTCATCTACAGCATGAGGAACCAGGAACTCAAAGATGCCATAAAGAAACTTATCAGGCATTTTTCAGCAGCCAGAGACTGTGTACCTTCCTCTGCAAATGACTCCCACTGTACATCATGACAGTCCAAGCCTTTTTTTCCTTATTTTTTTTTTCCTTTTTTGGTTTTGTGGGGTTTTTTTTATTTTTCCACTTGGGATAATGTTGTCTTCAAGGCAATGTTATTTTTCATTCCTTCCTTCTTCAGTGTCCACCTATCTTGTGTGACCAAGAGGGTTTCTGTAAATAATGGGTTTATTTAAGCAAAATGAATGAACCAGCAACAAATTCTTTTTGCAAGATCCATCCTCAGCGGGGCAGGAATGAATGGGAAATGAAAACACCTTTGTGGCTGTACCAGCTCGGGGCAGGCTGCTCTGTCTCTGGGACAGCAGGAGCAGCTGGGGGAGCCCCAGGGCTGGGACTCTTGTGCTGACCTGGGGAGAGGGAATGGTGTGGAGGGGCTGCAGATATCTCAGGATCTCCTCGAGAGGAGAGCGGGGGACACAGTTTTCCACCGACCATTTTTGCCTTGTCAAGGCAGGGGCTACCTAAAAGGGAAGTAGCCTGTGCTTTCAGTCTTGTCTGGGTGGGGAATTGTCCTGGTTTCGTCTGGGATAGAGTTAATTTTCTTCACAGAAGCTAGCATAGTGCTGTGCTTTGGATTTAGTACTAGAAGAATGTTGATAACACGCTGATGTTTTTAGTTGTTGCCAAGCAGTGCTCAGACTGCTCAAGGACTTTTTGAGCTTCTCCTGCTCGGCCAGGTGCATAACAAGCTGGGAGTACAGCACAGCTAGGACCCAAACTGTCCAAAGAGCTATTCCATACCATAGAACGTCATGCTCGGGGGGGTTGGTGGGTCGGTCGGTCGCTCGGGTACTGATCGCTGCTCGGGACGGGCTGGGCATCGGTCGGCGGGTGGTGAGCAATTGCATTGTGCATCATTCGTTTTGTATATTCTGTATATTTTGTTATCATTCTCATTATTACTATTATTATTATTTTCTCTTATTAAACTGCCTTTATCTCAGCCCTCGGCTCTAACCTTTTTTCCCTTTCCCGATTCTCTCCCCCATCCCACTGAGGGAGGGGGGGGAGTGAGCGAGCGGCTGCGTGGTGCTTAGTTGCCAGCCGGGTTAAACCATGACAGGAATTGGAGATGAAAATTCAACTCTAGGTTCCGGAGGAGACAAACTCCAAATCTTTTTCCCCTTAGAGGTGAATACACTTGGTGTATCAGAAATGAGGACCCCATGGCTTGCAGACAGCCCCAGCATCACCTTTCCAGCCTCATCAGAGTTGAGCTGATGATCCCATCATAGCCTGTGCACACAGAGATGCCCCTGGGCAGTGTTCTGCTGCTGGGACGTGTCTGCAGGAAGGAGCTGAGAACGCAGTGGATGTATAGGGTCTGTGAGCACTGGCAGGGAGGAGGTGTGGGGACAGGGAAAGAGCTCCCAGCAGGGACAGCTCCAGGCAGCAGAGACATGGGCAGGGGCTGAGGCAGAATTACTACCAGAAGTGCCCTGGGAGGGGAATGCAGGCACCTCCCTGCCATCCCTTGCAGTGCAGATGCCTTTCCCAGAGCTGCCCCTGGTCTCCTCTTCCTCCCAGTAGAGCTTCTGCCCTCAAGGCTTTCGTTGAGTCACCTCCTCAGCAGCTAAATCCTAAGAAGGAGAAATGCCCAAGTGCCATTTGTCTGTCCCCGCCCTCCCTCAGCAGGTGCATTGGGCCATTTCTCCATCTTTCCCTCTCTCCATGCTGCCTTTGTTCTGACCCTCACACTCTCTGCAAGCAATGCGGGTTCAGGTGCAGCTCACACAGCAACGCTGCCGGGCTTGCCACACAGTTGTGTCCAGGGGAGAAAAGTCCATCAGCCTGTCTGAACCTGTGGGTCTGTGGACAGTGCAGAGTGTGGGGCTGAGGAGTGAGCTCTCTCTGCTCAGGCCACCACAGTCTTAGCCAGTCCAGGAGTTTCCCTGGGCTTCTCCTACTGGAAGATGCTGAGCAGCTCCTTTTCCTAACAAGGGGACAAGACAGGAGGTAGGGAATTTCAGAAGCTGTCACTCCCTTTCCTGGGTGCCCGGTACTGTAGAGCGGGGATGACTCCTTGGGAGCTTATGGTCAGAGCCCTGCTCCTATTGGCACATGTGGCCAGCAGAAACCAGAGCACTAGCCAGGGACATGAATGAAGATCCTCAAAGGAACGGGAGAGGCAAAATGTGTTTGAGGTGGTGTTTGGGTTGTAGGGAATGGAAAGAGATTATCTCAGAGCAGTCCTAAACTGTGAGTTTGTTTTCATCATTTGTCAGGAAAGGAACAGGCCCTACAGTGCTGCAGAGTCCCCTGGGACAGAAAAGCCCTCTCCTGCCAGGGCTAAACAGCCCAGGTCTTTTTTTCCCTGGCCTTGGGGACTTCAGATTTTGCTGTTGTTGTGGGAGCCTCATCCATCATAATGTTGCTACCTGAACTTCACTCCAGCATGCCTCTGCTGGGCAGCAAAGCCTTTCCACACAAGGGGCCCAATCACTCAGTACCAGTCTTCCATGTGACAAATCTGTCCTTGGCCCTGGTGCCACATCTGAGGTGCTGCAGCCAAAATGTGCATCAAAGCCCACAGCCTGGGGCACAGACTGCAGGAGCCAAGACCACGAATGTCCCCCTTCCTCCATTTTTCCTTGAGGATCTCCCAGCTCTGTCCCTGACAACATCTGGTGTACCCTCAGCCCATTTGAAATGAAGCCCGAGTGTGAGAAAGAGAAAGCCTCCATGCTCAGCAGTAGCCAAAACACTGGTGTGTTATTAATGCTGGTTTAGTAACAAATCCACAGCAGAGCACCATATGGTCTGCTATGAAGGGAATTAACTCCATCCCAGCCAGACCCAGCACAGAGGTACAGGTCACATAGTCGGGGTGAGCAATGAGCCACGTCTATTTTAAATAACCCGAGGACACCTGTGGATTACAGAACCTGGCTTTCATGGGGGACTCAGTCTCCCTGCTATTGACCACTCAAGTAAGACAGCAGGATGCAAGCAGTCCCGGAGGTTCCTGTGGTGCGCCAGGAAACATTCTTACACTATTCCAAAATGGGCCACCCAGTCCAATGCTCTTTTGGCACCTGGTACTCCCAAAAGAGGAATTGCTGGTGATGGATGTGAAGGGCAGTGTCAGCCTTGGCTTTAGTGACCATGAAGTTGTGGTCTTCCAGATCCCCAGGGATGTGGGGAAGGAGAGTAGCAGAGCACAGATCCCCAGACATCAGGGAATGAGAACTTGACCTATTGAGGGCACTGGCAGTGGGAACCCATGGGGGCAGTGTCAGGGCCCTGAGAACTTCCATAGGCCTTCGTGTCCCTGAGCAGCATCACCTGGGGCCTCGTCCCGCATCTCTGTCCATGGGCCCAGGGGACCATTGAAGCAAGGCTCAAGTTTAAGCCCCAGCTTGATCTATGCTGTAGGTGTGTGAATCTCCAGACAAAGCCATAGACACCGCCTTGCCTGTCCATGGATCTTCTTCATTCAGAATTGCAGGCTCACTTCCCAGCTTCATTCTTTGTGGGGCGTACATCATGGCCCTCCAAGTGCTAGGTGCCAGCTGATTTGCAGAGGCCTTGGGCCTTTCTTCTGCCTTCTTCCTATCACTTAGTCAGGTTCTGGGAGTAGGGAAAGGTGAGGTTTCTGGGTGGCAATGACCAAAAGAGGGAGCAGAACCATCACACGTGAAATGAACTAAAGGCAATGCTAGTTCAAAAGTGTTGTCTTCAGGTCCTTTCTTGGAGGCCTTAAATCTTCCACAGGAACCTCTGAGTTTGCTCCACCTCCCTCTATTTTGGTAAGTAACTTGACAGTACCAAAGTCAGTGTGTTTGAATTCTTTTTACAGCCTAAAGCACCAAAGATATGTTGACTTTACTGGGTTTGCCTGGCAAAGTTTTGGTGGCAGGGGTGGGGTGGGGGGTGGGTGGGAGGCGGCTACAGGGGTGGCTTTTGTGAGAAGCTGCTAGAAGCTTTCCCTCTGTCTGATAAAGACAATGCCAGTCGGCTCCAAGGCAGACCTGCCGCTGGCCAAGACCAAGGCAATCAGTGACAGTGGTAGTTCTTCTTTGATAAAATATTTTAGAAGGGAAAAAAACCCCAAAACCCTCCTGAGAGAGAGAAGTGAAAGGATGTGAGAGAAATCAGCCCTGCAGGCATCAAGGCCAGTGAAGGAGCAGGCGGAAGAGGTGCTCCAGGCACTGGAGCAGAGATTCCCTTGCAGCCCTTGGTCCAGCCCATGGTGGGGCAGATTGTACCCCTGAAGCCCATGGAGACCCACAGGGAAGCAGGTCTTCACCTGCAGCCTGGAGAGGACCACACACCAGAGCAGGGGGGTGCCCAAAGGAGGCTGTGACCCTGTGAGAAGCCTGCACTGGAGCAGGCTCTTGGAAGGACCTGTGGCCCTGTGGAGAGAAGAGCCCAGGCTGGAGCAGGTTTTCTGGCAGGATTTGTGACCCCATGGTCCCCATTTGGGGACCCATGCTGGAGCAGTCTGTTCCTGAAGGACTGCTCACCTTGGAAGGAACCCATGCTGGAGAAGTTTGTGAAGAATTGTAGCTAGTGGGACGGACTCACACTGGAGAAGCTCATGGAGGACTGTCTCCCATGAGCGGGACAGCGTGCTGGAGAAGGGAAGAGTGTGAGGACTCCTCCCCTGAGGAGGAAGGAGGGGCAGAGACAGTGTGTGATGAACTGATCGCAACCCCCATTCCCCTTCCCCCTCTACCACTCAGGGGAGAGGAGGTAGAAAAAAATCCAGAGAAAAGCTAAGCCCAGGAAGAATGGAGGGGTGGGAAAAGATGTTTTAAAATTCAGGGGTTTTTATTTTCTCCTTCTCTGATTTGACAGGTAATAAATTAAACTAATTTAAACAATTTGAGTCTGGTTTTTGACTTTCGATATACCTTTCTGTCCCACATCCAGCTGAGGAGGGGCGTGATAGAGTAGGTTGGTGGACTCCTGGTGCCCAGCCAAGATCAACCCATCACAGTGACATACGCCAGGAAACTTGCAGAAGGATCCAACTCTTCTGACAAGAAGGTGCATGTTCCCAGGAATCTCAGGAGGCATGGTGTACCCATAGCTGTGTTCATGGAGCTGATCAAATGCCTGTCTCCTCTTTTTTTAATGGTGGCTTTGATGCCTGGTTCATATGCAAACTCTCTCTGTGGATGCTGACCTGAGCAACCTGGTCTGAACTCTCAGAGATTGCACTGCTTTTTGATGGGTTTGAGACCACCTGAGCTCCCTTCCACCCTGATTTGTCTTATGAGCATATGATGTAGAGACCCTCGCCTCCTGCTTTATCTCTTCTCGTACAGTGTGTGGCAAGGCAGAGGCTCCTGGAAGGTCTGGTGGGAAGAAGATTGCTAGGGGACTCTAGTCCAGCCTCCAGGCTGGCTGTGACTTTGCGGAGCAAAGAAGAGCTCCAATGGTGGAGATCACAGCAATGCCTCTCATAGTCCATTTTCTTTTTCCTGAGGCTCAGCATGAAGCTCCCAAGAGGCAGTGTGTGGCTGCTGCCTCTGTCATATCATTGGCCACTGCAGAAGAGAACTTGGCTCCATCATCTCTCTAGGTAGGTTTAGGCTCTTACTAGCTTGCCTCACGCCTCCATCAGCAGTGAAGGTAAGGCTGCCCCTTGAATGCTGGGTTCAGTTTTGGGCCACTCACTCCACGAAGGACATGGGGGGACTGGAGCATGTCCAGAGAAGGGCAACCAAGCTGGTGAAGGCTCTAGAGCACAAGTCTTATGAGGAGCAGCTGAGGGATCAGGGGTTGTTCAGCCTGGAGTAAAAGAGGCTCAGGGGAGACCTTATCACCCTCTATGACTGCCTGAAAGTAGGGTATAGTGAGGTGAGGGTCGGCAATAGGGTAAGAGGCAATGGCCTCAAGCTGCTCTAGGGGACATTTGGATAATATATTTAGGAAGAATTTCTTCACTGAAAGGCTTGTCAAGCTTTAGCACAGGCTTCCCAGGAACTGGTTGAGTCCCAGTCCCTGGAGGTATTTAAAAGATGTGTAGATGTGGTGCTTGAGGACATGGTTTAGGGGTGGACTTCACAGTGTAAGGTTAATGGGCATGGGAAGCTGAAAAGCCCAAATCTTGTATAAGCACCACTAGAAAACCACTAAAACATCAGTGAATTATCAACATTCCTCTCATACTAAAACCAAAACACAGCACTGTGCCAGCTATGAGGAAGATAATTAAACCTGTCCCAGCCAAAACCAGGACAAATCCTCAGGAAGTTTATCAAGGAGCGCTTGCAAGTGCAGGACTGCTTGGCAGGTACCCCTGAAAGACCCTGATTATTTCCTTTGCTTGGCTGATTCTTTCCCTTTTACCTCTTCTTCTACTCACAATTTCTTCTCCTTGACCATCCTGCTACCCTCCCATGCAAACAGCCCATCTCTGTTCACCTTTTCCTCCCTGGCCCTAGTTTGGCTTCCTTTGTAGCCTCTGGTGTTTGTGAGCTTGTCACTATGGAACTTCCTACCTTGGTCAGCAATTCCATTAAACCACTACCTCCTGCTGTTATCTGGAGTGCCCTGCGATTCCTCATGCTCTTATCTTGTCAGAGGCACCACAGATCTGGTGGGCCACCTGTACACACACATGAACAGCTGCCCACACAGAGCTTCACTCCAGGGGGTCCTTGAGAAACTCTGGGATTTGGAACAGAAACCTCACGAAACTTTAAAAGTGGAAGTTGCAAGTGGGTTTTGGGGGGTAAAAATCACCCCAAACATGAGAGCAGGCTGGGGCCTGACCACCTCAGGAGTGACCCTGAGGAGAAGGGCCTGGGCACAAAGAGGAATGCCATTAACAGAGGTTTGCCAAGGTTCAGTAAGTCTGAATGTCAAAGTTCACCTTATTAATTACAGTATGGAAGAAACATACAAAGGAAAAGTGACTTAGAATTGAGTTTGAATGATTCACAAAGAGACAGGAGATGCAAAGGGTAAAGAAGATGCTGCTGTTGAGTCACGAGGTTCACAGTGGCCATCATTGCTTTCAAAATTCCTTATGGAGTCCCAGTGCCGCTTGGTCCAATCTTAGTCTGAGACTTGGACAACAGTTTATGTCTGATGGAATTATCTATACAAAGTTTACAATAATTACAATGGATTAGTAATGCCTCAACAATATTAATTCACCGTGCAGTCAAAGTTACCAGACGAAATCAAAGTTACCATACACCAAGTTTATGCACGATATTCATCACTTACCTAAGATCTGTTGTTGTTAAAGGGTCTCCCTGCCTCGAGGAGGAACCTTGAGAGGTGCCCCAGCTCCAGGGGACATCTCTGTAATCAACTCCAAAAAAAAAAGATAGGCACGAGGTTCCTTGTACCTACAACATTCTTTGTTCCACGATAAATGAGTCTTGGAAAAGCCACCCATTATTCATGGGTCAACCACATGACCAGTGTTCAAAGCTCATATGCATCGATTCTCACGGTTTCACTGTTGTGGTTTAACCCCGGCTGGACACCAGGGGCCCACCAAAGCTGCTCTATCACTCCCCTCTAACTAGACAGAGGAGAGAAAAAGTAAATCAAAAGGGCTCGTGGGTCGAGATAAGGACAGGGAGAGATCATTTTATCAGTTACCATCATGGGCAAAACAGACTCCACTTGAAAGAAATAATTTATTATCAATCAATCAAAATCAGAGAAGGAGAGGAGAAAAACTGCTAGATCTTAAAAACCTTCCCCCCACCCCTCCCTTCTGCCTGGGCACAACTTCACTCCCAGCTCCTCTACCTACTCCCCCCCGGGGGGGGGGGGGTTGGGGTTAGCCCGGCAGACTGCTCCAGCGTTGGGTCGCCTGCGGGGTCACAAGTTCTGCCGGCAAATCTGCTTTGGCATGGGCTCCTCCCCCCATGGGTCTGCAATGGCTTGCCAGGAACCTGATCTGGCGCGGGCTTCCCACGGGGTCACAGCCTCCTCCCTTCAGGCATCCACGCGCTCCAGCGTGGGGTCCTCCACTGGCTACAGGTGGAGATCTGCTCCACCGTGGACCTCTATGGGCTGCAGGGGGACAGCCTGCCTCACCATGGTCTTCACCACGGGCTGCAGGGGAATCTCTGCTCCGGCGCCTGGAGCACCTCCTGCCCCTCCTTCTGCACCGACCTTGGTGTCTGCAGGGCTGTTTTCTCTCCCATCCTCTCACTTCTCTTCTCTCTCCAGCTACTGAGCCGCAGACGGTTTTTTTTCCCTTCTTAAATATGTTATCACAGAGGCGCTTCCACTGTTGCTGATTGGCTTGGCCTTGGCCAGCGGTGGACACAGGGAATACTTCTAGCAGCTTCTCACAGAAGCCACCCCTGTAGCCCCCCCACTACCAAGACCTTGCCACAGAAAACCAATACAGTCACTTTGGTTCTTTGTGGGTTTTCAGAGAAGAGTTGCAAACACTATGGCTCAGGCCTTTACCTCTTCCAGAGCCTGCACCAAAGCACCGCCAGTCTGGTCGAGGGGTAGAGGCATCCATCGACCCCCTCATGGTGTAAACTGGATGCCTTAAAACCCTCTCAGTACAGACTGGGACCCATCCCAGAACAAACTGGATCCCTTGAACACCTGCCAGTACAGACAGGGCCCAATCCCAGTACAAAGTGGATCCCTTCAACACCTCCCAGTACAGACTTGGCCTCCTCTCAGTGCAGTCTGGATCCCTTTAAGCCCTCCCAGTAGAAACTGGGCCCCCTCCTAGACCAGACTGGGTGCCCTTCCCCCCTCTCAGTTTGGACTGGGCCCCGTCCCCATACATAATGGATTTTTTTATCCCCTGCCAGTACAGACTGGACCCCATCCCAGTACAGAACCCTAACTGCCCCCAAGACCCCTAAGTAGCCCCCAAACCCCTAAGTGCCTTCTTAAACACCAAAGTGCAACCTTGGGAACCCTAAGTGTGTCCATCCTCCAGGTGGCCATTGGATCTTCAGAAGGTCTCAAGCTCAACCAAGAAGAACACTCTGGTGGAGACATCCAAAGTCCTGAAATAGGTTCATGGTTAGATCCAAGCGGAGGAGAGGAAGAAGAGAGGTTGAAGGTGCTGGAGATCATGTCATCAAAGTCCACCTTAGAGTGGAGACCACCCCTGGAGATACCCAACACACATGGGTTTCCCTCAGGGGTCTGTACTGGGACCAGTACTGTTTAGTATCTTCATCAATGACATGTCCTATGACCGCTACGTTGCCATCTGCAAACCCCTGCACTATGGGACCCTCCTGGGCAGCAGAGCTTGTGTCCACATGGCAGCAGCTGCCTGAGGCAGTGTTTTTCCTTATGCTGTGCTGCACACGGCCAATACATTTTCCATTCCCCCGTGCCAAGGCAATGCTGTGGACCAGTTCTTCTGTGAAATCCCCCACATCCTCAGTCCTTCCTGCTCAAATGCCCACCTCAGGAAAATTTGCCTTCTTGTGTTTAGTTCTTGTTTAGCATTTGGCTGTGTCGTGGTTTAACCCTGGCTGACAACCAAGAACCACACAGCCACTCGCTCACTCCCCCCACAATGGGACGGGGGAGGGAATTAGAGGAGTAAAAGTGAGAAAAGTTGTGGACTGAGATAAAGACAGTTTAATAGGGAAAGCAAAAGGACACAAACAAAGCAAAGCAAGGAATTCATTCACCACTTCCCATGGGCAGGTGGGTGCTCAGCCATCTCCAGGAAAGCAGGGCTCCATCACATGTAATGGTGACCTGGGAAGAAAAAACGCCATAGCTCCAAATGTCCCCCCCTTCCTTCTTCTTACCCCAGCTGATACACTGAGCATGACGTCATATGGTCTGGAATAGCCCTTAGGTCAGTTGGGGTCAGCTGTCTGGCTGTGTCCCCTCCCCACTTCTCATGCACCTGGCAGAGCTAAGTCCTTGTCCAGTCCAAGCACTACCCAGCAACAAGTAAAACATCAATGCATTATCAACATTCTTCTCATACTAAATCTAAAACACGGCACTGTGCCAGCTACAAGGAAGAAAATTAATTCTGTCCCAGCAGAAACCAGGACAGGCTGTTTTGTTTTCATTGTGCTGTCCTACACGCAGATCTTCAGGGCTGTGCTGGGGATGCCCTCTGAGCCTGGGCAGCACAAAGCCTTTTTCCACGTGCCTCCCTCACCTGGCTGTGGTCTCTCTGTTTATAAGTACTTTAATGTTTGCCCCCCTCTATCTCCTTCCCATCTCTGGATCTGGTGGTATCAGTTCTGTACTCAGTGGTGCCCCCAGCGTTGAATCCCCTCATCTGCATCATGAGGAACAAGATCAATGATGCCCTGAAGAAACTGTTTGAACACATAGTATTTTAACATCGTTAAGTATCCATCATCTTTATATGACCTCCAGGGTAGCTCAGGAAAAGTCAGAACCATCTTGTGTTCTTTATTTTAGATTTGCTTTTTTATATGTGTGATAATAATAATTGCAATTAAATAGCATTATTCATCCCACTTCTTCTTCACATTCAACATGTTTTTTGTTTTTTTTCTGAGGAACTATCCTAATATATCTAAGGAAGCAGTCTCCTTGCATAAATAAAGAATCCAGCAAAAAATCATTTGTTTGAGCTCCCACCTCCTAAAAACCTTTTCCCAGGCACCACCTTTGGCAGGCTCCCTTTCTGGAGCTGAGGACACAGGCACCACCTGTCCCCGTTCAGCCCATGGAGGGCTCTAGAAACTGGCCATCAGTTGGGCTTTCTTGGGACTTTGTCTTGGAAGGGGTTCACTCGGAAGGAACAGCACAGGAGTGAGGAGCTCAGCCTCATGATGAAAAAAGTTTTCCTTATCTCCAGGCTGAACACTTATTGGTTCATTCCCAACATACGCCATCATTAAGAGCCTGGCTCTGTATTCCCCATATCCTCCTTGCAGGTACTGGCAGGCTGGGATGAGGTCCCCCTCACCCTTCCCTTCTCAAGGCTGGACAAGCCCAGCTCCCTCAGCCTCTCCCCACTGGCAAAATGCTCCAGTCCCTGGCTGTCCTGAGGGTCTGTCACTAAACCCACTTTGGCTTGCCAGTATCTCTCCTGAATTTGGGATGTGAAATGTGGATGGAGCATTCCACAGAATCCCTGCCCGTGATCTCTTGGTTGTGTTTCTTGTTGTCCAGCTCAGGATGCTGGTGGACTCCCTTGCTGACAGGGAAAATGGCTGCCTCCTGTCCAGCTCATTGACCACCCAGACCTTTCCCACAGAGCTGCTCACAGACAGGAAGACCCCAGCCTGTGCCATTGCCAGGTTGAGTCCCCCTGCAGGGGCAGAAACCAGCATTTTTCCTTCTGGGATTTCCTGAGGGTCCTGCCATTATGGGCTTTCTCTTCCCTGAACCCCTTCATTGAGCACAGAGGCCTGGAAGACCTTTTCAGTAAAGACTAAGGCAAATAGGGTGATGAGCCTCTCAGCCTGTCGTTGTTTAAACCCCAGCAAGCACATAAGCACCACAGAGCCGCTTGCTCAATCCCCCCATAATGGGTTGGGGGAGAGAATTGGAAGAGTAAAAGTGAGAAAACTCATGGGCTGAGATAAAGACAGTTTAACAGGTAAAGCAAAAGCTGTGTGTGTCCAAGCAAAGGAAGACAAGAAATTAATTCACCACTTCCCATGGGCAGGCAGGTGTTCAGCAATCCCCAGGAAAGCAGGGGTCCATGACAGGTAATGGTTAGTTGGGAAGACAAATACCATAACTTTGCATGTCCCCCCCTTCCTTCCTCTTCCCCCACATATATGTGCTGAGCACAACATCACACGGTCTGTTATATCCCTGTGGTCAGTTGGGGTCAGCTTTGCTGGCTGTGTCCCCTCCCAGATCCTGTGCCCCTGGTAGAGCACGGGAAGCTGAGAACTCCTTGACTAGTGTAAGCATTACAGTACAACTAAAACATCCGTTTATTATCAACATCACTCTCTTACCAAATTCAAAAAGCAGCACTACGTAAGTCACCATTAAGAAAATAAATTCTATCCTAGCAGAAGCAAGGACACAGCCTCATTGGTGTCTCCTGTTTACCAGATCACTGCCCACTTTCAGCAGAACCTCTGCATTTCTCTTCTTCAGCCTCAGGCTCTAACACAGCAATTGCAGCTCTTCTCTTTGCTCATGACTTTTCTTGCAGCCACTCCAGGTGGTCACTCCTGGCAGCAGCTTCATGCCCCTGGCAGTGCCCTGTCTTGTGCTGGCCCAGCCCTGCTGTTCCACAAATGGTCCCATGGACCCACTGTGCAGGCACAGCATGGCAAAGGGTGCATTTGGTGTAAGGAACAGTTTCTTCTTCATGATCTCCATGACATACCCATTGTGCCCTGTCCCCCTTCTGTACCTCCTACTTGAGACAGCCTCCACCAGGTTCTAGAACCTATCCATATCCCATGTGGTGTTTCACAGACATCCCTGCTTGAGGGTCTGCCAGGGTCTGGATAAGGAGAGAGGTCGAGCAGGGCTGGCCATTCCCCCAGTGCAGGCACTGAGCCCAGCAGCAGGAGGGAAGTGGCCGTGCAGCAAAACTCACCCAAAAACCTGTAGAGATCAGCCAGTGCTGGAATTGGTCAAATACTGAGGCCACCAGTGAGATCTCACTCCAGTCCCAATCCCTAAAACATCGCCCCATGCCCTCCACCCAACCCATGGAGTACCCCAGCAAATCAGCACAGCCATGTTGGGGGAAATTTCTTCAGTGTGTTCCTGACCTCAGCTTTAGAAGAAGAGCCCAACCTCCAGACAGAAGATCAGAGGAAACACCCTTTTATGACAGAGATGCGACAGGGGAGGCCAGCTGTGCCATTGGGCCAAACACATGTGCAAAGATCTCTGGGTCAGACAGACCATGGTGCCTGCCTATGGAGAAGTGGAGTGCATGCAGACATTCCTGGGGAAACAGAATTATCACAGAAAAAATGCCCAAAGCACAGAGGTTCCCCAGATACATTGGAAATTACTTGTGAAGAGACATGGCCAGCTTATTCATGCTGAAATGCTACTGATGGAATGAGCTTCTTGAGTGCATCTTTGAGCTCCTGGTTCCTCATGCTGTAGATGAGCGGGTTCACTGCTGGAGGAACCACCGAGTACAGAACAGCAATCACAAGATCCAGGGATGGGGAAGAGATGGAGGGGGGCTTCAGGTAGGCAAACATGACAGTGCTGATAAACAGGGAGACCACGGCCAGGTGAGGGAGGCATGTGGAAAAGGCTTTGTGCCGTCCCTGCTGAGAGGGGATCCTTAGCACGGCCCTGAAGATCTGCACATACGACAGCATGATGAAAACAAAACACACAAAAGCTACAGAAAAACTAACCATGAGAAAGCCAACTTCCCTCAGGTTTGAGTGTGAGCAGGAAAGCTTGAGGATCTGGGGCACTTCACAGAAGAACTGCTCCACAGTATTGCCTTGGCAGAGAGGTATGGAAAATGTATTGGCGGTGTGCACAAGAGAATTGAGAAATCCACAGCCCCAGGCAGCTGCTGCCATGCGGACACAAGCTCTGCTGCCCAGGAGGGTCCCGTAGTGCAGGGGTTGGCAGATGGCAACGTAGCGGTCATAGGCCATGACAGTGAGCAGAGAATACTCCACTGTTATCAAGAAGAGAAAGAGAAAGAGCTGTACAGCACATCCTGCATAGGAGATGGTCCTGGTGCCCCACAGGGAAGTGGGCCATGGATTTGGGGAGAGTGGTCGAAATGGAAGCCAGGTCGAGGAGGGAGAGGTTGAGGAGGAAGAAGTACATGGGGGTGTGGAGGCGGTGGTCGCAGGCTATGACGGTAATGATGACGCCGTTGCCCAGGAGGGCAGCCAGGTAGATGCCCAGGAAGAGCCAGAAGTGCAAGAGCTGCCGCTCCCGTGTGTCTGCGAATGCCAGGAGGAGGAACTGGGTGATGGAGCTGCTGTTGGACATCTGCTGCCTCTAGGCATGGGTGACTCTGGAAGGAGCAGAGCACAGTGACAAGTTTGGACAGTTTTCTCTAAGAAAATCTGTTCCCATGATCTAAAACCACCCTTCTGCAAGCCCCAGCTGTCCCACTGCACACCAAAATGCAAATTGCCTCTCTCCTTTCTGGCACGACCTGTGCTCATCTCCCTGGGTGGAGTTTGTGCTTCCTGAGTCTGCTGTGAGGAGCTCAAGGACTCAGCCCTGCCCTGCAGCATTGGTCCCTGGGAAAGGGGGAGACAAGTTCTTGTATTTAAAGTAGAATAAACTATTCTAAATATAAACAGCTCCTGTAGTTACTGTATAGACCAGATATAACCCACCTGTAACATAGGTGTTCAACACCTTCCAGCATGATAATGCTGGGGAAGCACTTGCATGTCCTAAGGCCGCTAGGACTGGGACAGAATGGGCTCATTCCCCAGCCCCACACCTTTCATTTCCCAGAGCCCCACAGGGCACGATGGGCTTAAAGAATTTGATCCCATGGAGGCAGCTGCATGTCAGGAATTGTGCCTGAGCTGCAGCTAAAACCCCAACCACAGAGAGTTTGAGGGGAAGAACAAGGGCAGCAGAGGCAGCGCGGGTGAAAGGAGACATGCCCCAGTGCTCCTGCCGAGGGAGGACAGGGAGAGACAGACAAGCCCCCAGGTCCTTCTCCTTCTTGGAAGCTGTGCTGACAAGGGAGCAACTCAGCCTGAGATGCCCCAGCCTTGAGGACAGGTGCTGCACTCGGTGGGAGAGTAGCCTGGGAGCATTACTAAGGGGCAGGAATCAACACTGATTGTTCTTCTGGTAGCAGCTCCCTCTCACTCCCTGCCCCTCCTCTGCTGCCTGGAGCTGTCCCTGCCAGGAGCTCTGTTTCTGTCCCCATGTCTCCTCCCTGCCTCTTCTCACAGAGCCCATCCCACCTACTGAAAGCTCAGCTCTGCCCTGCAGACACCTCCTGGCAGCAGGGCACTGCCCAGGGACATCTGTGTGTGTGTTCAGATACTGATGAGAGTGTCAGAGCAGCCCTGATGAGGCTGGAAATGAGATGCTCATGCTGTCTGCAAGCCAGTGAGTCTTGACATTCCCCTCTAAGTGAAAATGAATTGGAGTTTCAGCACCTCCTCCATAAGTGAAAGATGAATTTCTGTCTTACACTCTCCACCCATCAGTCCAAGAGCAGAGGACAGAAAGAACAGATTCCTTCCCTTCAGGTAATCCCTGCCTTGAAGTCCCTCTTCAGAAGTCCCTTTGGAAATGCCCTGGGGGTAAGCTGTGAGCAGCTGTTACCCATGGAGTGCCCTCTCAACAGCAGAAAGACCCTGCCTTGCTGGGCGTCACTCCTTCCACTCACAGCTTCTCCCTGCACAACCCTGGGGAGCTCCCCAGGTAGGCTGAGTGATGACCCTGGCAGGCAGCAGTCTCTGCCCTGGCACACAGCCCCTTGGGGTTCAGGGACCCTGCTGGGAAGGACAGCCCTGGGCATCCCTGCCTGCACACCCACCTTCACACACCTACAATCGATCCAGGGTGAATGGAGCTGTCTTGCCCAGTCCCTCTGATGGTGTGGAAGGAAATGTTCCTGTGGAGGATCCCATTGTCCTTCACAATGAAGAAAGTGGGAGCATCATCCTGCCAGATCCTATCTTATGTGGGATGTGCCAGCTTCAGGAGATCCCTCCAGGAGCACCAGCTACATTGTCTTGCACCCAGAGACTTACCATGCAAAGGGCTGTGAAGATCTCTACCCCAGTGAGCTCTTAGCATCCTCCCACCCCAGACTGACTTTTACTTCTTTCCCGCCTCTCCCCTCGGTGCCTGCAGGCGGTGCCCTCAGCCCTGCTGCGCTTTGCAGAGGAGCTGCTCCTGGGCAGAGCTGTCTCTCTGCAGCGCTGCCCACTTGCCATCGGCTCCCTCCATCCCAGGAGCCCAGCCCAGCGCAGCAGCAGAGGACCAGCCCAAGGCAGCACTTGCTCTGTCCCCTCTGGGCTCCCTCCAGGTGTCCCTGGGGCTGCAGGGGAACCTGCTGTGACACAGGCTGAAGTCATCCCTGATGTTCCCTCCCTCTGCTGGGGAGAGACACTTCTTTACTGCAGTGTCATTATTCTTATTAGAAATGAAAATAACATTTTTTTGCCCCATCATTAAACTGGACTGAAGGAAGGTGACAAGGAAAGATCTAAGTTCTCAAGCTGGGAGGATGTGTTTCATTGAGTTAATTTAGGCATGTCACTCTGGGTCTTTACACCTGGGTCTAGAAAGACATGCAGCTCTCTCTTGTCCATGCCATGTCTTTGCTCTGAAGAAAAGCCTTTGCACACACAGCATCATGGATGTTTAGTACCAGGTTTCTTATGGCAAGTCAGAGCTGGCCTGGATCCACAGCTGCAGGGCTTCAGCCCAAATGTGCAGCAATTCCCTCAGCCAGAGGCACAGGCGGGAAGAGCTGGAGCCGTTCCTGCGGAGACAGAGCTGCGACATGGGTGCAGAGCTCAATACCACTGGTCTTCAAGGACAGCAGCCTCCAAGCTCAGCAAGGGTCCAGATCGAAACTCAGTCTGACCTTGAAAGGCAACTGAAGGGCACCACAATGAGTGTATGCTACTGCAGGAGCAGTTAAGGGAGAAACACAGCTACTCTCTGGCCACTACTGAATTCAGTAAGAGACAGTGTAGATAGACCTGAGCTTCTCTGTGTCCTCTTTGCCTCAGTCTCTCCCAGCAAGGTCTCCCAGGCCACTGACTCAGGGCAGGACTCTGGAGGAGATCAACCAGTGGTGAATGGGGATCAAGTCAGGGATCACTTGAGCAAATGCAATCCTTACCAGTCTCTGGAACAGGAGTGGCAACACCCCAGGGAGCTGAGTGAGCAGGCCAATGTCACAGTGAAGCCACTCTCTGTCACCTTTGAAAGGTCATGGAATCTGTGGGGACTCCCTGACAAGGGGGGAAATGCACTGGCGGGTTGCAGGCACCTTTCAGAAATGCCCAAAAGCGGTGCAGAGGAGCGAAAGGCTGTGCCCCAGGGTGTGTTCCCTCAGATCCCATTTCTGTGTGTCTGAAAGAGAAGGGGACTAGATTTACCCAGGGTTGCTTGTCTCTCACCATCCTTTTTCTAGGTGAAAGGAAGGACAGGATTTCTGGACACAGGTAGACCGGCGGTTTTCTTTTAACCTGGAAGTCAGTGAAGTTTTATGCATCACCCCTCTGCAATATTCCTGCACCCAGCTGAGGACATTATGGTCTGCCTGGGTATATAAGTAGATGGGAAAATAACCAGATGAACAGTGGGCCTTGTAGGGACATGGTCAACGCGCGGTATCTGCCTGGAAGCCTGTAGCTGGTGGGGTTGACATATCCTGCAATACACTCCATAGACTGCAACGTGCACCCTATAATGTGTATTTAATGACCCAGAGGAGATGAGAGAGGGCTTTATCAGAGCATTTGTGGATGACACGATGTTGAGGAGAGCAGACACTGCAGTGCAGGTCAGGGTGGCCATCCCAAAGCACAAAGAGAACCTGGAATAATGGGCCAATATGTACATCAGAATAGCCAATAAGTTGTTCCCTCGAGGTGGACTAAGACCATGCAACTGCATAGGCCAGAGACTGCCTAGGTGGGCATCAGCTCTGCAAGGAAACAGGAACAGGCACAGCCACAGGACAGTGTAGCTGTGGTGGGGATGGCCAAAGGCGTTGGTAGGGATCTGACACCCAACGGAACTGAGACCCTTGTCTCAGAAGCTATGGCTTCTGTCTCTTCCACTGAGACCCAGTAGAGGACATGAGGTCCTTACAGCCTCCTCACCCACCCTCAACAGAGCCTGGGAGGTGTGTTACCACTGACTAAGCCTGGCAACACACACTCCCACATCCCATTTCTCCCAAGAATTTCTCAGCGCATCCTATAAGGGAACAGATCTCCCTCTCCAGGGGATGGGGTCCAGGCTTTGCCATTCTGCTTGATGAAGCACGTCAAGGGCTTTCACAGTGATTTCCACATTTAAATGTCCTCCTGTGCCAAGTGTCTCCAGCTTCCTGCTTCACCAGTCCCCAGGGATAGGAACCTTGTCAGCACCTCGTTACCTCAGTGATGGACTTCAGCAAGGCCTTGCTAACACCCTCAGAAACCTGGAGGTTTGCTGTTTTCACTTCTCTGAAGGCTTGTTCAGTCTTTCAGGATCTTCAGTTCAGGAGCTGGGCACCAGAGGGCTCATTACCACGCAAAACACCCTGAGGAGCCAAGGCTGGGCATAGTTCTCCTTTAGCCTTCAATTCTTACAAAGCTCATTAGAGAGATCTCAGGAGTGCAGTCAAAGTGAAAAGGTGTCCAAGCAAAGAGGCAAAGTGAATAAAATGCTTGATTTTGAATAGCCAATTCTGCATTGATCCCAACATATTTGGGTGTTGTGGTTTAACTCGGCAGGCAGCTGAACACCACCCAGCCGCACTCCCCCTCTCCACAGGGTATAGGGGAGAGAATCAGAAAAAAAAGTAAAATGTGTGGGTTGAGATAAAAACAGATTAAAAAGGTAAGAATATAATATTGATATTAATATTAGTATTAATATTAATACTAATAACAGCAACAACAATAATAGTAGTAGTAACAGTAATAATAATAGGAATAGAAATAAGAATAAGAATAAGAATAAGAATAAGAATAAGAATAAGAATAAGAATAAGAATAAGAATAAGAATAGAATGTTCAAAACAAGTGATGTTCAGTGCAATTGCTCACCAACGCTGACCAATGCCCATCCCAGCCCTGAGGAGCAATCACTGCATCACCAATTCCGGCAATTTTATATACTGAGCATGACTTCATATGCTATGAATACCCCTTTGGCCAGTTGGGGTCAGCTGTCCTGGCTGTGCCCCCTCCCAGCTTCTTGTGCACTTGGCAGAGCAGGGGAAGCTGAAACAGCCTGTGAACAATCTAAGCAACACTACTTAGCAACAACTGAACCATCAGTGCGTTATCAGTTGCTTTCTGTGATGAAAGGACAGGATTTCTGGACACAGGGAGAGCAGTGGTTGTCTTTTAAAATGGAAGTCAGTGAAGCTGTCAGCATCATCCCCTCCTGGAATGTCCTTGTGCCCAGGTTAGATTATAATGGTCTGCGTGTGTGGATAAGTAGATGGGTAAATAACCGGATGGAAGGTCGAGCTCAGAGGGATGTGATCAACGAGTGGTACTATGCTTGGAGGCATCTAGCTTTCAGGGTCCTGCAGGGCTCTGTCCTGCCATCTGCCCTGTTAAACTTATTTTTAATGTCCCAGAGGAGATGAGAGAGTACTTTTTCAGAGCAGTTGTAGATGATGCCACATTGAGGAGAGCAGACAGTACACTGGAGGGCAGGCTGCTATCCCAAAGGACAAAGAGAAGCTGGAGTAATGGGCCAATAGGCACATCAGGACAACAAACACCTTGTGTTCTTGAGTTGAACTAAGCCCATGTAGCTGCATAGGCCAGGGAGTACCTAGGTGGGCAGCATCTCTGTGGGAAAGATGGTGGTGGTCCTTGGGTTCCATTAAACAAAAAATGAGCAATCATGAAAGAAGGCCAACAGCATCCTGGGCTGTATGAGCTGGAGCACAGTGAGCCTGCTGAGCATGATTTATCCAGAATATTTTCCTAGGTTTTGACATCCCACAATGCCAGAGAGATGTTGATAAGCTGACCCCAGAAGTCAGTTACATCAGGTGCGGGGCTGCTTCTCAGGTGTCCCCAAACAGCCCTCACCACAGCCTTTGCTTTCTTTTTCATTTGCCCAAAGACAAGTTCTTCTCTTTTACTCCCCTTTATACTCTACATGATTAGCAGCCTACTGTATTAATCCTTTTGGAGCAGGTTGCTAAATAAACCATGGAATCATAGAATGCTTTCGGTTGGAAGGGACTATAGAGGTCACCCAGTCCACCCCCCCTGCAGGGAGCAGGGACACCTTTAACTCAATCAGGCTGCTCAAAGCGCCGTCCAACCTGGCCTTGAATGTTTCCAGGGATGGGGCCTCCACCACCTCTCTAGAGCAACGCGCTCCAGTCTTTCACCACCCTCATTTGTACAAAATTTCTTCTTTATATCCAGTCTAAATCTACCCTCCTTCAGTTCAAAACCATTATCCCTTGTCCTCTCGCAGCAGGCCTTGCTAAAAAGATTGTCCCCATCTTTCCCATAGGCTCCCTTTAAGCACTGAAAGGCCACAATCAGGTCTCCCCACAACCTTCTCTTCTCCAGGCTGAACAACCCCAACTCTCCCAGCCTGTCCTCATAGGAGAGGGGCTCCAGCCCTTGGATCATGTTTGTGGCCTCCTCTGGACATGCTCCAACAGTTCCATGTCCTCCTTGTGCTGAGGGCTCCAGAGCTGGACGCAATACTCCAGGTGAGGTCTTACCAGAGCAGAGCAGAGGGGCAGAATCACCTCCCTCACCCTGCTGGCCACGCTTCTCCTGATGCAGCCCAGAGTACAGTTGGCCTTCTGGGCTGCCAGCGCACATTGCCGGCTCATGTCCAGCTTTTCATCCACCGGCACCCCCAAGTCCTTCTCGGCAGGGCTGCTCTCAATTCTTTCATCCCCCAGCCTGTATTGAGACCACCGGTTTCCCCAACCCAGGTGCAGGACCTTGTGCTTGGATTCATTTTACCCTCAAAGAACCTTCATAGCCTGGATCCAGTGCAGCACCCAAACACATCTCACAGCATTGGAACAAGGCAGGGTACCTCTGAGCACCCTCCATGGCTGCGTAAGAGCTTGTGTAGGAGGCAGTCAGGTACAATGACCACCATCAGTTGGCTCTTCTCCCAGCCTGACCAGCACCCAATGGCCCTGGGGACCACAGCCCCTTTCTGTACGGAGCAGCAGTGCCAGCTTCAGGGGCTGTGGGGAGCATGAGGACAGGGTGCAGGAATGGCCGGCTGGGCCAGCATAGCTGTGCTGAGCTTGGGGAGATGGGATTATCTGGCAGAAGGCAGGGAACTGTGTGTGTGCAAGTGAGACATGGAAAGAGAAACACCTGGCTGTGGGTCCCAGCTCAAGGGCGGCTGCCCTGTGGCTGGGGCAGCAGGGGCTGCCAGAGGAGCCCCAGGGCCAAGACTCTGTGTTTCCTGGGGAATGAGGCTGGCACTAAGTGCTGCAGGCTCCTGGGGTGGGATCTGCAGGACACAACAGCAGGAGAGACACTACCACTAACCTCCATTTCCTCCTTGCTGTTGGGCCAGACCAGACTGGGCTGCTCTGCTCAGCTGGGGAGAGGGCAGAGGAGTTGGGAGAGCTGGGAAGGCACTGGGACGTCTGGGCTCAGAAGTGCTGGGAAAAGGGAAACAGCAATGTACAGCTAAAGTGTGACAGTGTGGAGGGCAGGGGCACGCAGCAGTGTCCTCACACAACCAGGTCTGCTGGGAGAGGCGTGAAGGAGCAGAAGAGTAGGGTCATGACTCTGCCTGTTTTCACTGGACACCCCATGGAAGCTGCCCAAAGGCAATCATCACAGAGCACCCAATAACAACCACCATTCCCAGCACCGGCCTCTCACCCCAGCTCAGAGAGGTTGTCCTTCCCTCTACGGAGGGACACAACTTGACTAGGTCAGAAGGCCATGTATGCATTGTACAGATGAGATATAAGCGTACACATTGTGTGCGGGTGGTGACGTGAACCCAAGTGAGCACAACTGCCATCAGCTATTCCTAGAGGTACCATGAAGGCCTGTGGGACAGAGTGTGGCTTGAGGTCAGTTCACTTTGAGAGTAATGACCCCTGGGAGACCACCTGAATGCAGCACTGGGATGTGCTTCCTTGAACCAAAGTCCCCGTGTTCATTCTTCATGCCCTGAGGCATTGCAGACGAGTGAAGAGCAAGGCTATACAACTCAGGGCTGAGGTGCCTGCCAGCCTCTGGGAATGCCAGCGGGAGGCCAGAAAGAAACCTTGACTGCTTCAGTGTGCTGCCTCTGCATGTGCAAGGGAAAGACTTGAGTCTCTGAGCATCCCTGTGTGTATATGGAGTGTGCAAGGCAAAATCAGATGTGGGCACCTCACAGAAACCTGACTTTTCTATGTGTGATGCCAGGAACAGCACCCATGTTGTGATTTAATGCCAGCCAACAACTAAGCACCATAGAGCCACTCGCTCCCTCCCTCCCAGTGTGATGGGTAGGAGAATTGGAAGAGTAAAAGCGAGAAAACATGTGGGTTGAGATAAAGACACTTTAATAAGTAAAGCAAGGGCCGCATGCTCAAGCAAAGACAAAAAAGGAATTCATTCACCACTTCCCATCGGCTCCATCACACATAACGGTTACGTGGGAAGACAAATGCCATCACTCTGAATGTCCCCCCCCCCCCCTTATTTCTTCCCACAGCTTATATACTGAGCATGTTGTCATATTATCTGGAATAGCCCTTGGGCCAGGTGGGGTCAGCTGTCTCATCTGTGCCCCCTCCCAGCTTCTTGTGCCCCTGGCAGAGCAGGGGAAGCTGAAAAAATCCTTGATTAGTCTAAGCACTACTTAGCAAAAACTAAAACTTCAGTGAGTTATCAACCTTCTTCTCAACCTAAATCCAAAACACAGCATTGTGCCAGCTACTAGGAAGAAAATTAACTCTAACCCAGACAAAATCAGGACATCTATCTACACCTACTCTTTCTAAACACAGCAGTGGCCCCACATTCTCTCTCTTTCTTCTTTAACTGTTCCTGATGTAACAGCAGCTCATCTTGGGTCTTGTTGCATTCCCTTTCCAGTCTCAACTCAGTTTTTCTAAGGATCATTGCTGTGCTTGCAGGATGTGTCTTGAAGACAAGTTGTCTCCAGGAAGATGGTGAAAATGGTTGGTCTGTTCCTTGGCTGTATCACCATGGGTGTGAGTACAGACCCCAGTGTGGTGTGCTCATGTTCACACAATCCCTGCAGCTGTTGGGTAGAGGAGGGACAGACCTTGCCCCTCTGATGGCACCTGATGACTGATGCCTCTGACTGATGGCAACAGTCAATGGCACACAAGCAGCCAATCGCACCCCCTGCAATGCCGTCTGGGGTGTCTGTCACGCACCTGGCCCTGAATGGGCATTGCCTTGCTGGAGGTCCTCTGCTCTTCCTGCAAGACCTGGCATCTCATGTAGCTCTGTGGGCCTGGATGCGAACAGAAAATGGAGTAGATACCCTGAATTCTGTGATGAACACGAGGCAACTGGCAACATGGTCAGTGGAGACCTAGTAAATCCAGCGGAAGGAGAAGAGACTGAGCTCTCCCTATGGCACCTGACTGCAACTGGTCAGGTGAATAACTCTGTAAGCTGCCCTGACCATCATGAGTTCAGCTGCCCTCCATTTGGACATTAGCTGCCATTTCATTTGGCAAAAGGGAATTCTCAACAGCGTCCAAGAGGATGCCCCCAGATGCTGCCCTATCTCTATGAACTGCTCCATTTCAGTCTGCAGCTCTCTGCACATGTCTTTGACCTCCTCTGGCACCTCAGATGTCACCAGACATTCGCATCTCACTCCTAGCATTCCTCTCCATTGATGAGGATGGGAGCTGAGACAAGGAGCTCACATGGAGGTGCCTATATTTGCACAGCTGAACTGTGTCCAGAGGAATCCCACCTCCTGTGTGTTTGTGGCAAGCACGGAGGCAGCTGAGTCTCCTTTCAGCACCATGACTACTACACACCCAATATGAGGTTCCTCACTTGACTCAGAACATGTAAAGGACATCCCTCCCACGTATCTGTGAAGGTTTGCCTGAGTCTTTACTGAAAAAATCTCCCAAGCCTCTGTGCTCAATGATGGGGTTCAAGGAGGAGAGCACGTAATGGCAGGAACATCAGGACATTCCAGAAGGACAAATGCCGGTTTCTGCCCCTGCAGGGGACTCACCCTGGTAATGGCACAGGCTGGGGTCTGCCTAGCTGGGAGAAGCTCTGTGGGAAAGGTCTGGGTGGTCAGGGAGCTGGACAGGAGGCAGCCGTGTGCCCTGGCAGCAAGGGAGGCCACCAGCATCCTGGGCTGGACAACCAGAAACACAAAAAAGAGATCAAGGCAATGAAGCTGGTGAGGGGTCTGAGGCAGAAGTCTTATGAGGATTGGCTGAAGGAATTGGGGTTGTTTAGCCTGGACAAAAAAAGGCTGACGGGTAACCTCATCACCCTCTACAACTACCTGAAAGGAGTTTGTAGCAAGGTTGGTGTTGGTCTCTTCTCCCAGCAGTAAGCACTAGAAAGTGGCATCAAGTTACATCAGGGGACGTTTAGATTGGATATTAGGAAAAAATTCTTCTCTGAAAGGGTTATCAGGCATGGGAACAGGTTACCCAGGGAAGTGGTCGAGACCCTATCCGTAGAGGTATTTAAAGGATGGGTAGACGAGGTGCTTAGGGACAGGGTTTAGTGGCGGACAGCTACGGTTGGGTTCAATGATCTTAAAGGTCCAACTAAATGATTCTATGAGTCTATGATTGATGGAAAGGATTCTCTGGAATACTTCATCCAGATTTTACATCCCCAATTCAGGAGAGATACTGGCAAGCCAAAGTGGGTTTAGCGACAGGCCCTCAGGACAGCCAGAGACTGGAGCACTTTGCCAGTGGGGAGGGACTGAGGGAGCTGGGCTTGTCCAGCCTTGAGAAGGGAAGGCTGAGGGGGACCTCATCCCAGTCTGCCAGTACCTGTGAGGGGCATATGGGGAATACAGAGCCAGGCTCTTCACCATGGCACATGGTGAGAGGACAAAAGACAAGGTGAAAGAGGAGAGGTTGAACCAGTCCATAAGGAAAAATCTTTTTCCCCATGGGCTCAGCAAACTACTGGAACAGCTCACATGGAGAGGTTGTGCAATCCTGTCCTTGGGGATGTTCAAGCTCAGACTCAATCAAGCCTTGAACAATTTGGTCTGACCCTGCTTCTGTCATGTTTGGCTGCAGACTTCCTGATGTCCCTTCAACCTCCGTTCTCTTATGTTCCTGTGGATCTGGGCCCTGTTTCTAACTGGAGCAGAGCACATATTCATGGGACATGAATCCTGTGCTGTCAGAGACCATTGAAACCAACATCTAAAGCAGTGAGGAGAGGTCAGCTCCTCAGTGTGACTCGCTCTGTGCAAAGACTGAGGAGTCCTGCTCAGGGAAGGCTTTTGGGACATGGGGCTCTGCGCAAGACACAAAATCATCTTGTTTTCATGCCCATAGGCCTGTCACGTGTCAGTTAATGTCAGTAAAAATGAAAGTAAGAAGAACTGAGGACAAAGTCCAAAAGCAGAGAAAAGTGTCAACGTACTTTTCACTTTTTTTTCAGTCTTTAGTGGGATTTGTGACTTCTTTTTCCCAAAAGGAAAGTGACATTTCTTTCTTCCTAATGCCCAGTCTGGACCTCCAAAACTGCAGTTTCTGCTGGTTTTCCTTTCTCTTTCCCAGGTCCCACCAGCTCTGAAAGCAACTTCCAAGCTATGATGGCCTACATGATACTGCACTCCCCTGATCTTCCAATTCACAAGGTCTAAGAAGCCCAGGTCTCTCAGCCTCCACACACATAGCCCCCAACCTCATCTTGACAGACTTTTTCTGCATCATCTCCAGTTTCTTACCATTCCTCCAGACTGAGGAGCCTCACACTGGGACACACTATTCCAGATGTGGCAACACCAGTGCTGAGTCAAGGCGGACAACAACTCCCCTTGCCTGGTGGCCACGCTCCTCCCAGTGCAGCCCAATATGCACATGGCTACATTCACGTTCAGCAGCCCACTGACTGCTGTGGCATCCCTTGTAATGCCCAGGCCCTTTGCTTTGAGGTTGCTCCTCAGCCAGTCAAGTCTGAACCTGCCTTGAGGAGGATAGACCAGTTAAACGTAATTGCTGGCCCAGATAGGAATTTCCATGGTGACCATCCCAGAAAAGCCACATGAGGTGTTATCACAGAGGCATTACCACTACTGCTGATTGTCTCTGACATGGCCAGCAGCAGCTCCATCTTCGAGCTGTCTGGTGCTGGCTCCATCGGACATAGGGGAAGCTTCTAACAGAAGCCAGCCCTGTAGCACCCCGCTACCAAAACCTTGCCCACACAAATCCAGTACAGTTGCTAATGCCATCTTTTCCCATGCAGATGGCCTAGGGAAAGGCCCTTTCCATTCATCTCCAGTTTTCTCCTCTTTTACAGCCAGTTGCTGCTTTGCCATCGGGTTAGAAGTTTGCCTGTCCTTCAGTAGTCGAATTGTCTCTGCAGCCAACTCTTTAACTGTGTTTCCATCTATCTTTGTTTATCCACCAGCCTAAAATATTTTTCGTTCCCAGTTAGGCTCACTTTGGCCTCCAATACAGCTGGCTGTTGGGATCCCCATGCCACTCCAGAAATCCAGATGGGTTCTGCCCCTGTAGACCTTGATGGCATTAGAGATGACCTTTCAGCAGGGATATTCCAAAGAAATAACAAACTTCCAGTGCAACTTCATTACCACTATTCTGCCTCTCTGACAGTGCATTTAATTTCTGTAATCTTTCATGTATTTTCACCTCTCTTGATAGAACAAACATTTCTAAGGTCATCTTTTCCCATGCAGACTGCCTAGGGAAAGGCCCTTTCCATTGGTCTCCAGTTTTCTCCTGTCCTTACTCTTTCTTCATTCACATTCCTGTCACCTAGCCAGTTGCTGCTTTGACATCAGGCAGTTAGAAGTCTGCCTGTCTTTCAGCAGTCTAATTGTCTCCTCAGCCAACTCCCTAATTGTGTTTCCATCTATCTTTGTTTATCCACCTACCCAAAATATTTCTCCTAAGCTTATCCCTTGTCGAAAGCCAACCTCATTAGAGGCAGCCCGTACTGAGCATGTGCTTGCAGAGTGAGTTCTGTTTATGGAACTTGGTCATGCTTGGCTTTTTCTTGCTGGCCAATAGGAAAACATCCCTCAGTGCCTGTGTGCATTCAGTTCTCTAAGGAGAGAGGGGAGATGGTGCAAAGGAGCTGTCACCTGCAGCTGCAGGCTTCAGTGGAGAAGTCTGAGGCAAGGAAGAGTGATGGAAGTGCCAGGGGCCATTGAGAGTAATGGCGGGACTGGGGAGGTGTGGAGGAAGGTTGTCGCTAGAGTGTCAGTCCTGCAGGGACTGCTTCTCCTACCTCTCCAGATCTCCTGAGGAGACCTCCTGAGGGATCATTATCACTTGCAGAGTGCTGCTATCCCCTCTTCTCTAAATGGAAAAGTAATAAAATAGACCCTTTAAAATCAAACACCAATTTGAGGAGGGGCTCTTTGAAACCTTATTCTTTCATTACACTGTAAAACCTCTCCAAGGAGCTGCACAAGTCTTGAAGGCTTGAAGAAAATTAAAGGAAGAGAAGACAGAGATCATTAGGGCTTTTTTTTATCTTCAGGAGTGCAGGGTGTCTTTGGGACTGAATCCATGAAGCTCAGATACAGAGAGAAGAGATGGAAGAAACCTCTGAGGAAGTCCAATCCAGAAGCCAAACTCAAAGTACCTTGAAGCAGTAATGGGCCCCAGTGAGGGCCATTACTGACAAAGCCTCCCCAGGGACTCGTTAGAGCAGCTCATTGGAGGACATGATTGCAGGGAGGCAAAGGCCCTGTGCAAGCGGTTGTAACGCTGTCAAATCCTTGCTTTGTTTTAGGCAACAGAAAGGTGAAGCCCTGACCCTCAGGCCCTGGGAAGGCAGATCCTGTCCCTCCTTCAGGGCTCAGGGCTCTTTCTGGGGGCAGTGGAGTGTGAGGGTGAGCAATGCCAAGTGTAGGAAAACGCACGCCCTGGTTTGGCCACGAAGGGCTGAGGAGGAAACCAAGAGCAGAGCCTCCAAATCCAGTTTCTTCTGGTGGCCTCAGTGGCAGATGCAAGTGTCCTAGCCAAGGGGACAAACACCTTGGACTTGTGTGCCCTTTCAGCCTAGACAGACCCCTTGGCCATCTCGACTGCAGGCTGTCCCACACTGTGCCATGCCTGCAGCTCTTTCCTTTCAGGCTGTAGACACCCACCTTTATTTCCTACCTAGCTCTCACACCAGCATTTCTAGACCTTCTCTCATGTCTCTCCACCCATTGCTGTCTGTTCCTTGACACACAAAGCCACAGGCTGATGCAGACTCCCTCTGGGTGACCTCTTGCACCACAAGGCTATACTTTGAGTGAGAATTCCTTGGGCCTCACCTTCAGTCTGAACCTTCCAAGCTGCACTTTGTGGAGGTTTCCCTCTCTTCTCACTACCAAGAAAAGATACATCATCTCTGAAACCACCCTTCAAGCAGTTGCAGGCTACTACTAAAGTACCCTGAGCCTCCACTTCACTGTGTTAAAGCAGCTCAGGTCCCTCAGCTTCCGCATGCAGGCCCCAAAACCCATCCTGGCACATCTCCTCTGGATCCCCTCCAGTTCCTCCCCAGTCCTCCAGACTGGGGAGCCGTACATGCAGACACACCAGTCCAGATGTGGCCACGCTAGTGCTGAATCAATGCAGATAATATTTAATTAAGGTATATAACTCCCTTGCCCTGCTGGCCATACTCCCCCTAATGAAGCCCAGCATGCAGCTGCCCTTATTCATGGTGAACATGCACCACTGGTCATATGGTATTCCTCTTCATGGCCATGCCCTTCTCTTCAGGGTCCTCCTGAGCTGCTCAGGTCCCAGCCTGGCCTCAGATTTGGGAGTTATTCTACCCCGATGATAGAGGATTGGCTGTGGACTGCAGAATTAATTTGATTGCAGTGTGAAGTCTGCAGGAAGCTCCCACCTGGTACCAGAGATTAGGTACCTGCATGTCCTTACCTATATCTAAAACTGCCACAACCAATTCCCATGTGAACAGCCTCTTGTGGGGGCAGTAGAAATGATGACTTGAACTTCTTTTTTTCTTCTCAGAAAACACTGAAAAATCTCACAGGAAAAAAAAATGGGATAACCCTTCTACAGACAGGATCTGCAAGTCATGCTGCACCAGCTGACCAGACAGAAGTAGCCTCACCATGATCTTCCAAGCCACATGCCTTCTCCTGGCCTTTCAGCTGCTCAGATAAACACAACCAAACCACGTGGCTGCTGCTGTCCCATCAGGTACTTGAGCAGAAAGGACAAAGCCATATCCAAGCCCTCTTCCTGGATGGCCTACCAGGTACTACGGGAAAGGGATTCCCACAATCACATTGCCTTCTCTGCCTGGCACATGTGAACCTAAAAGCTCATATCCCACCATGATTCAAGGGCTGAGTGTCAGCTGCTTCAGGAAGAGGTGACCTCACAATCCCTTTCCCAGCCGTGCTCCTGCTGCTGGCCTATCAACTCCAGAGACAGATGTGACCTCACAACCACCTTCACAGCCTTGTGCCTCCTGCTGGCCCGAGATCCTGAGGCACAGCTGACTCCACCATAGCATTCCCACCCATCTCCTCCTTGTAGCCTACGAGCTGATCAGATGCACGTAACCTCACATTCCTCTGCCAACGTTGTGGGACTGCTCCGGGATGTGACGATCCCTACCCTGCTTTCAAGGGGCCAAACAGCTGAAGTTTGGGTTAGGAGAGGGGACAAAGATGAAGGGGTTAGAGCATGGGAAGGAGGGCTTTGGGGGTTAGGTGTTCAGGGTAGGGTTTAGGGAATAGACTCACCTGTCCGGCTCAGGGATTGGGCAAAGGTTAGGGGAGGGTGTGGTGTTCTGCTGAGGGTGGCTGGTTCACATTTAGGGTCTGGGATAGCTTTGTGGATTTGGGTTTTGTTTAGGCCTGGGGTGGGGGCTGTGGGTAAGGCATTTTAATAGTAGCGATAAAGGCTGGGGATTGGGGTGATCAATAGGGTAAGAAGAAGAGGTGTTATTGGTACTGGCTTTGGGTTAGAGGTAAGGTCTGAGGTTAGGGACACCATACACCCAATCATTGAATCAGAACGGAACAGTACTCTATCCAGTGGAACACAGAGTGTGGGCCCAACACAAGGGAAACAAAAGGCAGACTGTTGATGTCGGTAAATGTGTTGTGCGAGAAGAGCAAGGATTGATTTGTGCAAGCAATGCCATTAAAATCCAAGACATTTGTCCTGACATTGAACAGAGTGGTGGCCATTTTGAGATACAACCTGATGAAACCTCTGTGCTTGCATATATTGTATGAGACCTCCCTGTGATTTTAGAGCTGTAGGCAATATCACTGTAGATAAAAGCAATCACTCAAATATCCAAATACATAATTTTACTGAAATTATGGGATGTGACTTTAACTTTTCAGCTCCTATCACATCTCATCAATGATTACCATCGAACTATGCACATTGTATCAAGCTTTGTTAATCATTTGAGTCAATCTTACATTGCACATAAGAAAGCTGTTACAGCATGATGATCTCTACCGACTGCTGAAACAAGGTCAAGGAAATGGACAAAGAATGCTGATCACCCCTCATCATGGTGCAAAAGAAATACAGCATGTTCTGAGAAGAGTGAAAAAAGATGGAGAACATTGTTGGTGGGATACCTTATTCGGATGGTCACCGACAGCAATGGGAATGTTGAATGCAATGCTTCCTCCAGCAGTGATTTTGTTAGCTCTAAAAATGTTATGCTTATTCCTTATAACCATTCTGTATGTAAGTGTTTGGTAGGTAATGAAGCAAATACTTCTTGTTCATCATGTGATCTCACCCAATCATGCACAAAAATAATAAGAAAATAACAGTAGTATTTTACATGAAAATCTGTTTGCTTATTGTGGATCTACAAGCGTGTCAACATGGTGTGTAAAGTCTTTATAGCAAAGAGGAAAGAGGTGACCATAACAGCACTTTATGGCATGAAGTAAGTTGACTGTAGTCGTGGGATGGAGTGTGATGGACACACTTGACCCCGAGCCGTACCCCAACTGTACTGTAGTTTAGACTGACTAAGGAGCAACAGGTCTCATGCCCTGTGGTGAACCTGTGAGCTGGAAAGTACCTGGCTCACATAGATGGGAGTGAAGGTGCCTCAAAGTATTTTGAAAGGTGGTTTCAAAGCCTCAGGTTACAACAGGACCAAAGTACAGAACAAGAAACTGGAGCTAAAGGGAAGACATCGAACTTGTCTCTGTTATTGAGCAGCAGTCACCTCCTTCACCCTATCAATATCACCATCAGGATGAGCCCCATTTGAGCTCTCCCTGAACTGCACCTGGACTGCACACCAGGTGACTTTCCCCTTGAGCAGGGTCACCACTCAAAGTTTGAGACTCCTTACCTGAGACTCAGGGATCCTTCCTGACCCAAGGCGGGGAGATCCCTTGCTCACAACAGATCCTCAGTAAGTGACTGATCGCATGCTGAATTAGTATTGATGAAACATTACTCATCCCTGCAGCTACCCAATTGCATTATAAACCTTGCAGAGATAATTCCACTAGGCATAAGCTGTTGTCCAAGTCTTAGACTAAGATTGGACCTAGCCGCACCTAGGCTCTGCAAGGAGTTCAGAAAACAAAGGGGTCCACTGTGAACCTCATGACTCAACTGGGAGGGTCTTCCTTACACTTTTGCATCTTCAGTCTCTGTGTGAATCATTCTAACATGATTCTAACTCAATTTTCCCTTGTATCTTTCTTCTGTGCAGTAATTAATAAGGTGAGCCTTGCCGTCAAACTGACTGAACCTTGACAAATGCCTCTTAAACTTTGTTAAATACCACTGAATTTACTGGACTCTGTCAAATGATTATTTTTCCTCATATTGCTGGTTCTCTCTTTTGAGTGAGAGGTTGGGTCGTGGAGCATATTATGGACAGGGAGAGGCTGAGAGTGCTGCGTTTTTGAGAAATCTCTCAGAGCCAAACTCTGCAGCAATGACCCAGGCCAGTTGGTAGGATCTCAATCAATGCACTCTTTTAATATTTGTCAGGAAAAGGCCATGAGCACTTGATCAAGCTGGAGATGTCTGAGAAAGAGCTTGTCTGAGAGACCAGCAGTGGCAAGAGCTATTGGCTTTGGTGTGTAATGAGTCTCAGTAGGAAACTGGTTTCTTTTTTCTTAGTAGTGGCAGTGAAGCCACTTCTCAGCCCCTCCCCAGCTCTCCCCACCTCCCCTGCCCTCTCCACAGCCCAGCCCAGCAGAGCAGCCCAGTCTGGGATGGCTCCTTGGCACTGAGCACCACAGGGCACTGCAGAGCTCTGAGCACTCATCCCACAGCCCCAGCCCCTCTGAAGGGCACAGCAGCTTCTGTGGGGCAGAGAGGGTGCTTCAGGATCCCCATCAGCCACAGGGCTGGTGCTGGCCCCAAGGGCATGAGCAAACAGAGGCTACTCACTCCCTGGCTCTCCTGAATTCAGATTTTATGTGATCCACAACCCAAACTGAATTTGCACGCTTTTCTGTTCCCAGCAGTCCTACTCCCCACAAGAGCACCAGAATCCTTGCCCTGGGGGTCCTCAGGCAGCTCCTGCACTTCTCTACTCTCTCCTCTCTCTGCCTGATGAGTCCCCACTGACTTCCATGGTGCTGTAGAGTCCTTGTTTTTGAATAACTCAATTTAGTGCTTTCCTTTTGGGGGACATCACCTTTGAGGGTATTTCACCTTCTGAGTCTCCATTCACTGAGATCACAGGGCATGTGGTGAGTCCCCATTCTCTCCTCACAATTTGAGATTAATTTCAGTAGAGTCCTGCCATGCATGAAGCCACCTGAGGAGATAATAGGGAGCTCATGGACCATTTCCCTTGACACTGGACAAGACAAACAGAGCTTTTAAATTTAGAACTTTGGATAGAAACCAAAATCTTAACCCAAAAAGCACTGAGAAAAAAAGGAGAAGAGAAACATTAAAAGACAATTACTTGGACATTTTCATATAAACAACTTTGAAGGAAGAGCCCACTCTTCAGGTACTCACCCAAAAGATCCCATTTTAATGAAGAGGTGCTATCTGGCAGGCCACAGTTGACATAGTGTTTTGCAAGGGTCAGAAACAACACTACAAACTCTCAGCAGAATGAGTATATACACAGAGTTTTACCTCTAAATAAAGTTATTAGTAAAGAAATAATCAGAATTATGGCATAAGATAAAATCTGCGCAACCTACAGAAGATGGGAAGCACATTTATGTCAGTGAAACAGCACTCATTGGATCATTTTCCAAAGGGTATCCTTGAGCTCCTGGTTCCTCATGCTGTAGATGAGGGGGTTCACTACTGGAGGCACCACTGAGTACAGAACAGCCACCATCAGGTCCAGGGATGGGGAGGAGATGGAGAGGGGCTTCAGGTAGGCAAACATGGCAGTGATGATAAACAAGGAGACCACGGCCAGGTGAGGGAGGCACGTGGAAAAGGCTTTGTGTTGTCCTTGCTGAGAGGGGATCCTCAGCACAGCCCTGAAGATCTGCACATAGGACACTAAAATGAAAATAAAGCATCCAAAGACCACAAAGATACTAAACACAATAAACCCAGCCTCCCTGAGAAAAGAATCTGAGCATGAGAGCTTGAGGATCTGGGGGATTTCACAGAAAAACTGGTCCACAGCATTGCCATGGCAGAGGGGAATGGAAAATGTATTGGCAGTGTGCAGGAGAGAATAGAGGAACCCAGTGCCCCAGGCAGCTGCTGCCATGTGGACACAAGCCCTGCTGCCAAGGAGGGTCCCATAGTGCAGGGGTTTGCAGATGGCAACATAGCGATCATAGGCCATGACAGTGAGAAGATAAAATTCTGTTGCCATTAAAAATACAAACAGAAAGACTTGGGCAGCACATCCTGTGTAAGAAATGGCCCTGGTGTCCCAGAGGGAATTGGCCATGGCTTTGGGGACAGTATTGGAGAGGGAGCCCAGGTCGATGAGGGAGAGGTTGAGGAGGAAGAAGTACATGGGGGTGTGCAGGTGGTGGTCACAAGCTACAGCAGTGATGACGAGGCCATTGCCCAGGAGGGCAGCCAGGTAGATGCCCAGGAAGAGCCAGAAGTGCAAGAGCTGCAGCTCCCGTGTGTTTGTGAATGCCAGGAGGAGGAACTGGGTGATGGAGCTGATGTTGGACATTATGTCACTCTGGATGGTGGGATCTGTAAAACAGAAATAAAGGAAGTCAGAAATTAGGGCAGAATTCTCTAATAAAAGTCTATTGCTTATAGAAACCCCCCAAATCACCTTTCTCTTTTCAGGAAGACCTTTGGTGATCTCTGTTTGGTGATGGCTGAGGGTGGCCCAGGGAGCAGAAGGTTCTGCTGTGGGCTCTGCAAGATTCAGTCCTGACACACAGCAATAGGCAAAGAGGAACATGGGGTGATCTCAGATTAAAACGGCACGTGATATCAAAGAGCTTTCCAGCACTGTTGCTCCCAACTCACCTGATTGCAGAGCAGAGCTGTGGGGATTTTGGTTTGTGTCTTCTGCTCCAGTTGCTCCACCACAGCTGAGGAGTGGTTTTCCTGCAGAAATCCCTGGCATTTCTGCTGCCCTGCCAGGGAAATCTTGTGGGTCCTGAGAGGAAAGGGACTGTCCCTGAGTGCAGAGGGAGGACAGCCACTCTGTCCATCAGCCCTGGTCTCATCTGCCCTGTGATGGTAGCTCATTCAGCTGCAGGACCATCGCACTCGGGGGTTCCCCCAAAAGAAACAGGGCACTGCTGGGAGCAGAGGAATCCAGTTTCCAAGTGAGATCTCCAACCCCTCAGCCCATCGTACCTGAGAGGATCTCAGCTTGCCCTCCCAACCAGGGACACCCAGGGCTCATGGCAGCTGCCAACCTACAGCCACCCAGCAGCATTTCAGTGGCCTCAGCACCCAGCGGTCTTCTCCATGAGGCTCCTGCATAACACAGAGGCACCATGGGTGAGCTTTGCCGTCCCGGAGGGCAGCCTGCAGCCTAGCAGGTCCTCCCAAGGAAAGAGTCCCATCTCCTCTCTTTGTTAGATCTGTAAGAGAGGCTGAGATCCCTGGCAGCCGCACACACTGCAGTACCCAGAGCCCCAGAGGTTCACAATGGGTGGGATGCTTTTCCTCCACGGACAAACATGCATGGCAGGGCACACAGCATTGGTGTCTGAGCTGCACTTGAATCCTCAGCCCCCCACTCCAGGGAGTGTAACAGGAAGAGCAAGGGTGTCATGGAGAAGAGAAGATGCCCAAGGACCCCTTTTCAAGGGAGGCAGGAGAGGGAGACCCAGTCAGACATGGGAGTTTCTCTCCTCTTTCCTGGTCAGGCTGCTGGGAAGACAAATCATAGCAAAGTCTCCATGACACTCAGGGCAGAGGCTCTGCTGTGTGAGTGAAGAGTCCAGGGGGTGGCTCCAGGGAAAGCATCTGCACTGCAGGGGATGGCAGGGAGATGCCTGAATCCCTCCTCCCATGGCATTTCTGGCAGAAGTTCTCTCTTCCTTGCTGCCCATGGCTCTGCTGCCTCGAGCTCTTCTTTGCCAGGACCTATTTCTTTGTCCCCACATCCCCTCCTTCTGAATGCTCACAGTGACCATCCTACCTGCTGTGTGCTCAGCTCTGCCCTGCAGACCCCTCCTGGCAGCAGGGCACTGCCCAGGGACATCTCCGTGGGTGCAGGGGGTAAGGAGCAGCTCAGACAATTGCTAACGAGAACTGGGGTCTCATTGCCTATTCCAGAGCAGAGAAATAAATTCCCATCTCCCACTGCCCACCCAGCCAACCAAGGGGAGAAAACTCAAAGCACAGATTTTAACCCTTTCAGGGATCCCCTACCTTGACATCTATCTTTAAAATGACCAATCTGCAAATGTCCTCTGGGTGATGCAGATTTCTGAGTACCCCTGACCCATGCTGCACCCTCTGGACAGCAGGAGGATCCTGCCCTGACAGGGGTCACTCCTTCTAGCCACAGCTTCTACCCACAACGTTTTGTGGAGCTCCCTGGGTAGGCTGAGTGCTGACCCTGGTAGACGGCAGAATCCCTATCCTGGTGCACAAGGACCATGCTCTGAAGGACAGCGTGGGCACCCCTGGCTTCATACACAGGTTGAAATTTCGGAGGTGTCCCTGTGACCAGGCAGATCTCATGCTCTGTCCTTCTGACAGTGCAGCATGGGAGCCCTCTCTGCAGCACATCCTCCTCCTCTACAATGGGGAAACAGTGAGAGTCCACCTGAAAGATCATAAGCCTCCTATAGGATCTAAAAACATTTGGGTATCCCTGCATCAATACCAGCTACACTGTACTGCACCCAGAGACTTACCACGCAGAGGTCTGTGAAGGTCTCTCACCCAGTGAGCTCTCAGCATCCTGCCACCCCAGACTCCCTTTAACCTCTCTCTGCCTCACTCCTTTCCCCTCAGTGCCTGCAGGCAGTGCCCTCAGCCCTGCTGCGTTTTGCAGAGGAGCTGCTCCTGGGCAGAGCTGTCTCTCTGCAGCGCTGCCCACTTGCTGTGAGCTCCCTCCCTCCCGGGAGCCCAGCCCAGCTCAGCAGCAGAGGACCAGCCCAAGGCAGCACTTGCTCTGCCCCCTTGGGGCTCCCTCCAAGTGTCCACAGGGCTGCAGGGGAACCTGCTGTGAAACAGGCTGATGCAATCCCAGATGTTCCCTCCCTCAGCTGGAGAGAGACACTTCTTTCCTGCAGTGTCATTGCTCCTGTTAGAAAAATAGTTGGCCATGAGGATCTCTTTTTTCATCCTATCAATAGACATGATAGAAGGAAGGTGACAAGACAAGATCTAAGTTCTTCAAGCTGGGAGGATGTGTTCTGTTCAGTGAATGTAGGCATGTCATCTTGGGTCTTTAGACCTGGGGCTAAAAAGGCATGGAGCTCTCTTTTAGCCACCGATCAGAACACTCTGAGCTCTGCCTTTCAGCCTGTTCCAAATCCACATCACTGTCTACTCATCCAACCCACACTTCCTGAGCTCCCCCAGCAGGGAGCAGGGACACCGCTAACTAGGTCAGGTTGCTCAGAGCTCCATCCAATCTGGTCTTGAATGTTCCCAGGGATGGGGCCTCCACAGCCTCTCTGGGCAACCCATTCCAGTGTTTCACTACTCTCATTGTAAAGAATTTCTTCCTTATATTCAGTCTAAACCTACTCGGTTTTAGTTTAAAACCATTACCCCTTGTCCTGTCACAACCGGCCCTGCTAAAAAGATTTGCCCTGTCTTTCCTATGGGCCCCCTTTAAGCACTGAACGGCCGCAATCAGGTCTCCCCACAGCCTTCTCTTCTCCAGGCTGAACATCCCCAAGTCTCTCAGCCTGTCCTCATAGGAGAGGGGCTCCAGCCCTTGGATCATTTTTGTAGCCCTCCTCTGGCCCCACTCCAACAGTTCCATGTCCTTCTTGTGCTGAGGGCTCCAGAGCTGGACGCAATACTCTAGGTGAGGTCTTACCAGGGCAGAGTAGAGGGGCAGATTCACCTCCCTCGCCCTGCTGGCCACGCTTCTTCTGATGCAGCCCAGGGTAGGGTTGGCTTCTGGGCTGCCAGTGTACATTGCCGGCTCATGTCCAGCTTTTCATCCCCCAGCACCCCCAAGTCCTTCTCAGCAGGGTTGCTCTTGATCCTTTCTTCCCCCAGCCTGTACTGATACTGGGGGTTACCCCGACCCAGGGGCAGGACCTTGTACTAGGCCTTGTTGAACCTCATGAGGTTCACACAGGCCCACCTCTCCAGCTTGTCCAGGTCTCTCTGGATGACATCCCGTCCTTCTGGTGTGTCAACCGCACCACTCAGTTTGGTGTCACCTGCAAAATTGTTGAGGGTGCGCTCGATCTCCCTGTCTACGTCATTGATGAATATATTAAACAGCACCGGTCCCAGTACGGACCCCTGAGGGACACCACTCATCACTGGTCTCCATCTGGACATCGAGCCATTGACCACTACCCTCTGGATGCAACCATCCAACTAATTCCTTATCCACCGAACAGTCCACCCATCAAATCCATATCTCCCCAATTTAGAGAGAAGGATGTTGTGGAGGACCGTGTCAAAGGCTTTGTAGAAGTCCAGATAGATGACGTCCGCTGTTTTTCCCTTGTCCACTGTTTTTGTCACACCATCATAGAAAGTCACTAGATTCATCAGGCAGGACTTGCCCTTGGTGAAGCCATGCTGGCTATCTCAAATTACCCCCCGGGCCTCCGTGTGCCTTAGCATAGTTTCTAGGAGGTAGTTTCCAGGTTCTTCCTTTCTACCCTTTTTGAAAAGGGGCACAATGTTTCCCTTTTTCCAGTCACTGGGGACTTTACCTGACTGCCACGACTTTTCGAATATCATGGAGAGTGGCTTGGCAACTACATCAGCCAGCTCCCTCAGGACTCTGGGATGCATCTCATCAGGTCCCATGGACTTATGTATGTTCAGGTTTCTCAGGTGGTCACAAACCTGATCTTCTCTTACAGTGGGAAGGGTTTTACCCTCCTGGTCCCCCTCATGCCATACATTGAGTCAGGAGGGGTGAGGAGAGAGGTTGTCAGTGAAGACTGAGGCAAAAAAGTTGTTGAGTACCTCAGCCTTCTCCTCATCTGCTGTTACCAGTTTGCTGGTCTCGCTCATCAGCTGGGCTACTCTTTCTTTCACCACCCTTTTCTGGCCAACATACCTGTAGAAACACTTCTTGTTATTCTTCGCATCCCTTGCCAAGTTTAGTTCCAGCTCTATAGCATATGACATCATGCTCAGCAATAAAAGCTGGGGCAGAGGGAGAAGGAGGGGGAATTTTTTTGTCATTCAAGTGTCCGTTGGTGGAAGACTGGCTGGGCATCAGTTTCCTTGTGGGAGGTGGTCAGTGATGGCCTTTGTGTGCCTCTTGGGTTTTGTTTATGTTTTATTTTATCTTTTTTTAAAAAAAACCTATTATCTGTTTTTATCTCTACCCACAAGCTGCACAACAACTTCATGCGGTAACATGGTAACCTGTCCAGTTAAGCAGTGCCCTGAGGAGAAGGGTCTGGGCACCATGATGATGCCATATGAGCCAGTGGGTCTCACATTTCTAAAGGAAAGTGGAGAAACTGGAGAGGGTCCAGAGGAGGTCTGCTAAAATGGAGCAAGGGGGCTACAGCATGAGTTGTGAGGAAAGTCTGAGGGCACTGGGCCTCTCTAGACTCCTGAAGGAGGCATGAGGCCATCTAGAAAGAACCTAAACCTACCTGGAGAGATGCCATGTCCACATGCCCTACGAGAAGAGATAAACTGGAGGTGGGGGTCTCTACATCATATGCTTAGAAGAAAATTCAGGGAGGAAGGCAGCTCAGGTGGTCTCAAGTCCAACGCCTATCAAAAAGCAGGGCAATCTCTGAGGTCAGACTAGGTTGCTCAGTAAATGTCAGCATCCACCGAGAGAGTTTACACATGAGCCAGGCATCTAGGCCATCATTACAGAAAGGGAGATGAGGTGTTTGACCAGCTCCCTGAACACAGCTATGGGTACACCATGCCTCCTGAGATTCCTGGGAAAATCCACCTTCTTGTCCAGAGTAGTCAGATCCTTCTGGCAAATCTCCAGACCATGTGGTGTTTTAGGCTGTAAACAGAATTGATGGACTCTTAGGTGGGTACAGCTAACTTACTTGCTAAAGGCAAGGGAGGTGGAGGGATCTAAGGCCTCTAAGAAAGGAGCTGAAGATAACAGTTTTGAACTAGCATAGCCTTTAGATCATTTCACAATGAATGGCTCTGCTCCCCCTCTTCAGTTTTTGTCACGCAGAAACCTCACCTGCTTTTCCTTCCTCTCCTCCCAGAACCTGACCCAGTGATTGGAAGAAAGGCAGCAGAAAGGCCCGAGGCCTCTGTGAATCAGCTGGGTTCTGGCACCTGGAGGGACACAGAGTCACTCCATTGTACACACCATAAGGAATCCAGTTGGGAAGTGAGCCTGCAAATCTGAATCCGCAAGGTCCATGGAAAGGCAAGGTGGTCTCTATTGCTGTTTGGAGATGACTACACCTACAGCATAGATCAAGCTGGGTCTTAAACTCAGGCCTGGGCTTCGATGGTCTCCTGTGCCCATGGACAGAGGTGTGGGTGGAGGCTCCAGGTGATGCTACTCAGGGACATGAAGGCTGATAGATGCTCTCAGGGCCCTTACACTGTTCCCCACCCTCCAGTTCCCTCAGTAGGTCAAGTTCTCATTGCCCAAACTCCAGGGTCTGCTCTCTGCTACTCTCCTTCCCCATGTCCTTGGAGATCTTGGAGATCACAATTTCACTACAGCCAAGGCTGCTTCACATCCCTGACCAGCTCATGCTCTTTTGGGAGTACCAGGTGGAGCTGAGCATCAGATTGGGTGGCCCATTTAACAGCTGTGCTCAGGAGTTGTACACAAACCCTGAGAGAAACTTCCTGGGCTGCTTGCATCCTCTTGTCTGACCTGACCAGTGAATACCAGGGAGATAGAGTCTACCATAAGAGACAGGGTCTGTAAGCCACTGACTTCCTTGGGTCTTTCAAATAATCACTGATTTTCCTTCCCTCCAGAAGTCTTTTATCTCCTATCAGAGACACAGTTAGGTCTAAAAATTACATTTGCTTGTCATATCATTAGTCAGGACAGGCAGACAAGGACAGGCAGGGATCTCCTGTATTCTGCTGAGGGAGGGGACTCAGCTGAGTCAATGGAGGCATCTCATCCTGGCTCTGTAGCCCTGGGGCTGGAATGGGACTCAGCTCCCTCCCCTGCCTGCCACAAACCCCCAGGAGGTGGGACTTCTTGCCTCTCTTCAGATGTGCACAAAATAGGATTCTGCACGAGAGCTTCTGGTCTCAGCTCCCTTGGGAATTAATGGACACAGAGGGCAGGAGTGAGCTGTTCAGTCACAAACACCTGGTGACTTTTAATGTGCCAGAGTGGTCCAAGATACAAGCAGGTAACTGCAAGCTCTAATGGAACTGTTCATAGAGACAGAACAGCATCTGCAGGCATCTTTGTGGAGGCTGGTGGAGAATTCCTTTGGCCAAGAGCAGATGTCCACTTTTAGGACAAGTCAACTCCTCTCCATTAATTATGTTCAGGGAAGCCTATAGAGGTCTTCATCTGGATTCAATGGAGTCATGTGACAGAGAAAGCGAAGTTTCTATTTCACTTCTCCATCTGCAGTATTTATCAGATCTTCACTGACTGTCTCATGGCCCTCCCCACATGGCATCAGTGACCACCAGCAAGGTCTCCCTGGCCTCTGCAGGACCACAACCAGGAATGGACCAAGATCAGTCTCAGTCTAGGGGTTACTTGAGCAAACAACACCCTTACCCGTCCCTGGGACCATAGGGGCTGCATCCAAGTGTGCTGAGAGAGTATTTTTCACCAGGATGTGCTGGTTCCTTATGATCACAGTAAGAAAGGCCCCCAGACTCTGTAAAGGATCTTTTAAAATGTTACTAGGGCTAAGATTATAGGAGAGAATACGTTAGATAATCTTACGTCCCTTTAGGTGGTGTGATGCCCGGGTATGCAAGAAGTTAGCAAAGCTGCCCCCAAATGACCAAAGCGATATTTTATACCATATGATGTCATGCTTAACAAAAAAACTCAAGGGAAGATGGAGGAAAGGGGAACATTCGTGGTCACAGCATTTGTCTTCCCAGGTAACTGATACACATGATGCTTTCCTGGCAATGGCTGAACATCTGCCTGCTGATGGGAGGTAGTGAGTGAATTCCTTGCTTTGCTTTCTTGAACACACAGCTCTAGCTTCACTTATTAAACTTCCTTTGTCTGGACCCATCAGTTTCCCTGGTTTTGAACTTCTGATTCTCTCCCCTTCCCCTCTGGGGCTGTAGTGGGGGAGTGAGCAAGTGACTCTGGGTGTTTAGTTGCTGGCCAGATACAAACCACAACTCCTACAAAAGTGTCAGCCTTTCTGGCCTCTCGAGCCAACGCTACCGCACTACAGAACCACCACATCAGGACTGTTGCACCCAGCACAAGAAAGACCCTGAGAGGCTGGAGTGAGTCCTGCAGAGGCCAGAGAGATGGTTGGAGCCTGGAGCACACTGTGGACAGGGAGAGGTTGAGAGATCTGGGGATTTTTGAGAAATCCCTCAAACACTGGAGTAAGGATCCAGGCAGTTGGTGGGATCTCAATTGATGGAGATTTTCAATATTTGCTGAGACCAGGCCATGAGCACTTGATCTAGCTTGAGCTGTCTAAGTATGGGCTTGGCTGAGAGACAGCTGTGTCAAGAACTATCACAGACTCATAGATTCACTTATATGCTACGTGTGCCAAGCACAGGAGTCCAACAAGAACTGTTTGACCATTTTCATGTGCGCCAAGGAAGACAAATGCTGCGTGACTGTCCGTAACAACATTGGAACAAGTAATGTTTCTGAACAACACCTTGTTTGAGAAGCCCCAGGAATGGGCTTTCATCCCACTCATGGCCATGTATGGAAATAATGGCCCCGATCCCCAACTGTTAGGAAACATCGACCTCACTGCTTGTTATTGCAATCAGTGCAGTGTCAACAAATGCTTGATATTGTTACCAGGAGTTGGGGAAATGCTGAAGATACACAAACAGCAGCACCAGAAAGTGAACTCAAGCTTGGGGCTGCGTGCACCACTTCGTGGTTAGCTGACTGCTCCAGCTAGCTCTTGCTATGGCAATACTCATTCCCAGGGTTGTTTTCAAAAATGTTTGGACAAACTGCACCATGGCTAACTCCCTCCGCCATGCACAATCCTTCAGGTCTGTCCTTGGGGATCTGCAACCTCAAGCACCTCCATGTGCTCTCAGACCAAATCTCAGGTCATACGATACATTCCCCCTGGTTTTACGCTGTAGGAAAACTGTCATTGTGGGCAGCGACCCAGCTCAAGCATTGCTTCATGCAGCTTGAACTGAAAGCCACCCACACATGCTAATTCTACTTAAGGGACAGACAAAACATGGAGCCCATGGACCCCAGCATCATGTTGCATCAGCGTGGACATGGCCAGACTGTGCTGGAGATGACCTGCTGGAAAGCAGCTCTGCTGAGAGAGATCTGGGAGTCCTGGTGGACGACAAGGTGACCATGAGCCAGCAGGGTGCCCTTGTTGCCAAGAAAGCCAACGGCATCCTGGGGTGCATTAAGAGGAGTGTGGCCAGCAGGTCAAGGGAGGTTCTCCTCCCCCTCTATTCTGCCCTGGTGAGAGCCCACCTGGAGCTCTGTGTCCAGTTCTGGGCTCCCCAGTTCAAGAAGGATTAGGAACTCCTGGAGAGAGTCCAGAGGAGGGCAACAAAGATGATGAGGGGACTGGAGCATCTCCCCTACAAGGAAAGGCTGACGGAGCTGGGCTTGTTTAGCCTGAAGAAGAGAAGGCTGAGAGGGGATTTCATCAACATGTACAAATATCTTCAGGGTGGATGTCACGAGGATGGAGCCAGACTCTTCTCAGTGGTGCCCAGCGCCAGGACAAAGTGCAATGGGCACAAACTGAAACATAAGAGGTTTCACTAGAATATGCGGAAGAACTTCTTTACTTAGAGGGTAACAGAGCACTGGCACAGGCTTCCCAGGGGGACTGTGGAGTCTCCTTCTCTGGAGATATTCAAAGCCCAGCTGGATGATGTCCTGTGCAACATGCTCTAGGTGACCCTGCTTGAGCAGAGGGGTTGGACTAGATGATGTCTGGAGGTCCTTTCCAATGCCTGCCATTCTTTCATTCTGTGATTCTGTGAGTGGAGGCCCTGGTGTGATATGCTTGATATTCATGCACTGCCCAGCATCTACTGGATAGTGCAAGGATATGCCTTAAGTCACTGCAGTGCTGGGATTCACACATTGGCCCAAAGGCACCAGATCTGTCTGAGATGCCCTGGCTGGTGCCTGTCACGCAACTGGTCTGAATGTGGAGGGGGGAGTTGTTTGTGTCAGCCACTGATGCTGTTTGTGTCAGCCACATGCAGTTGTGCTGGAGAGTCCCGGCATCTCACACAGCACTAACAGGCCTCTCTTTGGAAATTAAATTAAGATTCAGCTGCCCTGACTTAGGTTGGGCAATGAAGGGCTGCGCTTGACAAAACTGTTGTTATGTAGAAAATGGAGCTGGTGGTGGAGAGGGAGAGACACTAGCTCCTTCCTATGGCACATGATGCCATTTGGTCAGCTGAATACCTCTATGGGATGGTGGACATAAGGAACAGTTACAGGTTCAGTTATCATAATGTAGTCATCTGCTCTCCTTTCACGCAGCCAAAGAAATTTCCCACCTGCCTCCAAGGAGATGCTGTCCTGTCTCTAAGAACTGCTCCATTAGAGCTCACCAGCATGCATCCTGGTCACCTCTGTCACCTCAGATGTCACGAGGAGTTTGCATCTGAACACCTCACTCCTGGGCTCCATCTCCAGTAATTGCCATGGGAGCTGAGACAAGGAGCTCACATGCAGCTGCCCATTTTGTGCCCACCTGAACACCTGGGTTTGTGGCAGGCATGGGAGAGAGCTGAGTCCCCTTCCAGCCCCAGGACTACAAACCCAGAATGAGGTGTCTCACTGACTGAGCTGAATGCCTTCCCTCAGCAGAGGCAAAGGAGATCCCTCTGGGTCACTGTCTTAGATTCCTCTCCAATGATGGGACATGAAGAGTTAAATCTTGGACTCAGACTATTTGGAGAAATAACACAGCAGGAAAGAAGTGTCTCTCCTCAGGTGAGGGAGGGAACATCAGGGATGACTTCAGCCTGTGTCACAGCAGGTTCCCCTGGAGCCCCAGGGACACCTGGAGGGAGCCCTGAGGGCGCAGAGCAAGTGCTGCCTTGGGCTGGTCCTCTGCTGCTGAGCTGGGCTGGGCCTGCAGGGCAGGGGGGGGCACTGCCTGCAGGCACCGAGGGGAGAGGAGAGAAGTGAGAGAGCTGTTAAAGGCAATCTGGGGTGGGAAGATGCTGAGAGCTCACTGCGGCAGAAATCTACAACATCCTTAACACAGTAAGTCTCTGGCTGCAGGGCACATCCTGGAGGGATCTCCTAGAACTGGCCCATCCCATGGCTGGCACGGAGGAGAAGGAGGTGCTGCAGATCAGGGCTTCCCTGCTGCCCCATCAGAGGGACAGGGCATGATGGCTGCCTTCTGCCAGGGAGGGCTGCAGGGGTGAAGGTGGGTGTGCAGGCAGGGGCCCCAGGGCTACCCTTCCGAGCAGGGTCCCTGCACCCAGGGGGCTGTGTGCCGGGGCAGGGACTCTGCCGCCTGCCAGAATCAGCACTCAGCCTGCTTGGGGAGCTCCCCACAGCACTGTGGGAAGAAGCTGTGGGATGAGGAAGCAACCACTGACCAGGCAGTCAAGATCTTCCTGCTGTTGAGAGGGTGCTGTGTGGGTCAGGTTTGCTCACAGCTCCAGATCATCACAAGACTTTTGCAGAGGCTCCTTTTGAAAGAAATAAAAATAAAATAAACTGAGGCAACATTTAAATGAATGGGAAGGGGTCTGTGTTTTGAGTTTTCTCTTCATGGTTAACTGGGTGGGCAGTGGGAGATGCGAATTTCTTTCTCCCTTGTGGGAAAGACACGGAGACCCCAGTTCTCATTAGAACTTCTCTGAGCTGCTCCTTAGCTGCTGCAGACACAGAGATGCCCCTGGGCAGTGTCCTGCTGCCAGGAGGAGTCTAGAGGGCAGAGTTGAGCACACAGTGGGTGGGATGGGATCTGTGAGCAATTACATGGAAGAGTCGTGAGTACAGAGAAACAGCTCCTGGTAGGGACAGCTCCCGAGACGAAGACTTGGGCAGGGAGTAAGTGGGAGCTGCTACCAGAAATGCCATGGGAGGGGGGATTTGGGCACCCCCCTACCACCCCTTCTAGTGCAGGCACCTTCCCTGGAGGAACCCCCTTTGTCCTCTCCCACCCAGGAAAGTTTATTCCCCCAAGGCCATGGGATGCAGGGCATGAGACATCCTTGGCAGCTGCGCCTCCAGCCTAGGAGAAGTGCCTGTGTCCTACTATTAACACATCATAAACCAGACAAAAGCGACTGTCCTACAGTGTCACTGTCTGTGAGGTGGAAAGCAAAGCAGGGTAAGGAGAAGGCTTCATGAATGCCCATCTGCCTTTCTTTTCTTGCTGCATTTTTTTGGAGCACTGCAGCTTTCTTCCGTTTCCCCACCTTTCCATGGTGCTCTTGCTCTCTGAGGTTGAGGTGGGGGTGCAGGTCAGCTTCAGTTCTGACACCAACCCTGAGGGTCCTGCCCTGGAGGCATCTTCATAGGAACGAGGTGCCCAAGGTGTGGGGCACCACGTCATTGATTTGGTAGGGTTGAGAAATTAGCTGAAAGATTACACGGTCTGCTGAGGGAGGGGGATGGCTATGAGAAATGGTGTGGAGTTTTTGTCTAAGAAACCTCCCCTAACTTATCATTGTGGTTTTCCTTCATGGACAGGTCCCCATGAACAAAGGGAACAAATGTCCAACAGCAGCTCCATCACCCAGTTCCTCCTCCTGGCATTCGCAGACACACGGGAGCTGCAGCTTTTGTACTTCTGGCTCCTCCTGGGCATCTACCTGGCTGCCCTCCTGGGCAACGGCCTCATCATCACCCCATAGCCTGACCACCCCTCCACACCCCCATGTATTTCTTCCTGCTCAACCTCTCCCTCCTCGACCTGGGATCCATCTCCACCACTGTCCCAAAAGCCATGGCCAATTCCCTCTGGGATACCAGGACCATCTCTTTCTTGGGGTGCGCTGTTCAAGTCTTTATGTTTGTCTTCATTTCAGCAGAGTTTTCTCTTCTCACTGTCATGGCCTATGACCGCTACATTGCCATCTGCAAACCCCTGCACTACGGGACTCTCCTGGGCAGCAGAACTTGTGTCCACATGGCAGCAGCTGCCTGGGGCAGTGCTTTGCTCAATTCTCTCCTGCACACGGCCAATACATTTTCACTCCCCCTCTGCAAGGGCAATGCTGTGGACCAGTTCTTCTGGAAATCCCCCAGATCCTCAAGCTCTCTGCTCAGACCTACCTCAGGGAGGTTGGGCTCTTGTGGTAGTGCCTGTTTATCTTGGGTGTTTTGTTTTCATTGTGGGATCTTATGTGCAGATCTTCAGGGCTGTGCTAGGATCCCCTCTCAGCAGGGACGGCACAAAGCCTTTTCCACGTGCCTCCCTCACCTGGCCGTGGTCTCCCTGTTTGTCAGTACTGCAGTGTTTGCCTACCTGAAGCCCCCCTCCATCTCCTCCCCATCCCTGGACCTGGTGGTGTCTGTTCTGTACTCAGTGGTTCCTCCAGCAGTGAACCCGCTCATCTACGGCATGAGGAACCAGGAGCTCAAGGATGCCATGTGGAAACTTGTCAGAGGGGAAGCCAGCCCGGAGTAACAATGGAATCTCAATATGAGTATGGTCGTTCTCCTTTATTGCGCAGCTAACAAAAGCATATATAGGCAGAAAACAATAACATACACACACGTCACACTGTGATTGGTAGAACACTGTTATACACACACCTACATCGCTACTGTGACTGGGACGGATCATCTGTCCAGCGGAGGGGCTTCACCTTCTCTTACGGTCATAGTTCCGCCCACATCTGCTTAAGAGCAGGGGCTGTCAAATGGGACTAAATCATGCCCATTCTCACTCAGCCAGTCCTCCACAATTCCCCCTTTTTCTTTTTGCACAAGCAAAACAGTAGATACTAGTTTGGATAATAAACGTTTCACAATACCTACTATGATAATGATTATTATTAGTCCTACAGCTAAAAGCATTAATTAGCGCAAACCTTCCTTAAAGAGATCTTTCACCCATCCTGTTAGTCCCCATTGTTCAAACCACTTATCCCAGGGACTGGTATCTTGTTGTATTTTTTTCAAAGTTCTTCTTCATCAAGGCAATTGACTGATGGATTGACTTACTATGATCACTTAGGTTAAAACAGCACATGCCATCAAAATCTTCATATCCATGTCCTTGTGCCAATAGTAGAAAATCAATTGCGGCATAATTTTGTAACAGAGCATGCCGTAGACCTTTTTGATCTAACAATAATTTTCCTAAAATCTCCGTCCTTATATTACTTTGTTTCCCTGACCAACAGGCAAGATGTGCTAGATTCTTTAAGGCATTATCAGCAGCAGCACCCGGTACAAAGACAGCTAAAGCAACACGAGCAGCTACAGATAAAAGTTCAACATTGTCATTACAATCAGGGGTTAATAAGGCACGTTTTGTTTTACTCCGGCCGACAGACATAATGATATTCCTAAATTGACTAAGAGATGGTGCAAACATGGTTAGTTTACCTAAATAGCAAGGACCATCAATGACATTTGCAGGTATGCTTATAGAGCAGAGCAGAGTTCACACAGCATAAGCAATAATTTCATAGGTGTAACACACTGTCCATACACTTCTCCTCTAATAGCGATTGGATATATACAGCAAAGCCTCACTCATTCGTTACTTTACCCTACTTGCGGTTACTGCTTCTCTATTCTAGCAACTAAGCATTTCCCCTTTAATAGCGTCCCGTACGCTGGCTAAGCATTTCCCCCTTAAGAGCATTCCAACCCTATCAGAACCTGATGTCCTTGTTCTGCTAGGAATGTATCCACAATCCCCCTTCTATGTTTTTGTGCTAACCAAACTCCAGGAATAGCCCTCTTTATCATATCAGTCCACACCTGGATTGTCCACATAGCTCCACAACACATTGTGGCCCTGTTGTTCAAGAAATCCTTGTTGTACCTTATTACCTTTCCAGGGGACTTGCTTAGAATCTCTCAGTCTGGGGATCAGAGGTTCTCCCCGAGAAACCCTCGGTGCCGGCTGGAGGCCCCATGATCCCACGGATCTGTCGACACTCACAAGCGGTGTCCCATCTGGGGGGCCATCCTTCTCTTTTTGGACAATCCAGATCTGCACTAATTCATAGATTTCTCCCTTTGATCTATGACTGATTTTTCCCAACGATCACTGCATGAGGTTTATCAAGCTGGGGTGAAACAGAGCCAATTTCCCCAGGTAGCACAGTCCCCCGTGCGGACCTTTAGGGATTCCATTCCAGGCCCGGTCACCGCATATTAGAAATATGCCCGGCGGCAATTTTCACGCCGGCTGTCTGGTCTGGTTGAGCCTTGAGTAAAGAGCTATGTAAACATCTCCAGGACGGAGGGTGGAATCCATGGTTGCCTAGTTCTTATAGTTAGTATTGAGGTCTGTACTAAGGGCGACTTAAAACTAAACCACCCAGTTTGTTTCCCAACAGACGAGGCATTAAGACACCCCAGTAGATCTAGCTCTTCTAGGGGGGACATCAGAGTAACATTCAAGTTTTCCACAATTATTGCTTGCCATCCTCCATCTCGCTGTTGAGGCTTTAGCCCTGGGGCTGACAGGGTCGTATTAGCTATGGTAAAATTCAAAATAGACTTATTTCCAACATAACCCCAGAGCTCCTCTGGTCTCCACACAGGGGTTCCTATTAGACATGTACGAAATGGATCCCCTGGGGTGGCCAAACTTAGACAAATGGAGCTCTGGCCTGTAATATTGGCTAACGTGACTCAGATGTTAGATCTTGGTGTAATCTTTCTTATTAGCCTGTCTACTTCTCCTTCCCCCAGAAGTTGTACCCTCGAGCAGATTAGCCATGCCAATTTCCATGTCATCCTGTTCGTTCTGGTCTTTTTCCTTTCTCAGGTTATGGTCGTTAGGTGTCCGTACCACGGCTGTGTCCACTTGCTTGGCACTCAGAGAGGTCCGGAACCTGTTAAGACACAAGTGTAACCTCAACCATTAATGCCAAATACTTTTTGGAGCGGTATGAGTCGGAAAACAGCCATTCCAATACTGTGCTCTGTAGCTTCTGCTCCCTCTGTCGTCCTGAGGCCTGCTTGGCACTTATTGGGTAACATACCGACTTCTCCCCCTTTTTCTTTTTGCCAAGCAGGGACTTGTAGTAGCAAGGTAAAAGGCGATTTCTTCAAATTGCAAAGAAGTACAGGTACAGGGATATCTGGCAAAGCTCGATCGAACTCCACACATCCAATACATCTTCATTAACGACCACCCCCTTCCCATCCTTTAAAATATTACACAGATATCATTCCCTTAGTGTCATGGTTTAACCCGGCTGGCAACTAAGCACCACGCAGCCGCTCACTCACTCCCCCCCCTCCCTCAGTGGGATGGGGGAGAGAATCAGGAAGGAGAAAAAGGTTAGAGCCGAGGGCTGAGATAAAGACAGTTTAATAAGAGAAAATAATAATAATAGTAATAATGAGAATGATAACAAAATATACAGAATATACAAAATGAATGATGCACAATGCAATTGCTCACCACCCGCCGACCGATGCCCAGCCCGTCCCGAGCAGCGATCAGTACCCAAGCAGCGATCAGTACCCGAGCAGCGATCACTCTCCCCGCGACCGACCGACCGACTAAACCCCCCCCCCCCCAGGCATGACGTTAGATGGTATGGAATAGCTCTTTGGACAGTTTGGGTCCTAGCTGTGCTGTACTCCCAGCTTGTTATGCACCTGGTCGAGCAGAAGCAGCTCAAAAAGTCCTTGAGCAGTCTGAGCACTACTTGGCAACAACTAAAAACATCAGCGTGTTATCAACATTCTTCTGGCACTAAATCCAAAGCACAGCGCTATGCTAGCTTCTGTGAAGAAAATTAACTCTATCCCAGCTGAAACCAGGACACCTTAGTCTATGGACTGCCCTTGTAAGATGTCCAGAAATGTCCACAAAATGTCCATTGAGTTAATTTAGTCCATGACTTTGGGCTCCATCTCTTATGCTGGTCACTCAGGACAGGAGAAGTGGTGTGTTGCATGGAGTAACTGGGCACCAAAGCCAGCTCAGGTCAGGTCACTGCTGCACTTGCACTGCTTCTTGTAAGGCTTGTCCTCCGTTGGTTCAGGTGGTTCTTGCTATAGTAATTCCTAGAACATGCAACTCAAATAATGGGTTACAACAATTTAAAGGTATATTCATTACAATCTCCACCCTTGATCTCTTTGGACCAGACCTTAGGGTTTAGCATCGCTATGAACTCCTCCTCTTGCTTGGACTTATCCACAGCCTGTCCAGCACAGCAGCACAGAAACAACAGCGATGCCCTGGCCATCTGCCAGCCCAGGCACATCAACATGGCGGTTATCAAAATGTTCCCAGGCACAGCGCAGTGAAATGATAAGCAGTACAGCGGTACAGCAAGCAGCAAAAGCAAAAAGCAGCAACTAACGAGCACTGAACTAATGTACAGTAAGGCAAGCAAGCCCCATCGCAAGCACAGGAGCCTGCTGATTAATAGCTAAACAGCAATAACAGCTATAAATTCGATCTAGCACATTCCAATCAAACCTGTCATTATCTCAAACCCTTCGAGTCCCATATCATTGCTGAGAGTATCTTAAAAACTACTCGAACAAAAAAATCTGACTCCAATTCTGCCAACTCCGTGTTTTCAGATACACCTTTCATGCCAAAAGGGACTGTCGTGGTAAGCACCACGCAGCCACTCGCTCACTCCCCGGTTGAGATAAAGACAGTTTAATAGGTAAAGCAAAAACCACACACGTAAGCTAAGCAAAGCAAAGCAAGGAATTCATTCACCACTTCCCATGGGCAGGCAGGTGTTTCACCATCCTCAGGAAAGCAGGGCTCTGTCACGCGTAATGGTTACTTAAAAAGACAGACACTATCACTCAAAATGTCACCCTATCACCTGAACAGAAAAGGCAGTATCGTTAGGCATAAAGTCCCCTTCGATGATTGCATTTCGAATTACTCCGTGTCACCGTTCAATCGGATCAGGGGGGTCCCTATCTGGGCCCTGAGGATTAGGGAAAGTGATGGAATTATGTGAGTCGGGCCCTCAGGTCATAGCTTGCCACGCCTGGTTCTCATCACATGTCCTCCTCCAATATTCTAATTCTCTTTGCTGTTCTTCAGCTATCCTCCCTAGTTTTTCCTCTAGTTCAGGCGCAATTAGTGGTTGCATTCCTGCATACCGGCCTTCATTAAGGGCTTCTCCAACTTTTGCCATTTGCTCTGTTAACTCTTTCAGCCCTGGTAAAATCTCATCATCCCGCACAGGCAGATGAGCCAATCGATGTATCAGCTTTTGCGCTTCCGCATTATGTCTAGATAACTCAGTTTGTAAGAACAACATATCTGCGTCACAGACCATCTCCGGATCGAGTTGGAGACAAGTCAGCTAACTTCTGAATGATTTTTTGCGTTTCTTGATTTTGCTTACACAATTCTTCTCTAATCGCCTGCGCCTCAACAGGAGAGAATGTCTCTGGCAAAGGTGGAATATGAGGCGGAGGGGGAAATACTGTTTCAATAATCATAGGTTCGTTCGTTTTTGACTCAGCCTCCTGTTCCTCTGTATTGTTGTATTTCGTGTCTAGTGCTTCAGCTGTGGCGGCGCCTGCACTGCTTGCTGGTCGTGCTTTTTATGGGGCGCAGATGTCCGACCCCGAAAAAGGTTTCAAGTCAGCCTGGCTTAGGCGGTGACGGCGGATACAAAAGTGTAGCTGAGGGCGGAGGCTGACACCCCTCTCCTTCCGTAGCGGAAGGCGGCGCAGGCCACTCCTCCTCAGGAGTATCCTGGGGCACTGCTTCCGTATGCGGCTCACACCTCCCCTGGGACTCGGTGGTGGCAACTTCCGTTTGCTCCGGACCCCGCTGCAAAACAGACGGACCCTGTCTTGTGTGACCCAGAGACTGAGTAATGAGCCACGCTCCCTGTGTTTTAAAATAAAATAAGTGACCCTGCAGTGAGTTGTTTGTCCAAAATCCTTTCTGCCAGACCTTCTCTGGAGCTGCAGGGGCAACGCCTGTGTTCAGAGGTGGAGGGGAAAAGAGTTCATGCAGAGCAGCACTACCAGGTAGCACCAGTGCTTGGCCTTTCTGAGCTGCTCATTTTCCACCTCCATGCCCTCCTGATGAGCCCTCACATTGCTGTAAGGGCCTGAGGGCACTGGCAGCTCGATATAGTCCTGGTGTGTGGCAGTGTGTGCCAGCAGGCAGGGACAAGCAATGGACACTTCTGTGACAGAGCTGATGTCCATCACAGCATCATGAAAGGGGATCTTCTAAGGGCAGTGCTTGAACGCTTAGGTCTGTTTCTATAGATGTTCTTAAGAACATGGCCAGGAGATGCATGGGAGAGAAAACACCAGTGAGTAGCTAAAGTGTGCATGGTGGGGCAGCACGGCAGTGTCCTTTCACAGCCAAGCTTCCTGGGAGGGAGATGAAGGACCAGCAGAGCAGGGTCTGGTCTGTGCCCGTGTTCACTGGGCACCCAGGGGGAGCTGCCCCAGAGCACTCGTCACCAACCCACCGATAACAAACCACCATTTTCAGCACTGGCCTCTTACCACAGCCTGGACAGGTTCTTTGACCCACCATGGAGGGACACCAAACAACAAGGTCAGAAGCCTTTGTCTGTGTTGTACCAATGAGACATAAGCATGCATGAGATGAACCCAAGTGAGCACAATGCCATCAGCTATTCCTAGGGTGTGTGGTGAGCTGACCTTGGCTGGACAGCAGGTGCCCACCACGTCACTCTACCACTCCCACTCCTCAGCTAAGCAGGGGGAGGAAAAATATGATGAAAAGCTCATGGATTGAGATAAGGACAGGAAGATCACTCAGCAATTACCATCACGGGCAGAACAGACCCGACTTTCATTTATTACTGATCAAATCAGAGTAGGGCAATGAGAAATAAAAACAAATCTTAAAACACCTTTCCCCCACCCCTCCCTTCTTCTCCAGCTCAACTTCCCTCCCGAATTCTCTACCTCCTTCCCTCAAGTGGCCAAGGGAGTGGTATTGGGGCCTTGTCCAATGTGGGTCCTTCCCACAGGCTGCAGTTCTTCACAAACTATTCCAACATGGGTTCCTTCTAAGGGGAGCAGTCCTTCAGGAGCAGACTGCTCCAGAATGGGTCTCCCATGGGGTCACAGGTCCTGCCAGAAAACCTGCTCCAGTATTAGCTCTCCACAGGGTCACAGCCCTCTTCAGGCACATCCACCTGCTCCGACGTGGGGTCCTCCATGGGCTGTAGGTTGATATTTCATCCACTGTGGAACTCCATGGGCTGCAGGGGGACAGCCTGCCGCAGTACTGTCTTTACCACAGGCTGCAGGGAAACCTCTGCTCCAGTGCCTGGAGCACCTCCTCCCCCTCCTTCTGCACTGACCTTGGTGTCTGCAGGGCCTTTTCTCCCACATATTCTCACTCCTTTCTCCCAGCTGCTGTTGTGCAGCAGTTTTTCCCCCCTTCTTAAATGTGTTATCACAGAGGTGCTACCACCATCGTTGATGGGCTCAGAGTTGGCCAGCAGTGGGTCCACTTGGAGCCAGCTGGCATTGGCTCTATCATACATAGGGGAAGCTTCTGGCATCTCACAGAAGCCACCCCTGTAGCACCCCCCCACCCCCTCAATGCCTAAACCTTGCTGCACAAACCAAACACAGGATTTCAGGAAGGCCTGTGGGACAGTGCCTTGGGGTTTCTTCATGTTGAGAGCAATGTTCCCTGGGAAAACACATGAATGCAGCACTGGAATGTGCTTCCTTGAACTAAGGTTCCTGGGTTCATTTCGCATGCCTTGGGGCATCTCAGATGAGTGCAGAGCAGAGCAATATGCCGCAGGGCTGAAGTGTCCCCCAGCCTCTGGCAGTGGCACAAGGAGGACAGGGAGACACTGTGGTTTCTGCTAATGCACTGCTTCTGCATGTGCAAGGGAAGGACTCCTGTCTCTGAACACCCCTGTGTGTGTGAGGAGTGCACGAGGCCAGCTCAGGTGTGGACACTATAAGAAGCCCTGGCATTTCTGTGTTTTACGCCAGGAACAGCCCCCAACATCCCAGAGACATTTCTCTCACCCACTTTGGACAGGTTCATCGCAAATGCTACCTCGCGCTTCCTTGGCTTTCTGGCCCGTCCCTTTCATTACACACTATGAGGGGAGGGTGCCTGCAGAGCATCTCACCTGCGCAGTACAAAGGGATTCTGCAAGCATGAGTGACATTGCCCTCTAGAAGGCAGCATTTTTCACCTTTCACGAGGCACAGAGCACATCTAGGGAAGGTGAATGCACTCAGTGGCACACACCCCTCCAGGTTTCATCTTCCTGACCTTCTGTCTTTAAGCAACCAACAAAGAAACAGATGTTCTTCCTCATAGGTGTCCTACAAGGAGTGAGGGGACAAGAAGGACCTAAAGCCTTCTGTGGAAAAATTGCAACAGGAAAATCAGACATCACTGATGGATCTTCCCGTACTGCAAATGGGGAACATCCCCCACTCTTAGACAAATCTCTTCCTGCTCTCTCTCATGACCTGCCCTATGACTGGCGTTCGGAACACCCTCATCATTATGCTGGGGGTGGAACACCTGAACACTCACTACAGCTCCACCACCACGCCCCAGCTGCTGTACTACTATTAGCACTGTTTTCTGCACCTTTTGCAGGTAACTGAGTTTTTCCTGCTGGTGGCTTCCTACGCTCTGCACAGGGCTGTGCGCTACCCACTGCTCTCTTTGCAAGACTCATGAACTGGAAGGCCTATCTCCAGGAGGCAGCTACATCTTTTCTGGGGGGATTTTTCTCATCTACCATAATCACGTCCTCCTTGTTCCAGAAAGTTCTGTGTCCACAGTGGAGCAGACAGCTTCTTCTGTATTTCACTGGGCTCCCTTGCAGTGACACTGACACTCCTTTTTTTAGAGCCAGCCCTCCCCTTCCTGTTCATGCTGGTATTCCGTGTGTGCATCAGAACTTCCACCCTGGAGCAGCTCTCCCACCCAGTGTGGGCAGCCTGAAGGTCTATTTAGTGTCACTGTTTCCTACAATACACTCATCCTTCTCTGTGTGACACACAGTGTGCTACACCCAAGACACTCTTCTGACAGTGTGGGATACAGAGAAGGCTTTTGGTGTGGGAAGGAGGAGAGAGGTGCTGGTGGAGCTGGCCGGTGTCAACATGAGACCTCTCTCAAACATCTCAGAAAAGCCAGAGTGATCCAGGAAGTTCCAAAGTCCTTGGGAGAAGAAAGTATCAAACCCTTCTTCACAACAGGCAAGAAGGAGGTCTGTAAGAATTACAGGCTGGTCAGCTTCACCTTAGCCCCTGGGAAGGTGATGGGGCAAGTCCTCGTGCAGCCATCTCCAGGCACATGAAGGAATAGAGAAGGATTGCTAAATGCCTGTGGGAGGGGAAAGTGGGTGATGTTGCATACCTGGAGTTTAACAAAGCCTTAGACATGGTCTCCCATGGTCTCCTTATAGCCACAGTGGTGATATCTGCACTGAAAAAGAACACGTTGAGGTGGGTGGGAGTTATGCTGGATGAACAGGCTCAGATGACATCAGTGGTAGAGAGTCCTCCTGACAGCCCCCCACTTTTGGCATTCCTCTGTGACCACAGCACTTTGGGCCAGAACTGTTGAACATCTTGATTATCTCCCTGTATGATGGGATGATACCTCATCTAGGTCACCCTGCCTCCAACAGGAGAGTTGGACAAGACAATGTTCAGGTATCCTCCGACACGAGTTCTTCTGTCATTCAATGAATCTTTCCCCTGGAGAGCTCACTGAAGATAGGATAGGCAGAGGAAGGAGAAAAGACACAGAGGCAGAATTAAAGAGAGAAAATGTGCCACTATAAACACAGTAGTCCCTTTGAGCAATGTTTCCCCATTGGAATCATCAATAAGACCATTTATTTTGATAAGTGGCTGCAAAAAACTATTCACATAATACACGAGAAAATAATCATCTAGCTAGTACATACCCATGGTGCCGTTAATAAAAAACTATGACAAAGTTTACAAAAATTCATTAAAAATTAGCAATGCTGGAGAGGGAAGTTTTTCAGCTATTAGAAAGAGTTCTTTTCTGCAGAGGTTTCAAATTTATCCTAAAATCTACATTCAGGGCTTGCTTCAGTTATCCACACAGAGGTGCTCACTGCCTCCAGGATGTCCTGGGGCAGCTGAAGCACCTGTGTGGGAAGTGTGCCCCAGGAGTCTGGGTGCCCTTCTGGAGCAGGAGCTCCAGGAAGAGAGGCTCAGGGGTGGTGCAGGGCATCAGCTGCCTCCAGCACTGCTGGGGTGTCTGAGCAGGGACCTCTCCAGCACAACAGCACATTGTGTCCCCTTGGATACTGGCTGTGAGGTCACTTCTGACTGGCCAGAAGTGAGCAGAGAAATACTTGGAGGTCTGGAAAGCCATTACAGCACAGCCCCCAACAGGGTGAAACATTTGGAGAGGTCAGGGCTAGCTGGGACAAGGGACATGGGAGATACGTGGGAGGGAATAGGGGCTTGGCCAACAGAGATGGCAGATTGTGAAGAGGTAAGATCCGTTCAGATAATTTTGATGCCACTGGGACATTGGCTGTGAAAACATTCCTGTTAGGCCTTTACCCTGTTTCTAACTAGGAACCATAAGTCCTAAGCCTACCCCTAAATGCAAGACCTCACCCCTAAAGGAATCCACCTCTCTAATCCATCATCTCAAAATTTACCTCTAAACAAAAGTCCAGTCACATAACATAACATTACTCATACTCTTACGGTATCGATCACCCTAATCCCTTGCTCTTACCTCTAGCATTAAAACATTGGCCTTAACCCCAGTCCTAACCCCAGCCCTCAACAAAACCCTAATACACAAAGGTAGACCATAGTCTAAACACTAACCAGACACCCTCAGCAGAACACCAAACCTACCCTTTAATCCTTTGCCTGATCAGTGAGCTCTAATCCCTCAGCCTTAACTTGAACACCTGACCCTCAAAGCCCTTCTTTTGCATGCTCAAATCCCCTCACCTTCAACCCTTTCCTAACCCCAACTTAAGCTGTTTGGGCCCTTGGGGCAGGAGGGGGATCGTGAGGTCCTGGAACATTCGCATGGCATTGGAGGAGAAATGTGAGGTTACGTCCATCTGATCAACTCGTAGGCCACAGGGAGGGGATTGTTGGGAATGCTATGGTCAAGTCAGTTGTGCCTCAGGATCTCATGGGCCAGCAGAAGGTACAAAGCTGTGAAGGTGGCAGTGATGTCACTCTCTCTGGATGAGGCAGGAAAGGGGGAAAGGTCACTTCATTCTGCAATGATAGGTCAGCCCTTGACTCATGGGTTTTAGCAGAAGGCACATGGCTGGAAAGCTGATTGTGGGAATGCCTTTCCTGAAATAGCTGGTAGGCTCATCCAGGAAGAGGGCTTGGATATGGCTGTCATGTCCTTTCTGCCTGAGTACCTGCTGGGACAGCAGCAGCCATGTGGTTTGTTTGTGTTGATCCAAGCAGCTGAAAGGCCAGCAGCAGGCATGTGGCTTGGAAGATCATGGTGAGGTTACCTCTGTCTGGTCAGCTGGTGCAGCAAGTCTGATAGATCCCATCTGTAGAAGGGTTACCCCATTTTGCTCCTGTGATTGCTTTCAGTGTTTCCTTGGAAAGAAAAAAATTCAAGTCATCATTTCTACTGTCCCCACAAGAGGCAGTTCACATGGGAATTTGTTGTGGCAGTTTTTGATATAGGTAAGGACACGCAAGTGACCTAATCACTGGTACCAGGTGGGAGCTTCCTGCAGGCTTCTCACTGCAATCAGGTTTATCCTGAAACCCAGGAATATGCTCAGCACAACACAGCCTGAAGGCCAAGTGGGAACACAGCACAGCAGAGGCCTGGAACTACTCAGATTTTCTGTGACATGGCTCGCTAACTCCTTGATGGACAATGGCCCTCTGCTAAGGATCACTGAACTGCCTGAGAAAGGTTGGGAAGAGGATGAGATGTCCTCTGAGGCAGTTAGAGAAAAGGACACAAATTTAGGCCCTGGTAATCACTGGGGACTTTGAAGAGCATGGACCTCTGCTAGAAGGCCTTGTTTGGAGGGAAGGTGGAAGGTGGTCCCTGAGCCAACATGGCTGGAGGTTCTCCTTGACCAGTTTTTCACAAGCAGACAAGACAGGACTGGTGGAAGATGTGGAGGGCAGCTTTGGGTGCAGTGTGAGTGAGGTGGTAGGGAAGAAAACACTGAAAGAAGTCATCAAGACAACATATAGCAGGGCTGAGTAGAGAGGAAGAATCACCTCCATCAAGCCTTTGGCAGTGCTACTCCCGACGCAGCCCAGGATGCCATAGTCTGTCTGTGCTGCAAAGGTGCAAAGCTGGGAGAAGAGGAAGGCTTCGGGGTGACCTAATTCCACTCTTCCCAGATCTTGGCTACCAGCAATAAATGCAGTCAGCAAAGTCATGAGGGCCAACTGGCATCAGCTAAAACAAGGGAGGAAAATCGTTATCCCTATCAAGACACTCCAGCACTGAAGGAGAGTTCCCAGAGAGCTTGTGTCATCTCCATGCTTGCAGCTTTCCAAGCCCCAAATGAATAAACCCTTGAGCAACCTGCTCTGAGCCCGTAGCTGACCCTGCTGAGAGCAGGAGGTTGGTTGGCCTAGAGATCTCTGTAGGTCCCTTCAAGCATGAATGAGTCTGTGCTTCCAAGCACAACAGCTCTTTCCTTTATGATGGGAGGGAAAGCCCTCAGGTTCCCTGTCACCACTGAAGTCAGACAGAAAGAGGTTTGCTGAGATGACCTGTGGCTTTCTCATCCCACTCCAGGCATTGATGGTCAGATGTGGGGCTGCTTGGCAGTTACCCCTGAAAGACCCTGATTATTTCCTTTGTTTTACCTTTTCTTTTCTTTTCTCTATTCTCTGCCTTCACAATTTCTTTCCTTTGACCACCCTCATACCTTCCCATGCAAACAGCACACCACTGTTCACGTTTTCCTCCCTGGCCCTAGCTTGTTACCTTTGCATACTCCTTTGGTGTTTCTGAGCTTGTCACCAAGGCAATGCCTACCTTGGTCAGCAATTCCATTAAAGTACTACCTCCTGCTGTTATCTGGAGTGCCCTGCAAGTCCTCCTGCTCTTATCTTCTCATAGGCACCACCAGTCTGGTGGGTCACCTGTGCAAGTTTTACAAGGAGAAGTTACAAGTGATTTTTTTGGAGGGTAGAATAACCCCAGCCATGAGGGCAGGCTGGGACCTGACCATCTCAGTAGTGTCCCTGATGAGAAGGGCCTGGGCACACAGAGGAATGCCATAGGAGCCAGTGGTCCCTACTCACCATGAATAAAGCCAGCTGCATAGAGGGCTGTGTTACTTGGAGCGTGGCCACCAAGAGAAGGGAGTTCTCATCCCCCTTGTATCAGCACTGCTGTGGCCACCTCTGGACTCGTGTGTCTGGGTGTGGGGCTCCTAGTCTGGATGAATGGGGAGGAACTGGAGAGGTTCCAGAGGACATCTTCCAGGATGGTGGTTGGGGCCTGTATAGAGAGGCTGAGGGACATGGGCATCTTTAGCCTGGTGAAGTGAAGTGAAGGCTCAGTGGCCTCTAGTAGTAGTGCGCAACTGCTGGAAGGGTGGTTTCAGAGATGCTGGAGCTTTTCTTGGCAGTGAGAAGAGAGGGAAACCTCCACAAAGAGCAGCTTGGAAGGTTCAGACAGGAGATGAGGACAAAGAAATCACAATCAAAGTGTAGCTTTGTGGTGCAAGAGGTCACCCAGGAGTCTGGATCAGCCCATGGTTTTGCGTTTCAAGGAATGGCCAGAGAAAGTAAAGAGACATCAGTGAAGGTATAGAAATGCCAGGGTGAGAGCTAGGTGGGAAAGCAAGAAGGATGTCAACATCCTGAAGGGAAAGAGGTGCAGGCACGGGACAGTGTAGGACAGCCTGCAGAAGAGATGGCCAAGGCCTCTGGCAAGGCTGCAAGGTGTAACAGGACTAAGGTCTTTGTCCCCTTGGCTATGGTTGTTGCCTCTGCTACCAAGGCCCACGAGATGAACCTTTAATGTGAGGGTCTCAGGATCTGTCTTGCCAGGGCCTCAGAGTTTGGCCTTTCTGCTTCCTCAGACAAAGCCAAGGCTTTTCTCAGCGTTACAGCCACCTGCTCAGGGCCTTTGCCTACCTGCAAGCATGGCCTCCAATTATGTGCTCTAACGAGTCCATAGGGGGCTCTGTCAGTGATTGCCCTCAGTGGGGCCCATTAATGCTTCAAGGAACTTCGGGTTTTGCTTCTGACTTGGACTTCTTGAGCTGCTTGTTCAGTCTTCTCTCAGTAGCTGAGGTTCATGTAATGAGCCCCAAAAGCCCTAACAAGTTCTTCATCTTTCTGTAATTTTTCATCAAGTCTTCAAGACTTAGATTGCTATTTGGAGCTGTTTCATAGTGTAGTTAAGGAGGAAGACTTCAAAGTGCACCTACTAATTTTTTTTTTTCTATGTTAAAGGTAGCACTTCATTACTTTTTACTTTAGACGAGAGGTCATTCTGCAAGTGATCATAATCCAGAGTGTCTCCTCAGGGGGTCTGGACTAGTTGGAGAAGCAGTCCCATGAGGTCTGACACTGTATGGAAAATTGGCTGGACAATCAGGAACAAATTCCATCAGTGGTACGAAGTCCTCCAAGGAGCCAGATACTAGTAGCATCCCTCAGTGATCAGCAAAATTTCATTAAAAAATCATTAAAAGCTGGAAATCAAGGTTTTTTCAGCTATTACATAGATTTTGTTCTGCAGAGGCTTCAATTTTTTTTCTGAAGTTCACATTCTGGGTTTGAATCTGTTGTCTGCACAGAGGTGGCCACTGCATCCAGGATGTCCTGTGGTAACGGAAGCACCCATGTGGGAAAAGTGACACAAGAATCCTTAGACTCATAGAATCATAGAATCGTTAAGGTTGGAAAAGACCTTTAAGATCATCAAGTCCAACCTTTAACCTAACCCTGCCATCCCACCACTAAAACATGTCCCTAAGCACCTCATCTATCCTTCTTTTAAATACCTCCAGGGATGGAGACTTGGCCACCTCCATGGGCAGCTCATTCCAGAGCCTGACAACCCTTTCCGTGAAGAAATTTTTCCTAATGTCCAACCTAAACCTGCCCTGGCGCAACTTCAGACCATTCCTCCTCATGTTATCGTCCGTTACCAGGGAGAAGAGGCCAACCCCCACCTTGCTACAGCCTCCTTTCAGGTAGTTTTAGAGAGCGATGAGGTCTCCCCTCAGCCTCCTCTGCTCCAGACTAAACACCCCCAGTTCCCTCAGCTGCTCCTCGTAGGACTTGTGCTCCAGACCCCTCACCAGCTTTGTGGCTCTCCTCTGGACATGCTCCAGGAACGCAACGTCTTTCTTGTAGTGAGGGGGCCAAAACTGAACACAGTATTCGAGGTGCGGCCTCACCAGTGCCAAGTCCAGGGGCACAATCACTTCCCTACTCTTACTGGCCACACTATTCCTGATACAAGCCAGGATGCCATTGGCCTTCTTGGCCACCTGGGCACACTGCTGGCTCATATTCAGCCGGCTGTCAACCAGTACCCCCAGGTCTTTTTTCCGCTGGGCAGCTTTCCAGCCACTCTTCCCCAAGCCTGTAGCGATGCGTGAGGTTGTTGTGACCAAAGTGCAGGACCCTGTTGGAGGGGAAGCCAGCCCGGAGTAACGATGGAATCTCAATATGAGTATGGTCGTTCTCCTTTATTGCGCAGCTAACAAAAGCATATATAGGCCGAAAACCATAACATACACACATGTCATACTGTGATTGGTAGAACACCGTTATACACATGCCTACATCACTACTGTGACTGGGACGGGTCATCTGTCCAGCGGAGGGGCTTCACCTTCTCTTCCGGTCATAGGTCCGCCCACATCCGCTTAAGAGCAGGGGCTGTTGAATGGGACTAAATCATACCCATTCTCACTCAGCCACTCCTCTACAGGACCTGGCACTTGGCCTTGTTGAACCTCATACAGTTGGCCTCAGCCCATCAATCCAGCCTGTCCAGGTGCCTCTGCAGAGCCCTCCTCCCCTCCAGCAGATCAACACTACCACCCAGTTTGGTGTCATCTGCAAATTTACTGAGTGTGTACTCAATCGTCTTGTCCAGGTCATTGATAAAGATATTAAACAAGATGGATTGAGTGGGTTTGCAGGCAGGGAACCTCTGGGATGGTGCAGGGCATCACCTTCCTCCAGGGCTGCTGGGTAGGCTGTGAAAAGGTCTCTCAAGCTCAGCAGACAATATGGCCCCTTGGATGCTGGCTGTGAGGTCACTTCTGACTCATCAGAAGCAGGGAGAGAGATACTCTGAGGTCACGAAGGTCATCAGAAAGCTTCCCCCAACAAGACGACACCTTTGGGGAGGTCAGGAGCAGCCTGGGCAAAAGAAATGGGAGATCTGGGGGAGTGAAGAGAATCTTGGCCAACAGACAGAGAAGATTTTGAAGAGGTAAAATGGGTTATGGAGAAGTTACTGTGAAAACACTGACTGAAAACTTCCATTTTAAGCCCTTACACTGTCTCTAACCTTAAGTCCTAAATATGACTCCTCACCCTGCCAGCAATCCACTGTTACCAACCTAACTGAGCATGGCCTATCCCTAACCTCAAACCTTACATCTAAGCCAAATCCCAAACCCATACCCTCTACCATTACTCTTACCCCATTGCTCACCTCAGCCCCTCACCTTTACCCCCAGTATTAACATGTTGGCCTTATATTGCAAATTGAGTGATTTATGTCGCTTGAAGAATCACTGTCAAAGGTATAAGCAAAAGGGGTTTCAATATGATGTTGTAGAAGTGCAACTTAACAACATTCAATGGCAAGGTTCACTCTATTAATTACTGCGTGGAAGAAACACACAAAGGGAAATTGAGTTACACCAGAGTAGAACAATTCACAGAGAGTCCGTGGATGCAAAAGGCTAAGGAAGACCCTCCCGTCACAGGGTTCAGAGTAGAACCCCTTGCTTTCTAAACACCTGATGGAGCTTAGGTGTGGCCATGTCCAATCTTAGTCTCAGACTCAAACAGTGGTTTATTTCTAAGGGATTGTACATGCAAAATTGATGTAATGTTTCATTCCCATCAATTCAGCAGGCAATCAGAGTTACCAAGACAAAATGAAAGTTACCATAGTACAAGGTTATGCGCGATCTTGGTGGCTTACCAAAGATCTGTCCTTGGTAGAACATCTCCCTGCCTCGAGGAGCAACCTTGAGGGGTGTCCCAGCTCCAGGGCAGATCAACCATGCAGCCACTGCCTAGCAGTGAGAGCTCAGAGAAGGCTCACTCAGACTGCCATGTTTATGGGATAAAGTCGGTTGCTATTAGTGAAATTAAATGTGGTGGAAATGGTAGGCACAAGGCTCGTTGTACCAACAACTTACTTTCTTCCTTGATAAATGAGTCTTGGGAAAGCCATCTGCTGTTCATGTGTCAATCACATGATCGGTGATACAAGCTCATATGCATCAATGCTCACGGTGTCACTCTGCTCCTTTGTGGGCTTTCAGAGAACAGATTGAAACACCAGGAGTTCATGGCCCGGCTACAGCTCAGGCCTTTGCCTCTTCTGGAGCCTGCACCAAACCACCACCTCTCTGGTCAAAGGGTCAAACAAATCTATCACAGTCCACCCTGTGACTACAGTCAATTCACCTTGTCAGCTCACAGAGTCGTAGTACAGTTGCCTCTTGCCTCTATGTCATAAATATGTGGTGTATTGCAGATCAGTGGTAAGAGTCCAATTATTTGATAAGGTGTTTAGTTTAGGTGTCACAATTAATGCTTGTTATATATAATTTTAAACAGGCCAAGGAGGCAAGGTGTTGGAGTTGCTTCCTAAGTGAGGCAGCGTCTGGAATGTATAGAGCTCTGTCTGGGGGTGGATGAAGGACAAGTCGAGAGCTTATGGGTAAAAATTAAGGGATGGGTCAATATGAATGACACTGTTGTGGGTGTTTACTACAGGCCACCTGACCGGGAAGAGGAAGTAGACGAGACCTTCAACAGACAGCTGAAAGTAGCCTCACAATCACAGGCCCTGGCTTTCATGGGGCACTTCAGCTACCCTGGTATCTGTTGGAGGCACCACACAGCAAGGTTCACACAGTCTGGGAGGTTCCTGCAGAACATCAGTGATAACTTTTTGATGCAGGTGATGGAGGAGCCAACAAGGAGAGGAGCGCTACTGGACCCTTGTGCTGACAAATAAAAAAGAACTGGTTGAGGGATGTGAAAGTAGGGGGCAGCCTTGGCTGACACTCCAGTGAAGAACCTTTATCCAGCCATTGCAGCACGCAAACTGTGTGAGATGTCCCACTATGCATCCCAAGTTATTCCATCAACGTCACGGCTTGTGACAGACCACAGGGGTCCAGCTCCTCATGCCTCTTCCCAGTCCAAGCAGAGTGCTAGACATCTGGGCTGCAGCCCCTGAATTGTGGCTCCAGGGCCAAGCTCAGACTTGTCATGGTGATACCAAGCACCCAAGAGCCCGTGTAGGCAAAAGCTTTGCTTCATGGCAGAGACATGCTGGAGGAGATGGCAGAGGGCATGGTAAGAAAGACATGAGGTGCCCTCAAAGAGAGCAATCTTGCTGTGCCCAAGGTGAGAGAGAAAGAGGGCTGGGCTGTGCAGCCCTGGCAGCAGAGGACACGACTGTCTGGGGTATCTCCGCAGCCCTGGAGGGCCTTTGGTGGAGAGAGGCACTGATGTCCTGGAAGAATCAAGTGCTGCTGAACGTGTCCTTGGCTGTGGACATCCTGTGATCCAGGCAAACTCCTAACTCACTGGACTCTGAAGACTCTGTATCACCAAGAGGGGAAGCAGAGAATGTAAGAGAGGAGAATCAAAAGAAACTGAGACAGGAGGCTCACAAGTGGAGACCCCAGTGCAATGTGCTGCTCATTTATAATGTCCTGGTATCAGCTGGGATAGAGTTAATTTTTCTTCATAGTAGCTAGCATAGTGCTGTGTTTTGGATTTAGTGCCAGAAGAATGTTGATAACACACTGATGTTTTTAGTTGTTGCTAAGTAATGCTCAGACTACTCGAGGACTTTTTGAGCTTCTCCTGCTCGGCCAGGTGCAGAACAAGCTGGGAGTACAGCACAGCTAGGACAGCTGACCCCAACTGACCAAAGAGCTATTCCATACCATAGAACGTCATGCTCAGGGGGAGTTAGTAAGCTGGTCAGGGGGACAGTGATTGCGGCTTGGGGAGAGTGATCGCGACTCGGGGAGTGATAGCTGCTCGGGACGGGCTGGGCATCGGTCAGTGGGTGGTGAGCAATTGCATTGTGCATCACTTGTTTTGTATATTCTGTATATTCTCTTAGCATTATTATTATTACTATTGTTATTCTTCTCTCTTATTAAACTGTCTCTATCTCAACCCATGGGTCTTACATTTTTTTTTTTCCCAATTCTGTCCCCCATCCCACTGAGGGCTGGCGGGGGGGGAGCGAGCAGCTGTGTGGTGCTTAGTTGCCAGCCGGGTTAAACCATGACAACGCAGTGCCTTGCATCTACTGTATAGAGAAGGGACAGAGCTGACCTCTCTGTGGGGGTGGGAATCAGTCACGTTGACAAAAGCACCCAATTAATCTGACATACCGCCATGGGTGTCTGTGATGCACCCGCTCTCTGGGGACATGGCTCCCCTACAGGTCCTGTGCTGTCCCTGAAGAAGTGAGGCAGCGCAGAGTGGGGTGGGGGCAGAGCAGTGACGCCTTGGGCTGGTCCTCTGCTCTTGGGCTGAGACAGGCTCCTGGGATGGTGGGAGCTCATGGCAAGCAGGCAGCACTGCCGAGAGACAGCTCTGCCAAGGAAGAGCTCCCCTGCAAAGTACAGCAGGGCTCTGGGAAAAGGAGTAGGGCAGGGAGAGATTAAAGGCAGCCAGAGTGGGAGGAGAGAGGAGAGCTGAAAGGGAAGGAATCTGGACAGCCCCTGACACGGTAAGTCTCTTGGTGCAGGGCAATGCAGCTGCGGTTCTGGGAAGGCTCTCCTGAAGCACTCATGGCCTCCCGGCTCCAGGGTCTGTCAGGAGGGCTCCCAGCCCAGGGGCTCATGTTAGACAAGTGTGAAGGGCTGAAGCCAAGGTGTGCACCCAGAGCTGCCCAGGCCATTTCAGAGGGGACTTTGCCAGAGGCAGGGGCTACCTTAAAGGTGAAGAGCTTTCCTGAGCCTGTGCTTTCAGTTTCCTGCTCTTTCAGGGAAAGGGGAAAGCTGCTGCTACTTGTGGAGAGGGAGACTGGGAGTCCTGAGCTGCTCCACTGAGAGATCAGCAGGTGTGGCAGGAGCCAAGGGAACTGCTTCTACCCACTGCTCTACCTACAGGGAGCACCAGCACCACCTTTGTTGTCCTCATCAGGCTTTGTCTGACCTGCTCCTTACTGCCTGCAGGTGGGCAGTACCTCTGGAGAGTGCCTGGAGCTGGGAGGTTTCTTCTGGGCAGAGCTGAGCAGACAGCAGCTGGTGATGGGCTCTGTGATCGCTGAGAGGGATAAAAAATGAAGTCAAAGAAACCGTTTGTGGCAGGGATCGCTCCAGGCATCAGACACACGGGCAGAGACCCCTGCAAAAGTCCAACCAGCAATGTCATGGGAAGGACAATTTGGAAAGCTCCCTGTCACCTCTTCCAAGGCAGACCCCTCCTTGGAGCCAGACCCTTGCTCTCCCCAGAGGCTCCTTCTCCTGACACGTGGCCTCTTCCCTCTGCACAGGAAAAAGGCTGAGAGCCACTGCCCTGGCATTTTGCTGACTGGGAGGTGCTGGGCTCTGCTGGGCAAGGAGAAGGCTTTCCTGAGTGCCCAGCCACCTCTCCTCTCCTGGCTTCCTTTCACAGGAGAGTCACAGAGATTTCCTTTGTTTCTGCCCCTGTTTGTGCTGCTCTTCTTCCTTCTCTTGGGGTCCCTGGCAAAAAGAGTGGTGGTGTGGGGAAAGTCTTGGGTGTGCTGAGTGCCTGCTTGGACACGGACCTGGCGGGCGCTGCCCTGGAGCTGTTTCCATGGCATCAAGGAAGGGCTCAAGCCCTCTCTTAATTTTCCTGGCTCGAGACCCCGCAGGCAGTGCTTGGGCAAGGAGACGCTGCTTCCCTCAGCAGACATCACCTTAAGAGCCCTGGTTCTGCTGGACAGGGAGTCCTGCGGGGCTGTGAGCATCACTCCAGAAGGGCAGAGCTCTCCTCCGGGACCTTTGTGGTGGCTGAGAGCACCTGATCTGCCCATGCAAATCAGCATCCTGGTCCTGTCCTCGCTATCATTATGCTGCATAGCTGTGCTGCAAAGGAGAGCTGCTTTTAAATCTGCACCTTCAGCAGGATGCCTCTGCTCCCAGCCCAGTCCCATCTGGACCGTTTCTCATTGAATGAATAAGATTTTGCTGAGAGAAGCTTCTCTGAATTTTTCTGTTTTATCTCCTTTAGCAGTTTCCATGCCCAGAAGCAACAGATGTCCAATGGGAGCTACATCAACCAATTCCTCCTCCTGGCATTTGCAACAAGGGGTTGGTTCCGGGCCCGGGTGGCCTCACCTGCGACCACCGCCTCCACACCCCCATGTACTTCTTCCTCCTCAACCTCTCCCTTCCTTGACCTGGGCTCCATCTCTACCACTGTCCCCAAAGCCATGGCCAATTCCCTGTGGGACACCAGGGCCATCTCTTTCTTTGGTTGTGCTGTTCAAGTCTTTGTATCTGTCTTTTTAATTTCAGCAGAGCATTTTCTTCTCACTGTCATGTCCTATGACTGCTATGTTGCCACCTGCCAACCCTTGCACTATGGGACCCTCCTGGGCAGCAGAGGTTGTCTCTACATTTCGGCAATCGCCTGGGGCAGTGGATTTCTCAATGCTGTCCTGCACACAGCCAATACATTTTCAATCCCCCTCTGCAAGGGAAATGCTATAGACCAATTCTTCTGTGAAATACCCAAGATTCTTAGGCTCTTCTCCACAAATGCCTACCTCAGGGAGGCTGGGCTTATTGCGGTTACTGCCTGTTTACTCTTTGGTTGTTTTGTTTTCATTGTGGTGTCCTACGGCCAAATCTTCAAGGCAGTGATGAGGATCCCCTCTGAGCCTTTTCCACATGCCTCCCTCACCTGGCTGTTGTCTCCCTGTTTCTCAGCACTGTTATATTTGCCCACCTGAAGTCCCCCTCCATCTCCTCCTCAGTCCTGGATCTGGTGGTGTCATTTCTTTACTCAGTAGTGCCTCCAGTACTGAACCCGCTCATGTACAGCTTGAGGAACAAGGAGATCAAGGAAGACTTGCAGAAAATATTTTAACATGGAGTACTGCAGTGTTAGTAAGGTGTCCAGCACCCTCAGGAAAAGCTCGGATGCTCTTTTGATCATATGAGTCTTGTTTGTCTCTTTATTATAAGTCTTTTATAACTATCTTTTTTACTTAAATAATTTTTTTTCTTCTTACCCACTCCAACTCACTGTTTTTTTTTACCTGATAAAGACCTCATGTACATATGGCAGCTGAAGGCTCCTGGTGTAGGGACAACACAATATAAGAATCCAGCAGAAAATAATTTGTCTCTGCTCCCATCTCTAACATGTCCTATGGAGCTGGGGGTGCAACCCCACCATACAGGAGGGGCCAAGTACCACAAGCCCAGCTGCCACATTGAGGAGCAGGCACTTGTGGACCTCGGGGCTGCCCCTCCCTGCCTCAGTGCACAGATCCTTTCTGCCACCTTCACTTTGGGGCTGCTGCTTCCCTGGAGCCATGGCCATGGACAAGAGCAGGACCTGGTCTTTTTAGAGCAGCACTACCAGCTCAGGGCCTCGTGAAGAGCATGGGGTGGCAACCAAGACAGGCTGGCCAGGCTCACCTGGGGAAAGGGATGTCCAGGGAAAAGAGCAAGGGAGGAATCCATGAGAAACAGAAAGATCTTTATGCAGGCACTCACTCGAGGAAGGGTACTCTGCCCTCTGGCCAGGACTCTTGCACTGGCCTGGGGAGAGGGCCTGGCCAAGGTAGCATGTGGTGGGGATGAACTGGACTCAAGAGCAGAAGTTCTTCCAGTTTACTGACCTCCATTTCCTCATGCTGTGGTGAGCATCCAGCCCTGGGGCTGATGGGTAGGCTGACCTTTCTCTGCCCCCCAGCAGCTGCTGTGCCCCTCAGAGGGGCTGGGGCTGTGGGATGAGTGCCCAGAGCTCTGCAGCACCCTGCAGTGGGCCCTGCCATGGGCATTTTTCAAATAATAGTTTTGTCCTCCAGAGACCTGATCAGCCCACCCCCTCCTCCCCCCCCCACCCCACCCCACCCCCAGCCTGGCTATTAGCTCGCTCCTGGGCTCTTCTTTCCAGCTGAAACCCCTGCAAGGTGAACTCCCAGGTTCTGAGGTGACATGCTGCTTGGTTTCAGGTCTGCTCCAGAGGATCTAGGGCTGAGCAGGGTGCCATGAGCACAGCCTGCCCTCTTGCCTGCCACAGAGGTGTCCTCAGAGCCAGCAGACACACAGGGCCCTTGCCCCTGCCTCAGCCTTCTGTGATTCAACACAGGCACTTGATGGCTGACCTGGCCTGGACTCTTTTATTCACAAACACAGCAGAACTGGATGAGGATGTCAATGCTGAGGACAGCCATAGCTGCACTGACCATGGCAGAGAAAAAAGACAAAGAGCAGACTCACAGCCTTGGACTACAGGAGAGCAGATTTCAGCCAGTTCAACATCTGCTTGGCAGGATCCTGGAGAGCCAAGGTCCATGGAACCCTCTTGGATCTTCATGTACAACAACATCAAAACCCAGAAACACATCAGTCTGCTGTTCTGGGAGTTGAGCAGGACCCGGCTGGAGGCTGGTGGGGATGAACAGGGATCTTCTGACTCAAGCCTTCAAACACCACAAGGCATTGCACAAGGCTGGAAGTGGGAACAGGTTCTCCAGGAGGTAGAGAGAGACATGGCCTTTGGCTGCAGGGATGGAGGCAGGAAAGCCAAAGCTCACCTGGGGCTGGAACTCACAAGGAATAGGGAGAGCAACCACAAGGCCTTCTGTAAGTTCACTGGCAGCATGAGGAGTCAGCTGAGTAAAATGTGGTCTCATGGCTCTCAGGGGGCAGGATATGTTGCCACAAGCCCTGGAAAAGGCTGCGGAACTCACAGCATTTTTCCCATCCCCTTCCCCTGGTAGGATCTGCCCCAGGCCTCCCTGGTCCTCGAGTCTTCTATCAACATCTCTGCTAGTAAGGCTGCACCCATGGCAGAGGAAGCTGTGTCTGAGGGGGCACTTATGTCTGTTGGGCACACACAGGTCCATGGGCACACACATAGGTCCAGACAGGATGTGCCCAAGGGTGAAGGAGCTGGCTGGTTGTCATTGCAAGGCTGCACTTGATCCTCTTCAAAATGCCAGGGCAAAGAGGCAGCTCACTGCTGGTGGGAAAAAGACAAACATTGCATCCAGTTTCAAGCATGGCAAGAAGGAGCTTCAGGGGAACTACAGGCTGGTCAGCCACATCCAGGCCCTGGGAAGGTGATGGAACAAATTCATTTGATTAATTCCTTTGCCCACATCTCTCAGCAGTTGCTAGCTCAGATGTCCTGGGGTAGCTGAAGTTAGCCCTATGCTGCTCGGAAACATGACCCAGGACCTATGGGAACCCTTCTGGAGTGTTAGCTGGTCACCAGGAAAAGTATCTCCAGTATCTCATTTGAGACATCTTCTTCCTCTCCATTGACTAGAAAGGGCAGTCGAAACAACTTGATTTGACATAGGCATCTGTGCTGAGGTGTCTGATGTTGAGGGATACCGGTCTCCTCGCTCTCTTCACCTAAGGAAGAGTCACTCTTCATTTACCCAGGAAGGAGTGGACAGGGAGTGGACAGGGAGTGTTCATAGATGACCCAAAGATCCCTTTATGTAGACACTGTAATAGAGATGTGTTGAGGTGAGTGCAAATGTGGCCACCCAAACCCAGGCTGTTTCACTGAAGTTGGTCACCCTGCTTCCCAGTATCAGCTGAGAGAGCCCGACACCTTGGTGGGTGACTGTCTCTGTGCAAAAAATGAGGAGTGGCTGTTGCGAGTGAATTTGTGAATCCCGCCAACTGTGCCAATTTGTTGCAAATGAGTGACTTTACACAATTTGATTTAGTACGAGGTTTTTGTTTATTTTTACATTTACAGCAAATCACAGGACTGGATTGTGATATTGCAATAGCACTCAATCATCAGTCAATTAACAAAGGGATTCGACAACATTTGTTTTAATCAAAGCAGCGACTTAGTTACTAAGATTTGAAAATCTCAAGGTTCACTCTATTGCTGCTTGGAAGAAATAGACAAAGGAAAATTAAGTTACACACGAGTTAGAATGGATCACAGAGAGATCGTGGTTGCAGAGAATAATGAGGACCCTCTTGTGTCACGAGGTTCAGAGCAGGCCCCCTTGCTTTCTCGACTCCTTTTCAGGGAGGAGTCTGGGTGCTGCTGGGTCAATCTCAGTCTCAGGCTTGGTCAATGGTTTATGTCTAAGGATAATTTGTGTCTAGCAGCAGTCTAGGACCCATTTTGTAATTAATTCACACACATTACTTAAATCAATTCCCAGATGCTTACACACAGACATGATTATATTTATATCTATGTATATAAATAGTTTTACCTGTTAAAAATTCCCCTCGAGTTCAGTGAAATATGTCAAATGTCTCGACATTTCTCAATGGGTGATGGCTGAGTGTCAAGGAGGGAAGGGTTTCAGCCCAGGCTCCACTGTTGGTCTTTGGCAACGGACCTCCGAGCAAACTTGAGAGTTTGTGAGACATGAGAGGCATCCCACTCAGAGGGAGGTGCTGGTCACAGCCTGCTGCAGCCCAGGATTGCTCAAAGGGTCACGAGATGATTGGCTTTAGTCATTTGTAAACTGACCACAATCAAGCTGGAGATTAATGAATTTCCAGTAACCATAGCAGCCCCGCTCTTGGGTTGTGACACTGGTACCGCCCCGCTTGGGTTACTACCCAGGTGAGGCATGTTTCAAGGCTGTCAGGGGGTAGCCGATTGTTCCTGTTCTGCTCCCCACCTTGAGCAATTGTGATGGGTTGACCCTGGCTGGATGCCAGGTGCCCAACAAAGCTGCTCTATCACTTCCCCCTGTCCGCTGGATAGGGGGGGAAAGTTATAATGAAAAACTTGTGGGTTGACATAAGGACAGGGAGAGATCACTCACCAAATACCATCATGGGCAAAACGGACTTGACTTGGTGAAAATAATTTTAATTTATTACCAATGAATTCAGAGTAGGATAATGAGAAATAAAAACTGACCCTGAAAACACCTTCCTCCCACCCTTCCCTTCTTCCCAGGCTTAACTTTACTCCCAATTTTTCTCTACCTTCTCTACCTCCTCCTGCTGAGCGGCACTGGGGGATGGGGAATGGGGGTTCCAGTCAGTTCATCATGCTTTTTTTCTGCCACTCCTTCCTCCTCAAGGGAAGGACTCCTCATGCTCTTCCCCTGCTCCAGTGTGGGGTCCCACTCATGCTATGTCCCATGTGCAGATCTTCAGGGCTGTGCTGAGGATCCCCTCTCAGCAGGGATGGCACAAAACCTTTTCAACATGTCTCCCTCACCTGGCCATGGTCTCCCTATTTCTCAGCACTGGCATGGTTACCCACCTGAAGCCCCCTCCATCTCCTCCCCATCCCTAGACCTGGTGGTGTCATTTCTGTACTCGGTGGTGCCTCCAGCAGTGAACCCCCTCATCTACAGCATGAAGAACACAGACCTCAAGGAGGCTTTATGGAGATTGACCCAATTGACACTGTTTCACTGACAATAACCTCCCTCCCCTTCTTCTCACATTTCCCAGAGTTTATGTTAGGCCACCAGTCCTCTTTTTTATCTCTTGTGATAATCCTGCTTACAGATATTTTGCTGTGTTTATACCACTTGTCTTGAGGATTTATCCTACTGTGCCTCACTCTTGCACAACACTCTGTCAAGGGTGGCCTTTCAGATAACAACTCTTCAAAGCAGGTTCAGTGCCTGAAGGCCTGGCATTTCCTCCAGAGCTCCTTCCAGGACAATGTCCAAGGAATTGGTCTTCGAAATAGTCTTTTCTCCTTGTGTTGTCAATGTTTTAGGGGTTAAGCTCATGGTATCCTTTGGTTCCACTGGACCAAATATTCTGGAGTTCAAAGCTCTCTTCCTGGCGTCCAATGGGAGGGGAACTTGTCCATGAGCTCCCATTATCAACTCCGGTTTCTTCATGTATGACAGGACTGATGGCATATACCGGACTCTCTCAAAATTAATTTGGAGGGGTGAGGAGAGGATGGGGACATGCCACGTGCCCCTGGATTGGCATGAATGGAAACTCAGAATCATAGGGTCATAAAGGTTGGAAAAGACCCCTAAGATCATGAAGTCCAGCCGTCAACGCAACTTCACCATGACTACTGAACTATGTCTCATGTGCCATGAGTCAAACTATGCCAAAGTGCCATGTCTACACATTTTTTGAACACCTCCAAGGATGGTGACTCCACCACCTCTCTGGGCAGCCTGTTCCAATGTTTGACCATCCTTTCAGGGAAGGAATTTTTTCCTAACATCTAATCTAAACCTCCCCTGGTGCAACATGAAACCATTGCCTCAAAAATAGTTAATGTGAAACCTTGTGCCTTACCGTTAGGGGTGAGAGAGGGGATTGCCCCTGTAATAACCAAGTTACAGGAACAGGGACTAATTATCCCAACTCACTCCCCTTATAATTCCCTGGTGTGACCAGTCTGCAAACCGAACAGAAAATGCCAATTAACAGTTGATTATTGGCGCTTAAATGCTAATACATGTCCCCTAACAGCTGCAGTGCCTGACAGGGCTGAGCTGATCGCAACAATACAAGTTGTTCTTGGGCTTGTTGCCCACCAAATCCTAGCTACCGTTGATGTGACAGACATGGGGTTTATGGTCCCCTTGCAGGAAGCAGACAGGGATCTCTTTGCTTTTACCTGGGAAGGGATACAATTTACCTTTACACGTCTTCCTCAGGGATACCACCACTCACATACCATCGCCCACTATGCACTGGCACAGGAGCTTGCCTGGTTACCCCGGAGGAGGGAGCTAAGGTATATCAATATATCAATGATATATTGGTTGGCAGCCCTGATACCAGTTTAGTAGGAAAGACCCAAACAGAAATAATTTCTCACCTGGAGAGTTTGGGTCTCTAGATCCCAGCAGAGAAAGTACAGCTCCCTTCTCAAGAAGTAAAATTCCTGGGTATCTGATGGGGAGGAGGAACGGTGTATAATCCCCCTGAAACTTTACCCTTGAGCAGGTGAAAATGCCTGAAAATAAGAAGGAACAGCAACGTGTCTTAACCTTGTTTTGGAGCAAACATATTCCCAATTTTTCTATCACAGCTTGCCCTCTCTATGATTTAACATGCAGATGGGCTCCCTGGGACTGGACCCCTATTCATGAAGAAGTCTTAAAGTTGTTACCTTTCGAGGCTGGGATATATCTGGCCTTAGGGCCAATACACCCAACAGATCCACTCCATATCGAGTGGGGTCTTGCAATTCATGGATTATCCATACATATGTGGTAACATGGACTAGGGGGTCCGATTCATCCTATAGAGTTTTATTTGCGCAGTTTCAAAGATGCAGAGAAACGTTACTTGATTTGGGAGAAGGGTCTCTTTGTGGTCAACCTAGCTTTGTAGGAGGCGTAAAAAATTATACAGCAGCAACCAATCATTTTGTGAGGGCCCTTTAAAGTCTTGAAACCAGTACTGGCTGCGACCCCCCTCCTGCAGGTGTTGCACAGCGAGAAACAGTGAGGAAGTGGTATGCACAATGAGATCACTATTGGCACACAGGACAGATAGAACAGGGAACACACAAAGTGCTCCAAATACAAGACCCACCCTCTGACCACGTATACACAGAACCTCCTCCTTCACGCATAAAACCTGCTCCTCCATTGGAATCTCATCTAAAAACATGTGTGGTTCATCAATGCATCTTCTAAAAGATTGGGAAAAATTTGGAAGTACTGAGCAGTAGCCCTACCGGTTGACTCAGGGGACCGAATCATAACAGTAGGTGAGGGAAGCACCCAGGTGGGGGAATTGACAGCGGTTTGGAGTTGAATAAAGAGCTGAGAACAGGGGATGTGTGGTGTTTAAAGGGTGCAAGGAGTGGCTCCCCTCTGGTAACAGAATCAGTGGGAGGTTAACTGGGTACCCGTGTGGCAAAGTGAAAAATGGGAGGAGATCTCAAATCTTGCCAAACAGGGAACTTTCTTGGTGGGATGGGTAGCTGCACACCAAGAGGGGAATCATCCAGCAGACATCTGGAATAATCAGGTAGGTTCGCTAACCCACTTAGCTACGATGGTGGCAGAAACCCAAAGAGGAAAAGTGGGGACATCTGTTTGAGTGGTTACATGTGAAGCACCATCATTTAGGAATTAAAGAACTTTTCAAAGCTGGTGGCAGGGGTTGACCTGTTACCTGGGAATTGTGTAACAAGATCATTTCTGCTTGCAGTCAGTGCTGTACAGGATTAGAAAGGCATCCCTTGCAAGAACCCCCACTCCACTTGCAAAATTGGAAGGGACTATGGGACATCTGCAGGTGGACTATATTGGTCCTTTCAAGTCTCCAAGGGAAAACGCTATGTTCTTGTCCAGGTGGAAGTGGTGTCAGGACTTACCCAAGCAGTGGCTGTTAGGGGAGCAAGTGGGGACAACACAGTGAAAGAGTTAAAGCTTTGGTTTAGTTATCTGCCTAAACCCCAGTCCATTCCATCAGATCATGGTACTCACTTTACTGCCAGGTGGTGCAGGAATGGGCAAAGGGTGAAGGAATGCAATGGGTGTTTCACACCCCCTACTATCCTCAAGCTCATTGGACAGGACAAACCTGCTGCTAAAACATGTATATCTTCTTAATGTCTAGCTGATGGGAGAGCATGAAGACAACAGAACCAAACTCAGTAGTTCCCAGTGACAAGATGGGTGTGATGGACACAGCTAAAACCACATGAAATGCCATCTGAGATCAAGGGAACACTTTCTGGCTGTGAGGGTGGTCAAACACTGGAACAGATTGCCTAGAGAGGTTGTGGAGCCTCCATCCATGGAGATACTCCAAACCAGCTGACCCTGCCTCAGCTGGGGGGGGCGTTGAACTAGATGATCTCTAGTGGTCGCTTCCAACCTCAGCTATCCTGTGAATATAAAGGAGAAAACTCAGACAGAGAGAAATGAACACCACCTGGCCTCAACAACAAATACCTTGGAATCCTGTGGAAAGGACCCGTGCTGAGAAAGGGAATAGTGTAAGGACGAAGGAATGGCAGAGATGAACTGTTATGTACTGACTGTAATCCCCCATTTCCCACCCCCCTTGTGCTTCTCAGTGCTGAACTGAAGCCATAATTTGAGCCTGGGGAAAAAAAAGAAGAAAAATTGGGGTAGGGAAAAAAAAAGAAAAATTGGGGTAGTGAACAAGCGTTAATATTTTTGTCATAGTTTCTCACCATCAAATCTATTTTGACAATAAATTCATAATTGATAAGTGATCTCTCAGTCTTTATCTTGACCCATGAGCATTTTAAACTCTTTTAATCTCATTTGCCCATGCCGCCCCTCCCCATAACTTTGAGGAGCGTGCGTGAGTGAGCATCTGGGTGGGTGTCTGGCTGCTGGCCAAGGCTGACCCACTGCTGCATCCAGTATGGTGCTCCCCAGCACAGGGTGGACTCTGACAGACGGAAGCAAGTCCTGCAGAGGCCAGAAGGATGGTTGGGGCCTGGAGTGCAGTGTGGACAAGGAGACGCTGAGAGAGCTGGGGATTTTTGAGAAATCTCTCAGAGTTAAACACTGGAGCAAGGACCCAGGTCAGTTGGTGGGATCTCAGTCAGTGGAGTTTTCAATATTTGTTGAGACAAGGTCATTAGCACCTGAACTTACTGGAGCTGTCTGAGAATGGGCTTGGCTGAGAGGCCAGATGTGGCAAGAGATGTGGGACATGTGTGTAACAAATGTCAGTAGGAAACTGTTTACCTTTTTATTAATAATGACACTGGAGTTGGGTAGCCCAGAGCCCTGGTGGAGGATGGGGGTAACCATGCAGCAAAGGTCCCTTCTCAGGATTGGGGTGTACCGCCAGAGATGGAAATGGCCAGTGTGTGGAGTGGTCAAGGAAAATTGCCTTGGGACAGCTTCCCTGGGGTGTCCAGGAAACATCACAGACCAGGTCCTTCCCTTCTGAACATCGGTGCCTTGCTTCCTGTACTGTGTCACTTGGCTTTGCTGTGGGAGCACCCTGCTGGGTGCCCTCACCCTGCATGCTCAAACAGCTGAGCTCTACCCAGGTGGTTTCCTCTCCCAGGCATTTTCCTGCCCAGCCCACCCCCCCCCAGCCCAGAGTGCAGCAGAGCTCTGGGCACTCACCCCAAGCCCCAGCCCCTCTGAAGGGCAGAGCAGAGCAGGTTCTTTGGGGCAGAGAGGGGTGTCAGCCTGTCCCGTTGGCCCCAGTGCTGAGGGCCCATCAGAGCATGAGGAGGCAGAGGCCAGTATCTCCCCTTGTCTCCATGAGATCCTTATTGCCAAGTGACAGAAGCCCCACTAAGCCGGCCCTTCTCCCCAGCACAAGATTCCTGACCCAGGGGCTCCTCAGGCTGCTCCAGCTGCCCCAGCTGCCCCAGCAACAGCACAGCCTGCCCCAAGCTGGTACATGCAAAAATCGGTCTCTCTTTGCCATTTACTGTCTCCTGGAACTGCGGAGTTGCTCCTTTTCTCTGGTCCAGGGACGTCCCTGCCCCCAGAAAGCCTTTTCCCAGGGGAATGTGCACATGAAGAACCCAAGCACAGCAGTACGGCCTCATGGGGACAATCTCTTCAGCCTATTCCTGACCTCAGCTTTGGAAGAAGAGCCCAGCCTACAGACATCTCCCCTGAGGAAATCCCCTTTTATTACAGAGATATGACATAGGAGGCCAGCTGTACCATCATGTCAGACACACATACAAAGGCCTCTGCATCAGACAGGCTGGTTTTCTGTCTCTGGAGAAGTGGAGTGGCTGCAGACATTCCTGGACAAACATGGTTATCACAGACAAAAAGCCCAAGGCACATGAGAATCCTGATATGAATTGGAAAACCCTTGTGAAAAGACATGGGCATCACATTGCTGCTACAAGACCACTAATTACATCAGCTTCTTCAGTGCGTCCTTGAACTCCTGGTTCCTCATGCTGTAGATGAGGGGGTTCAAGGCTGGAGGCACCACTGAGTAGAGCACTGACACCACCAGGTCCAGGGATGGGGAGGAGATGGAGGGGGGCTTCAGGTAGGCAAAAAATGAGGTGCTGATAAACAGGGAGACCACGGCCAGGTGAGGGAGCACGTGGAAAAGGCTTTGTGACGTCCCTTGCTGAGAGGGGATCCTCAACACGGCCCTGAAGATCTGCACATAGGACAGCACAATGAAAACAAAACAACCAAAGAGGAAACAGGCACTAAACACAAGAAGTTCAATCTTCCTGAGGTAGGATTCTGAGCAGGAGAGCTTGAGGATCTGGGGGATTTCACAGAAGAACTGGTCCACAGCATTGCCCTTGCAGAGGGGGAGTGAAAATGTATTGGCTGTGTGCAGCACAGCATTGAGAAACCACTGCCCCAGGCAGCTGCTGCCATGTGGACGCAAGCTCTGCTGCCCAGGAGGGTCCCGTAGTGCAGGGGTTTGCAGATGGCAACGTAGCGGTCATAGGCCATGACGGTGAGAAGAAAATACTCTGCTCCAAGCAAGAAGGAAAGCAGAAAGACCTGTGCAGCACATCCTGGGTAGGAGATGGCCTTGGTGTTCCAGAGGGAATTGGCCATGGATTTGGGGAGAGTAGTGGAGATGGATCCCAGGTCGAGAATGGAGAGGTTGAGGAGGAAGAAGTACATGGGGGTGTGCAGGTGGTAGTCACAGGCTACAGTTGTGATGATGAGGGCATTAGCCAGGAGGGCAGCCAGGTAGATGCCCAGGAGGAGCCAGAAGTACAAAAGCTGCAGCTCCCGTGTGTCTGCGAATGCCAGGAGGAGGAACTTGGTGGTGGAGCTGCTGTTGGACATTTGCTTCCTCTGAAAATGCAGCACTGTTCAAAATGGAAAAGAAAATGCCAAGTTTGGGGATTCTCCTCTGAGCAAAATCAAAGCCGTTTTTCCTAGACACCCTGCTGCTACATACACCCACTTTTTTTTTTTTCTAGGAGACCTTTCTTCATCTCCATGGCTGCAGCTCTGGTTGGTGCTGGTTGGGTGCTTCTGAGGAGCAGGGCCTCTTCCCACTGACTGCCAATGAGCCAGCCCTGCTCTGCAGCAGTGGGTTCATGGGAACAGTGGGGGTACAAGCCAGTCCTGGTGTTCGACTTTGTCAGATGGAACCACTCGTAATGCAAAAGGACTTGTCAGCATCTGCACTCCCAGTGCTGAAGTGATTTCTCATGGCATGAGACATGGCAGAAGACAGTTTGAGAGGTTTGGGTTTTTCCAGCTCCCCTTCCCACCCCAGGGAGTGGTTTTGGATGTCAGAAACCCTCAGCATTTCTGCTGCACTCAGGGAGAAGAGAGTCCTGAGAGGGAGGAGGATTGCCTGTGGCTTAGAGCAGAGTGAAGGGAGCTGGTCTGTCCCTCCCAGTTGCCCTGGGCTTTCACCTTTCTGAGCTGGAGGGTGATCACACCCCCGTGTTACCCTGAAGATCACCAGACACACTGCTGAGAGCAGAGGGATTCACTGCAGACCACTAAATGTCTCACCCTTTCCTAAGGTCTCAGCACCCCACTTTTAGCCCAGGACGCAGATGGCTCATCTTATCAACCCCACAGCATTTCCTCAGACATTAAATCTCTGCATTCTCCATGGGACTTTCAGATGAAACAGGTGCTATGGAACATGTTTGCGTCCTGGAGGGCAGTTCAAAGCTTGGAGAAACACCTCAAATAGATAGCCATGTGCCCTGAAGATGTCACCTCCGTAAGTCAGCTCATTCCCCAGCCCCACAGACTGCATTGCCCACAGCCTCACAGGTGAGAGGAAACCTGGGAGACTTCTTCCCATGGACACATCCGCAAGTGATGACACATGAGATCAGTGTGTGACTGCAGCTGAAAATCCCATCCCCAGAGAGCCTGACAGCAAAACCTAGAGAACAATAACAGTAACACAGGCAAGTGGAGAAACAAGGAAAAATAGTGAGGGTCAGGCTGAGAGAGGCCAGGGCAGAGGCAGGTGGGCCCTCGGGCAGCATTACCCTGCCCCAGCTCTGCACGCCACCTCCCAGGCACCACCATTGCCGGGCAGCTGCTCTCAGCCCCTGGGCTCTGCAGAGGGAAATGGCCACGGGGCTGGAGCTCTGGCTGCAGAGGAGCTGGTTCCCGCCTTGAAGCCCCCAGCCCTGAGGGCAGAGGCTTTGCTGGCTGGGAGAGGAGGCAAGGGGGCTTGCTCAGAGGAAGGGCTCTGAACAGAGGGGATGTTATGGAGATTTCTGATTTCTCCCTCCCGCAAAATTTCTGGGTTTGGTTTCCTGTTGTTTCCTGATCATATCCCTGCTACCTGGAGATTCTCACCCTGGGAGGTGTTTCCCTGTCCCATGAATTTTTCCTGCTCACAGACCCCATCCCAACCTCTGTGCATTCACCTTGATCCTTCAGAAACCGGCCTGTTTACAGGGTGCATGTTCCTGTTGGGAAGTTCAGAAGGTCAGAACAACTTCATGTCTCCATCAAAAGGGATGCTGGTGCTGTCGGGTAGGCAGAGGCATGGCTGAAGGCAGTTTAGGAGGCTATTAGCAGACCTACTGACGGCTCAACGTTACAGGGCAGGAGTGTCAATGACTTGTTATAACTTCACCGGTCCTTTTCTATTTCTCTTTCTCTCCCCACAGCCTCCTGCTGACCCTCCCATCCCCTTCCCTCAGAGTAAGAAACTGAAAACACAGACTTGGGAAATCTTATCTTTATAGTAAACCCTGCCTCTTGAAACATCTCCTTAGAAGTTTCCTAGTGGTGATCTGGAGCTGTGAGCAGCTCTGACCCATGCTGCACCTTCTCAACAGCAGAAGGACCCTGTCCTGCCTTGCCAGAGGTTGCTCCTTCCACTCACAGCTTCTCTCCGCAGCACCATGGGGAGCTCCCTGGGCAGGTGAGTGCTGACCGTGGCAGGAATCAGAGTCTCTGCCCCAGCACAGAGACCATGGGGTTCAGGGACTGGGCTTGGAAGGACAGCCCTGGGCTCCCCTGGCTGCACACCCACCTTCACACTCTGCAGTCATGCCCAGTAGAAGGCAGCCGTTATGCCCTGTCCCTCTGACAGGGCAGCACGGAAGCTCTGGAATATGGTCTTCCCTAAACTATTGCTACTGTGAGAGTCATCCTGACAGATCCTGTAAAATGTGGGATGTACCGGCTTATGGAGATCCCTACAGCCAGAGACTTACCGTGTCAAGGGCTGTGAAGATTTCTCCTGCAGTGAGCGCTCAGCATTTGCCCACCCCACACAGCCTTACAGCTCTCTCACTCCTCTCCTCTCCCCTCGTGCCTGCAGGCAGTGCCCTCAGCCCTGCTGGCTTTGCAGAGGAGCTGCTCCTGGGCAGAGCTGTCTCTCTGCAGCGCTGACCACTTGCCATGAGCTCCCTCCCTCCCAGGAGCCCAGCCCAGCTCAGCAGCAGAGGACCAGCCCAAGGCAGCACTTGCTCTGCCCCCTCGGGGCTCCCTCCAGGTGTCCCTGGGGCTCCAGAGGACCCTGCAGTGAAAGAGGCTGAAGTCATCCCTGATGTTCCCTCCCTCAGCTGGGGAGAGACACTTCTTTCCAGAAGTGTCATCTCTCCCCACAGAGACTGAGTGAAGTCCAAGATTAACCTTTTCATGTCCCATCATTAGAGAGGAGAGCAAGACAGTGAGCAGGAGGGATCTCCTCTACCTCTGCTGAGGGAGGGCATTGAGCTGAGTCAATGAGGCATCTCAGTCTGGGTCTGTAGCCCTGGGGCTGGAAGGGGACTCAGCTCCCTCCCATGCCTGCCACAAACCCACAGGTGCTGGGATTCGTCTCGCATCAGGTGTTCAGCTGGGCACAAAATGGGCAGCTGCAGGTGAGCCCCTTGTCTCAGCTCCCACGGTAATTACTGGAGATGGAGCCCAGGAGTGAGGTGTTCAGAGGCAAACACCTGGTGACATCTGAGGTGATCAGGATGCATGCTGGTAACAGTGAGCTCTAATGGAGCAGTTCTTAGAGACATGGCAGCATCTGGGGATATCACCTTGGAGGTGGGTGGGAAATTTCTTTGGCTGCGTGAAAGGAGAGTGGATGACCACATTTATGACAACTGAACCTGTAACTGTTCCTTATGTCCACCATCCTATAGGGGTATTCAGCTGACCAAATGGCGTCGTGTGCCATAGGAAGGAGCTAGTCTCTCTCCCTCTCCACCACCAGCTCCATTTTCTACATGTCCTTTGAGTATAATGACAGTTTTGTCAAGCACACCCCTTCATTGCCCAACCTAAGTCAGGGCAGCTGAATCTTAATTTAATTTCCAAAGAGAGGCCTGTTAGTGCTGTGTGAGATGCCGGGCTCTCCAGCACAACTGCATGTGGCTGACACAAACAGCATGGGTCCTATAACAGCTCCCCCCTCCACATTCAGACCAGTTGCGTGACAGGCACCAGCCAGGGCGTCTCAGACAGATCTGGTGCCTTTGGGCCAATGGCTGAATCCCAGCACTGCAGTGACCTAAGGCGTGTCCTTGCACTATCCAGTAGATGCTGGGCAGTGCATGAATATCAAGCACATCACACCAGGGCCTCCACTTGTGCGCATTCCCTCTCAAACTCTGCTGGTTCTTCTCTCCCATACCATTTAACCATCCCCCCAATGTCACGATCATGGATGAGGCCAATGATTTTCATTCTGCCTGTATCACAGGATGTCCACACCCAAGGACACCCTCAGCATCACCTCTTCCTTCCTGAGATCAGCAACACCTCCCCACTACAAGCCTTCAGAGGCACCACAGGCAGCAAAGCCCTCTCCTGCTCAGACTACATAGCCCAGCTCTGTTTCCCTCTGGCACTGGGGAGAGCAGGGTTTGCTGCCTTCGTGGGCACCTCTTCTCTTCTTTACATCGCCGTCTGCTGTCCACCATGTCTCTGCTCTGAAGCAAAGCCTTTGCACAACCAAGGTCTTTGGCACTTGGTAGCAGGCTTCCCTGTTGCAAGTCTGCTCTCCACCCTGGTGCCACAGCTGAGGTGCTGCAGCCCAGACATGCACTGATGCCCTCAGCCTGGGGCACAGCCAGGAGGAGCCGGAGCTCTGCATGCAATCTCTTCGTTCCACTGGGAGGGACTAACAGCTGAGGCGTGTTGGGCAGCTCACGTGACTGGGGTGCTGTGGCGGGTGGGTACAGGATCACGAGGACAGACAGGCCAGAAAGATGAGGAGGGAGGTGTCTTCAGCGTGAAGGAGCTGCTTAGATGTGTGGAGCTTCTCTATGGGATTAATAAACGGGGTTATCCCTTGTGGGTGAGGGTCAGAGGAGAGACTGGTATGGGTGACATTGCTGTGGGAGACAAAAAATCCATCCAAGTCCTGCTATGGACTTTAATAACCCTGGTATTCGCTGGAAGGGGACCACAAAAGCGTGCAAGCAGTCATGGAGGTTTCTGGAGGGCCTTGGGACACAGGTCTTTATAGCACAGCTTCCAGTTTGGCCAAACATGGTCTCACGCATCTGCATCTGTTACTCTCAAAGAAGGAAGAGCTGGACATAGATGTGAAAACCAGCATCAGCCTTGGCTGTCACGGCCATGAAATAGTGGGCTGTCACCTCCCAAGAGGAAGAAGAATAGAAGAGCGCAGGTGCTAGACCTCAGAGGAGCAGATTTTGGCCTGGTCTTGCAACTTTAAGTGGGGCATCCCTTATGAGCAGAACAGAAGAGTAGCAGAACTCCCCACAGCTGGACCTGTCTTCAAGGACAGTGTCTTTCAAGTATGAGAGTGTGTCTACCCGTAATCAGGCAAACAAGAAGAGATGTCAAGAGAGAAGCGTGGTGAAACAGGAAACTCATGGGGAAGCTCCATAGAAAAAAGGAAGCATACAAGAGGTGGAAGCAAGGATTGAAGGAAAGGAGGAGTTCAGAAACATGGTTGGTTTTAGGAAAGCCAGAGCTCCCGTAGAGTTGACACTTGCAAGGGAGTTCAAGGGTACAATGTTACCACTTGAGGAACTGTTAAAGAAGAAATCACAGAATCACAGAATCTCAAGGGTCGGAAAGGACCTCGGGAGATCATCTAGTCCAACCCCCCTCCTAAAGCAGGTTCTCCTAGAGCATGTTACACAGGACTTCATCCAGGCGGGCTTTGAATATCTCCAGAGAAGGAGACTCCACAGTCCCCCTGGGCAGCCTGTTCCAGTGCTCCGTCACCCTCAGAGTAAAGAAGTTTTTCCTCATGTTCAACTGAAGCCTCTTATGTTTCAGTTTGTACCCATTGCCCCTTGTCCTGTCACTGGGCACCACTGAGAAGAGACTGGTTCCATCCTCGTGACTTCTGCCCTTAAGATATTTGTATGTGTTGATGAGGTCCCCTCTCAGTCTTCTCTTCTTCAGGCTGAACAAGCCCAGCTCCCTCAGCCTTTCCTCCTAGGGGAGATGCTCCAGTCCCTTTACCATCCTAGTTGCTCTCATCTGGACTCTCTCTAGGAGTTCCTCATCTTTCTTGAACTGGGGAGCCCAGAGCTGGACACAGTGCTCCAGGTGGGGTCTCACCAGGGCAGAGTAGAGGGGGAGGAGAACCTCCCTCGACCTGCTGGCCACGCTCCTCTTAACACACCCCAGGATACCATTGGCCTTCTTGGCAACAAGGGCACCCTGCTGGCTCATGGTCACCTTGTCTCCACCAGGACCCCCAGGTCCCTCTTGGCAGAGCTGCTTCCCAGCAGGTCAGCCCCCAGCCTGTACTGGTGCATGGCATTCGACCTCCCCCGGTGCAGCACTTGGCACTTGCCCTTGTTGAATTTCATCATGTTCCTCTCCGCCCAACTCTCCAGCCTGTCCAGGTCCCGCTGAATGGCAGCACAGCCCTCTGGCGTATCAGCCACTCCTCCCAGTTTTGTGTCATCAGCGAACTTGCCGATGGTACACTCTGTCCCCTCGTCCAGGTCATTGATGAACAAGTTGAACAAGACTGGGTCGAGTACCAAGCCCTGGGGAACTCCACTATCTACCGACCTCCAACTGGACTCTGCCCTGCCGATCAGAACCCTCTGAGCCCTGTCGTTCAGCCAATTCCCAATACACCTCACTGTCCACTCATCCAACCCATACTTCTTGAGCTTCCCTATGAGGATGTTATGGGAGACAGCGTCAAAAGTCTTGCTGAAGTGAACACAATGTGTGGCCACTGATGAATTTAGGAAGAGTAGGTGTGAGGTAATCTTGGCTTTTGTCTTCCCCAGCAAAGTCTCCCGGTTCGGTGTGCCTAAGAGGCAGAACCCCAGGTGAAATCCAGCAGTGGATGGAGATCAATCCAGGGGTTACTTCAGTAAAGTCAACCCTAAATAGTCCACTGGACCAGATGGGATTAAGCCAAGGATGTTGAGAGACCAGGCCAATGTTGTAGCAGGGTTGCTCTGATACCTTTTGGAAGGTCATCATGCTGGAGAAAGCAAAAGGCAAATCTTGCATCCATCTTCTCCAAAGACCCAAGGACTGAGCACGGGAATTATAGGCTGCAGTGGCAGAGGCCAGGGGCTGTGTGGCTGGGCATCAGTTCTGTGGAAAAGGCTCTGGTGGTCCTTGAGTTTCTTTAGGCAAAACATGAGTCAGTAGAAATGAAGGTCAAGAGCATCCTAGGCTGTAGGAGCAGGAGCACAACCGGAAGAAGTGATTCTCCTCTGCTCAGCACTTTTCACATCACATCCAGAATACTTGCCCAGGTTTAGACCTTGGCAAACAGGAGCCACTTCACTGGAGGGCCACTAAGACAGTAACTGTTCCATTATCCTTCAAGTGTTTGTGGGATTTCCCCAACAACATCAGTACCTGCAACAACAACAACAACAAAAGCATTAATCTGCGTTCATAGAAAGTGGAGCAGCCTGCATCCGTGGTAGCCACTTTGGGCAATGCCAGTTAAATCAGTATTTGCAATAGAGAGCATGATACTCAATCCAAAAGTACATGTCCAAAGCAGTTCAGGTGAAGGGCAGTCTTGCAGAAGCCACCCTTTGTGTTCCCAGCTAGCATGGCCACTGCTGATTTCCTTCCCCAGAGTGGCAGAGGCTGGACCCCTTCTGAGGAAGGACTCCCTGCAAGGAAGCCACAGCCGTGGGTGCTGCTCACCTGGTTCTCACTGGCACTTCACTCAGCATCTGTTTTGCTGTATTTAGTGCTTTTCTGTGACTACTCTTTCTGCACAAAAGATCTTCAGTAGACAAGAATTTCATAAAAGATGGTCATAAAAGCCCTGTGATGTACAGGAAAGCTCACCATGAGCTCTGGAGGGACCCAGGAAGGTCGTTAATAAGCACCAGGATGATCCAGGAAGCTCAAGGCCTCTTCTGTGCCCCTGCCTGAGGGAATCAGTGCACATTTGGGCTGTAGCACCTCAGGTGTAGCACCAGACCAAACTGTACACAACATGAACTACTTTTATCTATACGTATTTATTAGGCAAGTTAATACCCTTTCATACTCTAAAGACTGACTGGCATGGTAGTTAGGGAGGCAAATTTTCATATCCTTGGTCCAGGGGATGTCTGTGGCCAGGTGGATTCTGCAGTCTTGGTCTCATGCTGGCAGGACTGGGGGATCAGCATTGGGGTTAGCTCTGTCTGATTGCTGAGTCATATCACAGTATCAAAAGCCATTAGCTTTATTTCTTAGGGATTTTTGAATCATTCTCATGTTGGCACTATGTTCAGTGTTAATCCCTGTTACAAGTTCTTTCACAGATCATCAGAGAATGGACATTTTTCTAGTTAAAGTCAGCACTGTCCTTCCCATACCCCTTCACTTGAGGTGAGTCAGACTTAGGCTTTACCGGGATGATTTTCTGAGAATTTAAGGGAATGGCATGGTTATCCCTCCTACAGGTTTCCCACTGTAGCTTTCTCATCATTTAAAGAATTGCAAAATAAAAAAAAATGGAATCCAAGATGAGCATGGACCTCCCAATTTCCCAATGTATTCCTTAACGTTACCTACAGCCCCCCCGCCTACACCTGCCTGTTAGGTACACACATTGGTTCAACATTACTCAGGCCATACACACATGCACATCATTCCCAGTCCTCCATTTCTCTCCATATCCCAGCACAGAACTGCACATCCTCCTTCTTCTTCTGTCTCAAAATAAAATTCAACCCATTTCACTTCAGCACAAACCTTCCTCCCCCTATTCTTTCAGGTCTTCTGACTGCTCTACACACACCGTTCTCTACCTGCGCTTCCATGAGTCTCACAAACCCTTCACCTGAATGAGGGGGTGAATTGGCCAAAGGCATTCCCCACCAGCATCCAAGACGATGCCCCCAGATGCTGCCCTGTCTCTAAGAACTGCTCCATTAGAGCTCAAAGGTACCTGCATGTATTGTGGACCACCTCTGTCACCTCAGATGTCACCAGGTGTTTGCATCTGAACACCTCACTCCTGGGCTCCATCTCCAGTAATCGCCATGGGAGCTGAGACAAGGAGCTCACCTGCAGCTGCCCATTTTGTGCCCACCTGAACACCTGATGCAAGAAGAATCCCAGCACCTGTGGGTTTGTGGCAGGCATGGGAGGGAGCTGAGTCCCCTTCCAGCCCCAGGGCTACAGACCCAGACTGAGATGCCTCATTGACTCAGCTCAATGCCTTCCCTCAGCAGGAGGGATAGAAGAGATTAAACCCTGTCCCTGTCTGTGTGTCCTGCCTAATGATGGGACAAGAAAATATGATTCTTAAGCCTCATTGTTTTTCTGAGACATGAAATGACACTTCTGGAAAGAAATGTCTCTCCCCAGCTGAGAGAGAGAACATCAGGGATGACTTCAGCCTGTGTCACAGCAGGTTCCCCTGGAGCCCAGGGACACCTGGAGGGAGCCCAGAGGGGGCAGAGCAAGTGCTGCCTTGGGCTGGTCCTCTGCTGCTGAGCTGGGCTGGGCTCCTGGGAGGGAGGGAGTCATGGCAAGTGGCAGCGCTGCAGAGAGACAGCTCTGCCCAGGAGCAGCTCCTCTGCAAAGCGCAGCAGGGCTGAGGGCACTGCCTGCAGGCACCGAGGGGAGAGGAGTGAGGCAGAGGTATTTTACAGGCTGTGTGGGGTGGGCGAATGCTGAGAGCTCACTGCTGGAGAAATCTACACCGTCCTTGACATGGTAAGACTCTGGCTGCAGGGCAATGCACATAACTGTCTTGGAGGGTTCTTCTAGACAGGGTGCATCTTGCTGCAGATAGGATCTGGCAGGATGGCTCTCAAGGTTTCTTTACTGTGGAGAAGGACATGCTCCAAAACAGGGATACTCTGCCACACTGTCAGAGGACAGGGCATGATGGCTGCTTTCTCCCGGGGAGGGCTGCATGGTGTGAAGCCGTGTGTGCAGGCAGGTGTGCCCAAGGCTGTCCTTCAGAGCAGGGTCCTGGTGCTGCAGGGGGCTGAGTGATGGGGCAGGGATGCTGCTGTCTACCAGGCTCAGCACTCATTCTGCCCAGGGAGCTCCCCATGGTGCTGCGGGGAGAAGCTGTGGGCAGAAGGAGCAACCACATGCAGGGCAGGTCAGGGTCCTCCTGCTGTCAAGAGTGTGCTCTGTGGGTCAGGGCTCCTCACAGCTCCAGATCACCGCCAGGGCATTTCCAAGGGCATTTTTCAAGGGGAAGGGTTACTTCAAAGTGAAAGAGTCTGAGCTTTGAGTTTTCTACTCTTGGTTGGCTGGCTGATGAATGACAAACTGAAATTTATCTTTCAGATTTGGATGTGGGTCTGAGACTCTTCAGCTCTTCTGCTGACAGCTGTAATGGTATCAGAGAAGCATCATAAAACTCCGGTTCCCTCTGCTTCAGCTTACAGAGCTCCAGCATCACCTCTGTACTCTCTCTGGGACCTTGCATCCCTTTGCAGAGAATCCCTTGATGCTTCTTGTTCCCTTCCCCTCCTGTCTATGCTTCCCTTGTTCTTCCCCTCAGCTTGCTGGGGGGTGGGGGTTCAGCTGCCGCTCAGATACTGACCCTGTGGGTCCTGTCATCCAGATCTGCACTCCTTAAGTGAATTCCCTTCTCTCCACTCTTCCCTGTTTCTCTTGGGGGATAATATATGAGCGTGAACATGCTCCAGGACAAGGAGGTGAAAGCACAAATCAAGCCATGGAAAAGGCTGATGGACAGACCACATCCCCTCTCTGGGCACTAAGCTGTAGCCAATCCTTTTGCCTCTCCCCAGGGACACTCTAAGTGCAGTAAAAATGCTGAATAATTTTGTTCCAAAAGAACACTCCTGTCATCTGCCCTAACCTGTGAGTAGGAAAGCTTAATCTTCACCCCGATTCACTGTAGGGCAGGGCTGTCTCCTCTGGAGCCCACAGCGGAGACCCTGCTCCTCAGTGCACACTCAACAAGCAAAGGAGCTCTAGGAAAGGACTTAAATGAAAGTAGTCCCAAAGACTAAGGCAATTTGAGAAAAATTTTTATTTGAAAATGTTTGTTGTAAGATGTCAGTGATCTCTCTTCCTTGGACCGGTCCCCATTCCCAGAGGAAGCAAATGTCCAACAGCAGCTCCATCACCCAGTTCCTCCTCCTGGCATTCGCAGACACAAGGGAGATACAGCTCTTGCACTTCTGGCTCTTCCTGGGCACCTACCTGGCTGCCCTCCTGGGCAATGGCCTCATCATCACTGTCATAGCCTGTGACCACCACCTCCACACCCCCATGTACTTCTTCCTCCTCAACCTCTCCCTCCTTGACCTGGGATCCATCTCCACTACTCTCCCCAAATCCATGACCAACTCCCTGGGGGACACCAGGGCCATCTCCTTCTTTGGATGCGCTGCTCAAGTCTTTTGGTTTCTCTTTTTAGTTGTAGCAGAGTATTTTCTTCTCACCATCATGGCCTATGACCGCTACATTGCCATCTGCAAACCCCTGCACTACGGGACCCTCCTGGGCAGCAGAGCTTGTGCCCACATGGCAGCAGCTGCCTGGGGCAGTGGCTTTCTTTATGCTGTGCTGCACACGGCCAATACATTTTCCATTCCCCTGTGCCAAGGCAATGCTGTGGACCAGTTCTTCTGCGAAATCCCCCAGATCCTCAAGCTCTCCTGCTCAGATTCCTACCTCAGGGAGGTTGGGGTCATTGTGGTCAGTGCCTGTTTGCTCTTTGGCTGTTTTGTTTTCATCGTGCTGTCCTATGTGCAGATCTTCAGGGCCGTGCTGAGCATCCCCTCTCAGCAGGGACAGCACAAAGCCTTTTCCACGTGCCTCCCTCACCTGGCTGTGGTCTCTCTGTTTGTCAGCACTGGCATATTTGCCTACTTGAAGCCCCCCTCCATCTCCTCCCCATCCCTGGATCTGTTGATGGCAGTGCTGTACTCAGTTCTGCCTCCAGCAGTGAACCCCCTCATCTACAGCATGAGGAACCAGGAGCTCAAAGATGCCATAAAGAAACTTATCAGGCATTTTTCAGAAGCCAGAGACTGTGTACCTTCCTCTGCAAATGACTCCCAGTGTACATCATGACAGTCCAAGGCTGTCTTTACTTTTTTTAAATTTTCTTTCTTTTTCCACTTGTGATGATGTTGTCTGCAAGGAAATGTCATTTTTCATCCCTTCCTTCTTCAGTGTCCACCCATCTTATGTGATCAGCAGGTTTGTGTATATAAGTGGTGTATTTTATGTAAAATAAATGTACCAGCAGCAACCTCTTTTTGTGAGATGTGCCTCCATCAGGGCAGGCATGAATGAGATATGAAAACACCTTTGTGGCTGTACCAGCTCGGGGCAGGCTGCTCTGTCTCTGGGGCAGCAGGAGCAGCTGGGGGTGCCCCAGGGTTGGGACTCTTGTTCTGGTCTGGGGAGAGGGAATGGTGTGGAGGGGCTGCAGATATCTCAGGATCTCTTCAAGAGGAGAGCAGGTGACACAGGTTTCCACTGACCTTTTTTGCCTTGTCAAAACAGGGGCTACCCAAAAGGGAAGGAGCCTGTGCTTTCAGTCTCCTGCTCTTGTTTTTCTGGGTGGGGAATTGGAGATGAAAATTCAACTCTAGGTTCTGGAGGAGACAAACTCCAAATCTTTTTCCACTTAGAGGTGAATAACTTGGTGTTTAGAAATGAGGACCCCAGAGCTCCAGGCAGCCCCAGCATCACCTTTCCAACATCTTCAGGCTTGAGAAGATGATCCCATCATAGTCTGTGCACACAGAGATGCCCCTGGGAAGTGTCCTGCTGCTGGGACGTGTCTGCAGGAAGGAGCTGAGAATGCAGTGGATGTATAGGGTCTGTGAGCACCGGCAGGGAGGAGGTATGGGGACAGGGAAAGAGCTCCCAGCAGGGACAGCTCCAGGCAGCAGAGACATGGGCAGGGGCTGAGGCAGAACTGCTACCAGAAGTGCCCTGGGAGGGGAATGCAGGCACCTCCCTGCCATCCCTTGCAGTGCAGATGCCTTTCCCAGAGCAGCCCCTGGTCTCCTCTTCCTCCCACTAGAGCTTCTTCCCTCAAGGCTCTACGGTTCAACAAGGGCAAGTGTTGAGTGCTGCACCTGGGGAGGTTGAACCCCATGCACCAGTACAGGCTGGGAGCTGACCTGCTGGAAGCAGCTCTGCCGAGAGGGACCTGGGTCCTGGTGGAGACAAGCTGACCATGAGCCAGCAGGGGCCCTTGTTGCCAAGAAAGCCAAAGGCATCCTGGGGTCATTAAGAGGACCGTGGCCAACAGGTCAGTGAGGTTCTCCTCCCCATCTACTCTGAGCCCCACCTGGAGCACTGGTCCAGTTCTGGGCTCCCCAGTTCAAGAAAGATGAGGACTCCCCAGAGGAGGGCAACAAAGATGATGAGGGGACTGGAGCATCTCCCCTATGAGGAAAGGCTGAGGAAACGCTGAGGGAGCCAGGCTTGTTTAGCCTGGAGAAGAGAAGACTGAGAGGGGACCTCATCAACACACACAAATATCTTAATGGTGAACATCATGAGGATGGAGCCAGTTCTCAGTGGTCCCAGCGACAGGACAAGGGGCCATGGGCACAAACTGAAGCAGAAAAGGTTCCAGTTGAACATGAGGAAGAACTTCTTTACTCTGAGGGTGACAGAGCAGCAGAACAGGCTGCCCAGGGGGACTGTGGAGTCTCCTTCTCTGGAGATATTCAAACCCTCCTGAATGATGTCCTGTGCAACCTGTTCTGAGTGACCCTGCTTGAGCAGGAGGGTTGGACTGGATTATCTCCAGACATCCCTTCCAACCCTTGCCATTCTGTGATTCTGTGGGTCTTTGGTTGAGTCACCTCCTCAGCACCTAAATCCTAAGAAGGAGAAATGCCCAAGTGCCATTTGTCTGTCCCTGCCCTCCCTCAGCAGGTGCATTGGGCCATTTCTCCATCTTTCCCTCTCTCCATGCTGCCTTTGTTCTGACCCTCACACTCTCTGCAAGCAATGCAGGTTCAGGTGCAGCTCACACAGCAACGCTGCCGGGCTTGCCACACAGTTGTGTCCAGGAGAGCAAAGTCCATCAGCCTGTCTGAACCTGTGGGTCTTGGACAGTGCAGAGTGCGGGGCTGAGGAGTGAGCTCTCTCTGCTCAGGTCACCACAGTCTTAGCCAGTCCAGGAGTTTCTCTGGGCTTCTCCTGCTGGAAGATGCTGAGCAGCTCCTCTTCCTCACAAGGGGACAAGACAGGAGGTAGGGAATTTCAGAAGCTGTCACTTCCTTTCCCAGGTGCCCAGTGCTGTAGAGCAGGGATGACTCCTTGGGAGCTCATGTGCAGAGCCCTGCTCCTAATGGCACATGTGGCCAGCACAAAGCAGAGCACCATCCAGGGAGAGGTATGAAGGTCCTGAAAGGAAGGGGAGAGACAATATGTGTTTGGGGTGGTGTTTGGGGGGCAGTGAATGGAAAGACATTATCTCAGAGAAGTCCTAACCTCTGAGCGTGTTTTCATCCTTTGCCAGAAGCTCATGAACAAAGGGATCGCATGTCCAACAGTAGCTTCGCCAACCAGTTCCTTCTCCTGGCACTTGCAGACATGCAGGATCTGCCATTTTTACACTTCTCAAGGAAACTTGCAGGATGGTCCCACCTCTCTGGACAAGAAGGTGGATGTTCCCAGGAATCTCAGGAGGCATGGTGCACTGATAACTGTGTTCGTGGAGCTGGTCAAATGGCTCAGCTCCCTTCCTGTAATGGTGGCTTTGATTCCTGGTTGATGTGTAAACTCTCTCTGTGGATGCTGACGTTTACTGAGCAACCTGGTCTGACCTCAGAGATTGCCCTGGTTTTTAATGGGCGTTGAAGTGAAAACCATATGAGATCCCTCTCTCCCTGAATTATCCTATGAGCATATAATGTAGAGACCCTCACCTCCAGCTTAACATCTTCTCATACGGCATGTGGGCAAGGCCTAGGCTCCTGGAAGGAAAGAGATTGTTGGGGAGCTCTAGTCCAGCCTCCAGGCTGGCTGCAGCTTTCCAGAGCAAAGAAGAGCACCAAAGATGGAGATCAGAGAACGCTCTTCCTAGCCCATTCCCTTTTTCCTAAGGCTCAGCCTGAAGCTACCCAGAGGCACTTGGTGGCTGTTGCCTCTGTCATATCATTGGCCATTGCAGAAGAGAGCTTGGCTCCATCATCTCTGCAGGTAGGTTTAGGTTCTTACTAGGTTGCCCCATGCCTCTTTCAGTAGGCTAGAGAGGCTCGGTTCCCTCCAACTCTCCTCACAGCTCATGCTTTAAGCCCCTATTGTATCAGAAATAGTGTGGCCAGCAGGAACAGGGAAGTGGTTGTCCCCCTGTACTGGACACTAGTGAGGCCGCACCTTGAGCACTGTGTTAAGTTTTGGGCCCCTCGCTACAAGAAAGACACTGAGGTGCTAGACTGCATCCAAAGAAGGGCAAAAAAGATGGTGAAGGGTCTAGAGCACACGTAGGAGTGGCTGAGGGAATTTAGATTGTTTAGCCTGGAAAAAAGGAGGCTCAGGGGAAACCTCATTGCTTTCTACAACTATCTGAAAGGAGGTTGTAGCGAAGTGGGCATTGGTCTCTTCTGCCAAGTTACAAGCAATAGGAGAAGAGGCAAAGGCCTCAAGTGGCACCAAGGGAGGTTTATATTAGAAATTTTGGAAGAATTTCTACACTGAAAGGATTGTCAAGCATTGGAATAGGCTGCCCAGGAAAGTGGTTGAGTCCCCGTCCCTGGACGTATTGAAAAGACAGGTAGATGTGGTGCTTCAGGACATGGTTTAGTGATGGCCCTGGCAGTGTTAGGTTAATGGCTGGACTTGATGATCTTAAAGGTCTTTTCCAACCTAAATGATTCTATGATTCCAGCCCCACCTTGGCAAACCTTCTCTGGACTCTCTCCAGTTTCTCCCCTTTTGAAGTATAAGGCCCACTGGCTTGTATGGCATCATCTTGGTGCCCAGGCCCTTCTCCTCAGGGCACTCCTTAGCTGGCCCTGTCTCTACCTATGCTGATGCATGAAGTAGTTGTACAGCTTGTGGGTTGAGATAAAAATAGTTTAATAGGTGAAAGAAAAAAGATAAAACAAAACATAAACCAAAACCAATGGGCAAGGCAAAGGCAATCACCACCTCCCACAAGCAGAGTGATGCTCAGCCGGCCTCCCAGCAACAGACACCTTGAATGACAAAAACACTCCACCTCCTTCTTCCTCTGCCCCAGCTTTTACTGCTGAGCATGATGTCATAAGCTATGGAATATCTGTCTGGGCTGTAGGGGTCAGCTGTCCCAGCTGTGTCCTGCCACTAACTTCTTGCCCACCCCCAACCTGCTTGCTGGGAGGGAGCAGAGGGAGCAACAGAGAAGGCCTTGACGCTGTGCAAGCGCCACTCAGCAACAGCCAAAACCCTGGTGCGTTATCAACGCTGCTTTAGGCACAAATGCAAAGCTTAGCACCACAGGGGCTGCTATGAATGGAGTTCGCTCCATCACAGCCAGACCCAGTACACTTGAATAGGGTCCCAAAAATGGACACTGTGGTGTACTGGTGGCCTAACAAGTGATGAGCAGAGGGGAACAATCATTTCCCTCACTCTTTTGTCAAGGCCCCTCTTTCCACACTCCGGGACACTGCTGGCTGCCTTTGCCAAGGGGTCACACTGCTGGATTTTGTTTTGCTTTCTGTTCCCCAACACCACCAGGAGCTTTTCCACAGAGCTAATCCCCAGACAAGCATCCCCCACCTTGCCACTGCAGGGTGTCTGTCTATCCCAGGTGCAGGACCTTGTCTTTGTCCTTCTTCTGTTTCATGAAGTTCCTGACAGGACAGTCCTCCCGCCTGTCAGGTTTCCCATGAAAGGCATCCTTAAGGCACAGGAATGGTTGTCCCAAATTAGAATCATTGAAAAACATGCTGAGAGTTGCCTCCTCTGAGTCACAGATAGAGGTGTTAAACTGCACAGGGCTCAGGAGAGTCCCCTGCGCTGCCTCACCAAACCCCAGATGTCTCCTGGCCTGCAGGTAGGGTACGGCCCCTTCGCCACTGCTCTCAGCCTCACCATCCAAGTGGTGTTTTTCTCATCTCTTTGTCTGTGCATCCAGACTCCAATGGCCGAATCAGGGTACAAGAACACTCAGGGAGGCCATGTGACACGTCTTGCTGAAGTGAAGGCAAACGACATTAACTGTTGTCCCTTCATGCACAAATGCAGCTACTTCATCATGAAGATGACCAAGTTGGCAAGGTGTGCTTTACCCTTGGGAAGTCAATGATGATGCTCTTCTCTTTTAGGTGCCCAGAAATGTCACCCAAAAGCACTCATTCAGTGGCTCCCTCCTCACCACAGTGGGCTCATACAGCCTGGGGTTCCCTGGGTTGCACTCTTGTTCACATTCAAAGATAAGTGCAACACTTGCTTGTCCTACCTCACAAGAGACCTCTACCAATCCCATGACCCTTCAGAAGGCATATTCCAAAGAAATGCTGATCTTGCCCTGTAACTTCATTACCACTCTTCTTTCTGTTACACAGTGCATTTAATTTCTCTACTCTTTCCTCTAATTTCACCTGTCCTGATACAGTGATCATTTCTAAGGTCATCTTTGCAGATGAAGACTCTCTAGGCAAAGGCCCTGTCCCAGTACAAACTGTATCCCTTTAACCCCTCACAGTACAGACTGGAACCTGGCCCTGTATGAACTGCATCCCCTGATTCCCTTCCAGTACAGACTGGGCCCGATCCCAATACAAACTGGATCCCTTTAAGCCCTCTCAGTATATACTGGACACACTTCCAGAAGAAATTGAATCCCCTGGCCCCCTTCCAGTACAGACTGGGCCTCCTCCCATTACTGACTGGATTCCCTGAGCCCCTCCCAGTACAGACTAGGTCATGTCATGGCAGTGTTAGGTTAACGGTTGGACGTGATAATCTTAAAGGTCTTTTCCAACCTAGATGATTCTATGATTCTATGTCTTTGTATATATTGTATCTCTTTTACCTCTTCAAGTACAGTCTGGCACCCAGCCCAGTACAAACCCCTAAGTGCTCCCCAGACCCCCAAGTGCCCTCCTAGAACCCTAAGGGCAAATTAAGTGACCCCCAGAGCCCTAAGTTTCCCTGGACTCCTAACTGCAGCCTTGGGGCCCCTAAGTGTGTCCGTCATCTAGACCTCTCCCCCCCCCCCCCTTGGCCACGCCCCATGTGTCCTTTGGTCCCAGCTTCAGCCCCACTTCTTGACCTTCACCTTGCTGTAGGGCATTCCCCCTCTGTTCCCACCCTCCCACGTCCCTGCAGTGCCTTCAGCTCTTGGCTGAGACTCCCCCTCACATCACCTCATCCAGCCTTCTTTGGTGGGAAGCCTCTGCCCAGGTCTTCTCCAGAGCTCAGATGGGCTGAAGGCTTGTCCACCTCAAATGGTTCCAGATGGCCATTAGATCTTTAGAAGTTCTCAAGCTCAACTTTGGGTGCTGACTGAGAAGGAGACTGCTCCATTGGAGACATCAGAAGTCCTGAGAGAGTTTCAAGATCAAATCTAAGAGATTTGGAGATAGCCAACACACGAGTGTAGTCCTTCAGGGGTCATTATTTGGACCAGTACTATTTAAAATCTTCATCAGTGCTATGGACAGCGGGATCAAGTGCACCCTCAGCATGTTTGCAGACAACACCAAGCTGAGTGGTGCAGTTGACACTCCCAAGGGACAGGATGCCATCCAGAGGGACCTGGACAAGCTTGAGAAGTGGTCCCATGAGGTTCAACAGGACCAAGTGCAAGGTCCTGCACCTGGCTCAGGGAAATGCCTGGTGTCAATACAGGCTGAGGGATGAAGGGATTGAGAGCAGCCGTGTGGAGAAGGACTTGGGAGTACTGCTGAATGAAAAGTTGGACATGAGCTGGCGATGTGCACTCACAGCCTAGAAAGCCAACAGTCTCCTGGGCTGAATCCAATGAAGTGTGGCCAGCAGCATGAGGGATGGGATTCTGCCCCTCTACTCTTCTCTGGTGGGACCCCGCCTGGTGTCCAGCTCTGGGGGCCTGAGCACAGGAAAGATATGGACCTGTTTGAGTGGATCTAGAGGAGGGCCACAAAAATGATCAGAGGAATAGAACACTTCTCCTGTGAGAAAAGACTGAGAGAGTTGGGGTTGTTCAGCCTGGAGAAGAGAAGGTTCCAGGGAAACCTTCCTGCCACCTTTCAACTCTTTAATGGGGCTTTTAGAAAGATGGAGACAGACTTTTTCATAGGACCTGTTGCAATAGGACAAGTGGTAATGGATCTAAGTTAAAGGAGGGGAGATTCAGATGAGACATTAGAAACAAATGTTTTATGACAAAGGTGGTTAAAACACTGGTACAGGTTGCCCAGAGAGTTGGTGAATGGCCCATTCCCAGAAAAATTCAAGGGTAGGTTGGACAGGGCTCTGAGCAACCTGATCTAGATGAAGATGTCCCTGCTCACCGCAGGGCAGTTGGACAAGATGGCCTTTAAAGGTCCATTGCAACCCAAACCATTTGATGCTTCTATGATAAGTAAACATGGCGCTGGGATCTCTTAGGAGATTGAGGAGCATCAGCTTTGAAAGAAGCTGGATGTTTTGCTTTGGGATTCACAGATTTGGCAAATCCCTGGAAAACCTCCACTTCATGTTAGGACAAGAAGGCAGGGAGGACAAAAGAAAAAGACACTTGCAAAGCCTGGGAGATCCTAGGGTCAGAGTGAGTTGGGGAAGCAGAGGGGTGGCCAAAGTCTGTGGGAGAACTGCCGCAGGCATGGGAGAACCTGTGGTGGGGAAGACTGAGTTGGGGCTGGGACTTCAACACATCCAGAATCTCTCTCCTCTCAGCTATCGGTATTGTCACTGCCACCAAGAGCCATGAGGGGACACTATGTCCTTAGAGCCCCATGGCCTTGTTGTCTCCTTCTCCCCCTGAGGACTTCAGGCAGTCCACGGGTTCATCCTGCACTCGTCATCGCACACCCCCACATCACACTGTGCCATGAAGAGCCCTTAGTAACACGTGAGGAAAAGGATCTCCCTTTCCAAGGCCCAGGGACCAGAGCTTGCCCATCCTTCTTGATGAAACACATGAAGGGCTCACGTGGCAGCAGAGACACCTACACATTGCCTTTCTCACCGGTAACCAGTGCTTACTTCTTGCCAGTTTCAGGCAGCTCCCGCAGAGGGGTACCTCCACCCGGGCTTCCCTTGATGGCTTCATGGGTGACAGCCCTCAAGGGGCACATGGACACCTTCAGAACTTGGAGTTTTAAATAAGATTTTAACTAAGGAAGAAATTCTTTACAATGAGGATGGTGAAACACTGGAACAGGTTGCCCAGAGAGGTGGTGGAGGCCCCATCCCTGGAAATATTCAAGGCCAGGTTGGACGGGGCTCTGAGCAACGTGATCTGGTTAAAGGTGTCCCTGCTCCCTGCAGGGGGGTTGGACTAGATGACCTCTAGGGGTCCCTTCCAACCCAAAACATTCTATGATTCTATGATTGATTCTATGGTTCTATGATTCTATGATTCTATGAACTATTTTGGCAGCTTGTTCAGTCTTCTTTCAGGATTTGCAGTTCAGGAACTTGGCACCAGAGGGCTCATGGAAATGCAAATGCCCTAACATGCCATGGCTCTCTGCAGGTTTTTTCAATTCCTCCATGCTCGTGTGGTTCATGAGAGAGATTTCCGTAGGGCAGTCTAAATGAGAAGATTTCAGAAAGAAACAACATTTTACAAAGGGTTATGCTTTTCCCAGTTTTCCTTATTTTCCTGCTTACAGAAGAAGAAACATCAACAATCTCCACTTCACATTGATCCCGAGTGCCTCATGATGAAGTGTGAACATGTAGGACCAGCAAGACCCTTTCTGTCAGACACTCCAGAGGCACTCTTCAATCCCCCAACCCCAGTCTGCCATTCCCCTCACCAGTCACCTGAGACTTTCATCACTCATGGTGAAATCAAAGCTTTGCCCACTCCAGTTCCAGCTGAATGTCTCAGCATCGCTTCCCATCTGCTTTCCTTGCAGAAGTGGCTGCACACGGACACAGCATTTCTCTTTGTTAAAAGGAACAAAACATAAGCCAAAATAAAAGAGGAAAAGAGTAGTTCAGTAAAGAACCAAATACATTTCTCAGCTGTCTGTAAAGTCCGGGGTGCCACCACTAAATTCCAATTTTACAATTTAGTGAGATTAATGGGAAAGGACGGAGAGAAAAGCAATGAAGGAGTTGGTGGAAGAGAGAGTCAGGCGACAGGAGCAGCAAGCTGTGAACTGCCTGAAGCTCCCAGCAGCACCTGGGGAGGGCTCAGAGTGAATGGAGAGGAACCGGAGGAGGACAACTGGATGGACACTGGAAAATGCATATGTGCAGGCACTCTGCTGAGACGATGACTTGAGAAATGGTCAGCTTAATCAGGACATGTGGAAATACCTCAAAGATCAGTGAGATTCAATAGAGTCCATACTGGAGAGAGCAGTGGTCAAGCCAGTGCTGGGAATATCGTACCCATCCTGGAAACTTTCATGATGGCAACACAGGACAACATTATTTCTCTCTTAAAAGTATTCAGATATTTCAGCTGATGAAAATGTTCCTGTCCTACATAAATGTTGTTGAAAATTTACTAATCTTGGCAGGCCGAGCTCAGTTTCTGACCAGAAGCCTCCAGTTCCACTTCAGGTCTGACTAATACACTCATCTGGGACTGGTAGATACCACAAGGGTCCATGGGAGACCGGGTCCCACCCACAGAAACTGCAGGTTGAGCATTACACCTGTAGCTTAAACCACCCTGATTTCCAAAACTATTATTAAAAAAAAATTTAAAGAGAGAAAAAGCTTTATTTTTTTTCTATTTTTTTTCTGTTTGCTTAGTTTCCAGTTCACCACATCCCTCCAAGCCCAACCACCCAGTCAATTCTTTACCCGTATGCCTGTGCAACCATGCAGAATGCACTGTCCTAACTTGTGATGCAAGAGGACATGCTAAGGGACACACCCCTCAACCAACGTGAGGCTAAGCAGCCTTTAGTTCCCCAGCTCATCTGTTGGGACTTCTTGAAATACGCTCGCAACATGTGATTTTTGTCAGTCTTCAGGGAGTTTCCCTCATCTCCTTTCAAAGATGAGGGTGAGTGAAGTCCTTGGGGTCAGCCTCGAGGCACAATGGCCTTGAAGACCTTGCTGGGAATGACTGAGACAGAGAGGACACAGAATAGGTCAGACCTCTCAGCATGGCTAAAGGACATCCCTCCCCGTCAGTGTCCAGGACTCCTGCCTAAGGATGGGAGAAGGAAGGGGGATTCTCAGACCTAACTGTGTCTCTGAGAGGAGATGATACTACAGGAAAGAAATGTCTCTCCCCAGCTGAGGGAGGGAACATCAGGGATGACTTCAGCCAGTTCCCCAGGGAACCCCGAGGGAGCAGAGCAAGTGCTGCCTTGGGCTGGTCCTCTGCTGCTGAGCTGGGCTGGGCTCCTGGGATGGAGGGAGCTCACGGCAAGTGGGCAGCACTGCGAGAGACAGCTCTGCCCAGGAGCAGCTCCTCTGCAAAGCGCAGCAGGGCTGAGGGCACTGCCTGCAGGCACGGAGGGGAGAGGAGAGGAGTGAGAGAGCTGTTACAGGCTGTGTGGGGTGGGCAAATGCTGAGAGCTCACTGCAGGAGAAATCTACACCGTCCTTAACACCGTAAGTCTCTGGCTTCAGGGCAATACCCAGGTGTCCTGGAGGGGTCTCCTAGAGCCCTCACATCTTGCTGCAGCAAAGATCTGGCAGGATGGTGCTCAGGTTTCCTTTATTGTGGAGAACAACATGCGCCAGGGCAGGGCTTCCTTGCCGCACCATCAGAGGGACAAGGCATGAAAGGTCCCTTCTCCAAGAGATGGCTGCAAGGGTGGGAATCTGGGGTTGCAGCCATGGGTGCCCAGGGCTGCCCTTCCCAGCAGGGTCCCTGCACCCGGGGGGCTGTGTGCTGGGGCAGGGACTCTGCCGCCTGCCAGGGTCAGCACTCAGCCTGCCCGGGGAGCTCCCCACAGCACTCTGGGGATAAGCACTGGGTGGAACGTGTGATGCCTGGCAGGACAGGGTCCTTCTACAGTCCAGAGGGTGCTGCATGGGTCAGAGATGCTCATAGCTCCAGATCGTCCCAGGGCATTTGCAGAGGGTCCTGTTGAAAAGGACCTCAGGGCAGCATTTACCTGAAAGGAGAGGAGGCTGTGCTTTGAGTTTTCTACTTTTTGTTGGCTGGGGAACAGTGGGAGATGGGAATTTATTTTCCCACTCTGGTGAAAGCATGGAGACCCCAGTTCTCATCAGGACTTATCTGAGCTGCTCCTGAGTCCCTGCAGACACAGAGATGGCCCTGGGCATTGCCCTGCTGCCAGGAGGGGTCTGCAGGTCAGAGCTGAGCATGCAGTGGGTGGCATGGGGTCTGTGAGCACAAACAGGGAGGAGACTTGGGGACAGAGAAACAGCTGCTGGCAGGGATAGCTCCAGGCAGGAGAGACGTTTGTTGGCAGGGAGTGAGAAGGAGCTGCTGCCCGAAATGCTGTGGGAGGGAGGATTCAGACACCTCCCTATCATCACCTGCACTGCAGATGCCTTCCCTGGAGCAAGCCCCTGACATCTTCTGCCACCTGGCAGAGCCTTCATGTCAAAGGCCATGTGGTCCACGGCAGAAGTGGAGTTACCTCCTTGGCCGATGACCCCCTGATGAGGGCAGACTCCCAAGTACCCACCTGCTTGTGCCATTACTGCCCCCATTCATGGGAGGATTGGGGAATTTCTCCATTTTCCCCCCTCCTCTTCATGTTGCCTTTGTTCCCAGCTCAGGCGGGAGGTCCAGGCAATGCTGTTTGCAGGGCTCAGGGAGCCAGCGCTCCATTCAGGACATATGATCTTCAGGACATTCAGTTATTTACCTGGGGGTCCTGCTCTGTTGAAGGCTGCATTCCATCAGGGCACAGCTCTCCCATCCCATCTCTGTGTTACCCAGCCCCCCTCAGTACTAAGGCCATGGTAATGCTGCTGGAAGGCTGCCTGCAAGCAGCTGTGATGAGCCCTCTTCTGTGTCCCTGGCTGGGAAGGGATTGCTGAGAGATTCCTCAGGTAGCAGAAGACAGCAGGAGGAGTTTGGAGATCTGTCTTGGAAACTGGACTCACCTGCTCTAGCACTGCCCAGTTTCTTCTCAGGGGAACAACCTGGTGCAATCGTCCTCCAGCTCAAAGAGGTTCCAGCACAGGGCAGCTGAGCCCAGGGCTAATGGACAGACTGGCTGTCCTCACTCTGCACAAAGGGACAGTCCTTTGGCTTTGTAGGACCCACAAAGTTTCCCTTGGAGACGAGCAGAAATCCCAGAGATCTCTGCCTTAAAAATACCCCTCGCTGTGGTGAGGACAGTAGAACCAAGTAACAAAACAAAATCCCCACAGCTCTGCTTTGCAGTTCGGTGAGTTGGGAGTGACAATGCTGAAAAGAACTTTAATACCACAAGTGGAAAACATGAGTCCCACTTGCTATTTATCTATTAATGTAGGGCAGAAGTGACTCCTCCAGAGCCCAGAGCAGAGCCCCCTGCTCCTCGGGACATCCTCAGCCACCACCCATCAGAGCTCACAAAAGTGACCAGCCAAAGCTCTTTCTGAAAGGGGAGAGGCGATTTTGGGGTTTCCCATGAGAACTGGAATATGTTCTGAAGCGTCTACCATAACTTATCACTGCCTTTTCCTCCTTGGACAGGTCCCATGCCCAGAGGAAGCAAATGTCCAACAGCAGCTCCACACCCAGTTCCTCCTCCTGGCATTCGCAGCACACAGGAGCTGCAGCTCTTGCACTTCTGGCTCTTCCTGGGCATCTACCTGGCTGCCCTCCTGGGCAATGGTCTCATCATCACTGTCATAGCCTGTGACCACCGCCTCCACACCCCCATGTACTTCTTCCTCCTCAACCTCTCCCTCCTCGACCTGGGATCCATCTCCACTACTCTCCCCAAATCCATGGCCAATTCCCTCTGGAACACCAGGGCCATCTCCTACCCAGGATGTGCTGCACAGCTCATTTTCTTTCTCTTCTTGGCTACAGCAGAGTATTCCCTTCTCACTGTCATGGCCTATGACCGCTACGTTGCCATCTGCAACCCCTGCACTATGGGACCCTCCTGGGCAGCAGAGCTTGTGTCCACATGGCAGCAGCTGTCTGGGGCAGTGGGTTCCTCAATGCTGTGCTGCACACTGCCAACACATTTTCACTCCCCCTCTGCCAAGGCAATGTCCTGGACCAGTTCTTCTGTGAAATCCCCCAGATCCTCAAGCTCTCCTGCTCAGATTCCTACCTCAGGGAGGCTGGGCTTCTTGTGGTTAGCATCTGCTTAGGCTTTGGTTGTTTTGTTTTCATTGTGCTTTCCTATGTGCAGATCTTCAGGGCCGTGCTGAGGATCCCCTCTCAGCAGGGACGGCACAAAGCCTTTTCCACGTGCCTCCCTCACCTGGCTGTTGTCTCCCTGTTTGTCAGCACTGGCATATTTTCCTACCTGAAGCCCCCCTCCATGTCTTCCCCATCCTGGACCTGTGGTGTCAGTGCTCTACTCAGTGGTGCCTCCAGCAGTGAACCCCCTCATCTACAGCATGAAGAACCAGCAGCTCAAGGATGCAGTATGGAAATTGATGACTGAATGATTTTTAAAAGCATTAAATTGTTTCTCATCCTCTGAAAATCACTTGTAATGTAACTCATTACAGACCCAGACCCAGATCATCTTCTGTAGCATTTTCTTGGTTTTTATTGTAGGTTTGGGGTTTTTTTTGCTTTGTTTTACTTTTTATAATTTTGTCCACACAGAAATGTCATTATTTGTGCATTTCTAGTTATGTATCTATCCAGCTTCTGTGTGACCCCCAGGCTGTGTAAATTGGGAGCTGTGCTCTCTGTGCATTTAAACAAAATAAAGGAATTTCCAACAACTTGTTTGCCTGAGACCCTTCTTTTGAGACCTTCTCGAGAGCTGCAGGGGCAGTGCCTGTGTGCAGAGGTGGAAGCAAAAAGAGTCCTGGCACAGCAGCACCACCAGGCATCACCAGCGTTTGGTCTTCTCAGAGCTGCTCACTTTCCACTTCAGCACTCTCCTCCTTAGCTCTTGTGTTGCTGTAAGGCCTGAGTGCTCCTGCAGCTGGGTTACAGTCCTGCGGTGTGGCAGTGCTGTGCAAGCAGGCAGGGACAGGCAGCGGGCACTTCTATGACAGAGTCGGCCTCCATGACAGCATGTCCATCCTACAGGGGAATCTCCTCAGGGCAGTGCCTGAAGGCTCAGACCTTCTTCCGGAGTTGCCCAGGGACATGCCCAGGAGAGAAAACACCAATGAACAGCTAAAGCATGTGGGTGTGCAGGGTGGGGGTGCACAGCGGCGTCCTTGCAAGGCCAGGCTGCTGGGAGAGACATGAAGGACCAGCGGAGCAGGGGTTGGTCTATTCCCATGTGCACTGGACACCCCAGGGAAGCTCCCCAGGGCAATCATCACAGACCTGCCAATAACCACCACCATTTCCAGCACACTCCCTGAGCCCCAGCTCAAAGAGGTTCTTCATCCCTCCCTGGAGGGACACTGAATGACTGGCTCAGCAGTCCATGTCTGTATTGTAAAGATGAGGCCTAAGCATACACATCGTAGGCATGTGGTGAGATGAACCTGAAGGAGAACAAATGCCATCAGCATCACAAATACCCAGTGCGTCTGTGAAGGCCTGTGGGACAGATGGTGTCCTAAGGTCACTTCATGTTGAGAGTAATATCCCCCGGGGAACCACCTGAATGCAGAACTGGGATGTGCTTATGTGATTAGGGTTCCCTGTGTCCATTCCTCATGCTTTGGGGCATCCCAGACTAGTGCAGAGAAGCGCGACACACCACAGGGCTGAGGTGCCTCCTAGGCTCTGGGAGAGGCAACAGGAGGCCAGAGAAACACTACAACTGCTGAGATGCACTGCCTGTGCGTGTGCAAGGGAATGACTCGTGACTCTGAACACCCTTGTGTGCATGTGGAGTGTATTCACTCACTCATTCTGCACATTTCTCATAAGATTGCCCACAAATCTCCTGGACAACCTGTATGCGCACGTGAACAGTGCCCACACAGAGCTTCACTCCAGAGGGACCTTAAGAAAGTTTGGATGTGGCAATACAAACCTCATGAAGCTTTACAAGGAGAAGGTGCAGGTGGTTTATTGGGGGTAGTGTAACCCCAGACATGAGGTCAGGCTGGGACCTGACCATCTCAGTAGTGTCCCTGACGAGAAGGGCCTGGGCACAAAGAGAAATGCCATAGGAGCCAGTGGTCCCCACTCACCATGAGTAAAGCCAGCTGCATAGAGGGCTGTGTTACTTGGAGCATGGCCACCAAGAGAAGGGAGTTCTCATCCCCCTTGTATCAGCACTGCTGTGGCCAACTCTGGACTTCGTGTCTGGCTGTGGGGCTCCTGGTCTGGATGAATGGGTAGGAACTGGAGATGTTCCAGGGGAGATCTGCCAGGATGAGGGTTGGGGCCTGTGTGGAGAGTCTGAGGGACCTGGACTTCTTTAGCCTTGTAAAGTGGAGGCTCAGGGCCCTCTAGTAGTAGCCTTCAACTGCTGGAAGGGTGGTTTCAGAGATGCTGGAGCTTTTCTTGGCAGTGAGAAGAGAGGGAAACCTCCACAAAGAGCAGCTTGGAAGGTTCAGACAGGAGATGAGGACAAAGAAATCACAATCAAAGTGTAGCTTTGTGGTGCAAGAGGTCACCGAGAGGGAGTCTGGATTTGCCCATGGTTTTGTGTTTCATGGAATGGCCAAAGAGAGTAAAGAGACATCAGTGAAGGTATAGAAATGCCAGGGTGAGAGCTAGGTGGGAAAGCAAGATGGATGTCAACAACCTGAAGGGAAAGGACAATTTCAGGCAGACTGCAACAGAGATGGCCAAAGGCTCTATAAAGGCTGCAAGTGTCATCACAGGCAAAGTCTCTTTCCCCTTGACTATGGCAATTGCTTCAGCCACCAAGGCCCATGAGATGAAACTTTAATGTGAGGGTCTCAGGATCTGTCTTGCCAGGGCCTCAGAGTTTGGCCTTTCTGCTTCTTCAGACAAAGCCAAGGCTTTTCTCAGCATTACAGCCACCTGCTCAGGGCTTTTGCCTACCTGCAAGCATGGCCTCCAATTATCTGCTCTACCGAGTCCATGGGGGCTCTGTCCAGTGATTGCCCTCAGTGGGGCCCATTAATGCTTCAAGGAACTTTGGGTTTTGCTTCTGACTTGGACTTCTTGAGCTGCTTGTTCAGTCTTCTCTCAGTAGCTGAGGTTCATGTAATGAGCCCCAAATGCCCTCACGACCTATTTATCTTCTTGTAATTTTCTTCAAGTCTTCAAGACTTGCATAGCTAATTGGAGATGTTTCATAGTGTAGTTAAGGAGGAAGACTTCAAAGTGCACCTGCTAAAAATTGGATTTTATTTTAAAGGGAATACTTTATTACTTTAGAGAGAGGTCATATGAGCATTCTCCAAGTCATCAAGATCCAGAGTGTCTCCTCAGGAGGTCTGGTCAGGTCGGAGAAGCAATTCCTGGAGGTCTGACACTGTATGGACAACCTTGCTCCTCACCTCCCCATCCCCATCATTGCTCTCACTGGCCCCCTGGCACCTGCATCACTTGTCCTTACATCAGACTTCTCCACTGAACTCTGCAGCTGGATGCCACAGCTCCTGTGCACCATCTCCCCCCTGCTTTCCTTAGAGAACTGGCTGCACACAGGCACAGAAGTATTTTTTCTGTTGGCAAGCAAAGCCAAGCCAAGCTTCATAAACAACAAAACATACTCCTCCACCATATGCTAAGTACAACCTGTCTTTAATGAGGTGGCCTTTCTACAAGGGGTAATCTTAAAAGCAATATTTTCAGTAGGTAGATACAAAGAGGCAGAGATAAACACAGTTACAAAGTTGGCAGATGAGACAATTTGACTGTTGAAAGACATGTAAGCTTTTACTGCCCAAAGCTCACAGCACCTAGAAGAGAGCAACTGCCAACATGGCCTTCCCAAGGGTAAAACACGCCTCGCCAGCCTGACAGCCTGCAGCTGAGCATGAGGAGATAAAAAGTGGATGTCATTTGCCTCAGCTTCAGCAAATCTCTTGGCATGCTCTCCCTCAATGTTCTTGTACACGCGTTAGGCCTTTACAGTCTGGATGGACGGACAGACAGATGGGAAAACCACCAATTGGATGATGAGGCTGGGAGCGCAGTGGTGAAGGGGTCACACCCTACCCGGAGGCCAGGGGGACATCCTGGGGCATTGTGCGGCAGCACCAGGGACTCTCCCCAGCCCTCTGCAGTTTGACACCTGTATCCATGACCCAGAGAAGGCAACTCTCACCATGTTTGTCGATGACACTAAATTGAGAAGCCATTCCTGTGCCTTGGGATTCCGTTCAGGGGTAACTGGGTCCCAAAAGAGTGGAATGCACCTCACTCAAAAGAGAAGCAGCAATAATTTTATTGAGGTAAAGTAATAATTTGATAGTTTTCAATGAATTCAAAAGAATTTAACAAAGTTTAAGAGGTGTTTGCCAAGGTTCAATAAGTTTGATGGCAAAGTTCACCTTACTAATTACTGCATGGATGAAGCATACAAAGGAAAACTGAGTTGGAATGATTCACACAGAGACTAGAGATGCAAAGGGTAAGGAAAACCCCCCTGTTGACTCAGGAGGTTCACATTAAAACTATTTACTTGCTAAATTCCTTATGGAGCCTAGGTGCAGCTGGGTCCAGTCTTAGTCTCAGACTTGGACAATAGTTTATTTTTAATGGAATTATCTGTACAAAGTTTACAATAACTAGTATTGCGTGGCAACATGGATTAGTAATGATTCATTAATATGAATCAGCATGCAATCAAATTTACCATACAAAATCTAAGTTACCATACTACAAGGTTATGGCCCTCATCCAGATCATCGATAAAGACATTAAACAGAACCGGGCCCAGTACTGAGCCCTGGGGAACACCACTTGGTGGCTGCCAGCAGCATTCAACTCCATTCACCACAACTCTTTGGGTCTGGCCATCCCAGCAAACCTGTCTAAGCCATGACCAACCAAGATTTATTTGATTTGCAAGGGACCTCAAGGATGTTGGCATATCATCACCCTCATGCCGTCACTTTCTGCATGTGTCACTCTCATTTGACATCCTGTTATTCTGAAGCCTGCACCAAACCACCACCACTGTGGTCGAGGGGTTGAGTGCATCCATCACACTCCACACCGTGACTACAGTCAATCAACTTTGTCGACTCATAGAGTCATAGTACGGTTGCCTCTTGCCTCTGTGTCATAAATATGTGGCATATGGCAAATGAGTGGTAAGAGTCCAATTATTTGATAAGGTGTTTACTTAAGTGTCACAATTAATGCTTGATAGATACCATTTTACACACAGAGTCACTTGACTGTATACATTTTACATGCTGGATTGATGTATTTTGTTCCATTTTTTGCCAAACTCTAATCTACAGAATGTTTATAAGCAATAAAGCTAACAAGGTTAAAACACCCAAAACTACAGTTGGCTTGATGGGAAAGACAGAGAGAAGCTGAGCTCTCCCTAAGCTACAGGACATCATTTGGTCAGGGGGCAGCATAGGCTGCCAAGACAACAGTGAACAGGGAGAAGTGCAGTTGTCTGGAACATGCCTTGGACAACCTCTGTCACCTCAGGTGTCAGCAGGTATTTCATCTGAACAGCCAACTCCTGACCTACATCTTCATTAATTACCACAGGAGCTGAGCAAGGAGCTCACATGCAGGTGCCCATTTCATGCCCACCTGAACAGAGGCCAGAGGAATCCAACCTTCTGTGGGTTTGTGGCAGGCAGAGGAGGGAGCTGAGTCCCCTTCCTGTGCTAGCAATAGAAACACGGGATGACATGCCTCGACTGACTCGGCTGAATCCTATCCCTTAGCAAGAGTTAAAGGAGATCCCTGCCTGTCATTGTCTGGGTGTCCTGCCTAATAAGAAGACAGAAAAGGTGATTTTTAGACTTAATTTTATCTCTGAAGGAGCAATGACACTGCTGGAAAGAAGCCTCTGTCCACAGTGAGGGAGGGACATCAGGGATGACTTCAGCCTGTGTCACAGCAGGCCCCGAGCCCCAGGGCACCTGGAGGGAGCCCCAAGGGGGCAGAGCAAGTGCTGCCTTGGGCTGGTCCTCTGCTGCTGAGCTGGGCTGGGCTCCTGGGAGGGAGGAAGCTCATAGCAAGTGGGCAGCGCTGCAGAGAGACAGCTCTGCCCAGGAGCAGCTCCTCTGCAAAGCCAGCAGGGCTGAGGGGACTGCCTGCAGGCACCAAGGGGAGAGAATTAAGGTGGAGAGAGGCTAAAGGCAATCTGGAGTGAGAGGCAAGAGCTGAGCTTGTTCACAGAAACATCTTCACAGTATTTGACACAGTAAGTCTCTGGCAATATGGATATTCAGCTGAGTAGCCTGGAGGTGTCTTCCAGAGCTGGCACATCCCATGACCGATGTCTGTCTTGGCTTCTCTGGTGTGGACATGGAGGATAGGCTCCAGAGCAGGGCTTCCTTGCTGTACCTTGAGAGGGAAAAGTCATGACAGTTCATCCCCCCTTCTCCTGGAGATGGCTGCAAAGGTGAGAAGCTGGGTGTGCAGCCAAGGGCTGTCCTTCAGAGCAGGGTCCTAGCACCCCAGGGGGGCTGTGCCCAGGCAGGGAATTTGCCTCCTGCCTGCATCAGCACAGCCCCCCTGGGGAGCTCCCCACAGCACTGTGGGGAGAAGCTGTGAGTGGAAGGAGTGACCCCTGGCAGGGAAGGACTGTGTCCTGATGTCGAGAGGGTACTGCATGGGTTAGGGCTGCCTACAGCTCCAGATCACCCCCAAGGAATTTCCAAGGGGGCTTTTCAAGAGGAAGGTCAAGATGGGGGTTACCTAAGAGGGAAGGAGTCTGTGCTTTGAATTTTCTCCTCTTGGTTGGCTGGGTGGGCACTGGGAGACTGGAATTTTTTCCTCTGCTCTGGAGAGGGCATGGAGGCCCCAGTTCTCCTCTGGACTTGTCTGAGATTCTCCTGAGCCCCTGCATATACAGAGCAGTCCCTGGGCAGTGCCCTGCTGCCAGGAGATGTCTGCAGGGCAGAGCTGAGCACACAGCGTCTGGGATGGGGACTGTGAACAGGGACAGGGAGGAGACCTGGGGACAGAGAAACAGCTCCTGGCAGGGACATCTCCAGGCATCAGAGACATGGGCAGGGAGGGAGTGGGAGCCACTCCCAGAAACACCAGTGGGGATTCAGGCCCCTCCCTGCCATCCCCTGCAGTGCAGACACCTTCAAGGAGCACCCTCTTGGCCTCCTTTCACACCCACCACAGCCTTTCCCACCAGGGTCATGGGGTTTCAGGCTGAGTTGTCTTCTTGGCAGCCCAACCTGCAGTGAGGAGAGAGGCCTGAGTGCCTCTCAGTCTGTCTGTCCCTCTCCTCCCTCCCTTGGCAGGAGCACTGGGGCATTGCTCTGTGTTTCCCCTCCTGTCCTTGCTGCCATTGTCCCCACCTTACCTGGGGGCTCTAGGCACTGCAGTGTGTGGGGCTGGCAACAATCTGACCCTCACTTCAGGACTCTTTCTCTGGGGGTCCCTCCAGAAGGGCACAGCTCTCCCATGGACTCTCTGTGCCCCGTGGAGAAGACAACTCAGCGCTAAGGCCATGGCAGTGTGGCTCAGGTCTGTTTGTGGGCAGATGCAATGAGCCCTGTGTGTCCGTGGCTGGGAGGGGAGAGCTGACATCCTCCTCAGGTACGATGAGATGGTGGGCAGGGGTTTGGAGATCTGCATTTGGGAACTGGATTCCTTTGCTCTCAGATGTTTCCAGTTTCTCCTCAGGTGAACATCTGGGTGTGAGCATCCTGAAGCTAAAAGGGTTGCAAGGAAAGGGCAGCTGAGACCAGGGCTGATAGACAGACCAGCTCCCCACAGACTGCACTAAGGGACAGTCCCTTTGTCTGTGAGCACCCACAGCATTTCGCTGTGAGTGCAGCAGAACTGCCAAGGATTTCTGCTTTAATAGCACCCCTCAGGTGTGGTGGGGAACAAGAACAAAATACACAATCTGAAATCCCCTCAGCTTTGCTCTGCTGTTGGGTTAAATGGCAGAGACAATGCTGAAAAGCTCATCGATATCAAGAGCGGATTTCATCCCCATGTTGCTCTTACCTATTGCCGTAGGGCAGGACTGACACCTCCAAAGCCCAGCAGAGACACCTGCACCCCATGGCACCCTCAGCCAGCATGAAACAGAGCTCATGAAAGGGACCTACCAAAGATCTCCCTGAAAGGGCTGAGGCAGTTTGGGGGGGGGGGGGGGGGGTCCATGAGAATTGGAATAGGTTTTCCTGAGATGACTCTCCCCTAACTTCTCACTCCTTTACCGGGCCCCCGGTTGGAGCTTGACTTCTGGCTCTTCCTGGGCATCTACCTGGCTGCCCTCCTGGGAAATGGCCTCATCATCACCACCATAGCCTGCAACCACCGCCTCCACACCCCCATGTACTTCTTCCTCCTCAACCTCTCCTTCCTCGACCTGGGATCCATCTCCACCACTGTCCCAAAAGCCATGGCCAATTCTCTGTGGGACTCCAGGGCCATCTCCTATGAGGATGTGCTGCACAGGTTTTTCTGTCTGTCTCTCTTATTTCAGCAGAGTATTTTCTCCTCACTGTCATGGCCTATGACCGCTACGTTGCCATCTGCAAACCCCTGCACTACGGGACCCTCCTGGGCAGCAGAGCTTGTGTCCACATGGCAGCAGCTGTCTGGGGCAGTGGGTTCTTCTATGCTGTGCTGCACACAGCCAATACATTTTCACTCCCCCTCTGCAAGGGCAATGCTGTGGACCAGTTCTTCTGTGAAATCCCACAGATCCTCAAGCTTGCCTGCTCAGAGTCCTACCTCAGAGAACTTCGACTTCTTGTATTTAGTGCCTTTCCCTTTTTGGGGTGTTTTCTTTTCATTTTGTTGTCCTATGTGCAGATCTTCAGGGCCGTGCTGAGAATCCCCTCTCAGCAGGGACAGCACAAAGCTTTTTCCACGTGCCTCCCTCACCTGGCCGTGGTCTCCTTGTTTATCAGCTCTCTTTTTTTGCCTACCTGAAACCCCGCTCCATCCTCTTCCCAGCTCTGGATCTGGTTACGGCAGTGCTGTATTCAGTTGTGCCTCCAGCACTGAACCCCCTCATCTACAGCATGAGGAACCAGGAGATGGAAACTGATGACTGAATGATTTTTAGAAGCTGTAGAGCGTCCATCTTCTTCCAGCATGTGACTCATAATGTAACTCATTACAGGCCCAACATTTCTGTATTCATTTTTGTTGTTATCGTTCTTACTGGGTGACGGTTTTTTTCTTTTCTTCCTTTTTTAACTTGTGATAATGTTGTCTACAAAGAATTGTGGACACCCTACTTTTACTTCATTAGCTGCCTCACTGGTGTGACCCAGCCGCTGTGTAAATGAGGAGCTATTCTCCTTCTCTGTTTAAACAAAATAAATGTCCTTGCATTGACTTGTCTGTCTGAGAAACAAGCCACTGAGACTTAATAAATACTCTTCCTCATAGATGGAAAAAGGGGCAATCATGGAGTCCCCCACAGCTATGGAATGTGGAATGTTCCCTGCCCTTATGCAAATCTCTTCCTTCTCTTGACCTGCATAGTGTTTGTCTTTGGGAAGACCCTCAACATCATACGGGTGGTGGCAAAGCAGCATCTGCACACCCCCATGGGCTGCTTCTTGGGTCATTTCTCTTCCCTTGAGATCTTCTACAGTTTCACCACTCTGCCCCAGCTGGTGGCCAGCTTTGCGAATGGGGACAGTACCATGGTGTTAGTATTGTTTCCTGCACCTTTTGCATGGACAGAGCCTTTACTACTGGTGACCACATCCTACAATGAGTACTGGACTGTGTGCCACCCCCTGCTCCCAACAAGGCTCATCAACTGGGAGGTCTGCCTCCAGGGGACAGCTGCCCCTTTGCTAGGGGGATTTCTATCATCTGCAGTAATCATTTCAGTTTTGTCCCAGACACAATTCTGTGTCCCCAGTAGAGTGGACCAGTTCTTCTCTGATTTCAGCCTGGAGCTCTAATGCAGTGACACTGTGACACTCATGCTCTATGCTTTTATAACCTTCCTTTTAGATCCCATCCTCCCCTTCCTGTTCGCATGGTCATCCCGTGTGCATCAGAGATGCCACCTGGGGTAGCTCGCCCATCCAGCGTGGCAGGCAGAAAGCAGCTTCCACCTGCTCCTCTCACCTCACTAGTGCCACTGTTTTCTACAGCACACTCATCCTTGGGTGTGTGATGGATTGGGAGTGTTATAGGCTGGTCATCTTTACCTCAGTCCTTGGGAAGGTGGCAGGGTAAATGCTCTTGCAGCCATCTCCATCACCTGAAGGACAAGAAAAGGATTGCTGAATCCATGTGGGAGGGGAGATGTCCTGGTTCCATCTGGCATAGAGTTGATTTTCTTCATAGTGGCTTTCACAGTGCTGTGTTTTGGATGTAGTACGAGAATAATGTTGATAACACGCTGATGGTTTAGTTGTTGCTGAGCAGGGCTTACAGCAGTCAAGAACTTCTCAGCTCTCAGCTCTGCCAGGTACACAAGAAGTTGGGAGGGGACACAGCCGGGACAGCTGACCCAAACTGGCCAAAGGGGTATTCTATACCATATGACATCACGCTCAGTATATGAGCTAGGGGAAGAAGAAGGAAGCGGGGACATTCGGAGAGATGGCGTTTGTCTTCCCAAGTCACCTTTGCTGTGGTGGAGCCCTGGGGATGGCTGAGCACCTGCCTGCTGATGGGAAAGAGGGAATTAATTCCTTGGCTTGCTTTACTTGCACGCACGGCTTTTGCTTTCCCTATTAAACTGTCTTTATCTCAACCCATGAGTTTTCACACTTCTACTCTTCTGATTCTTTCCCCCATCCCACCAGGGGGAAAGTGAGAGAGCGGCTGTAAGGTGCTTTGTTGACAGCCAGTTAAACCACGACAATGTCTTTGAGGATGGGGCCAAGGACATCCTGAGCAACTTTATGGGTGATAGAAAGCTGAGATGAGTGGCTGATACAGCAGATGGTCCACTGCCATTCAAGCAGTCCGGGGCAGGCTGAGGAACTGGGCAGAGGGGAACTGCATGAAATTGAACAGAGGAAAACACAAAGTTTTTCACCATGGGCAAGAGTAACCTCATGGACCAGCTTGGGCTGGCGGGGGGCAACTGGCTGGAAAGCAGCTTGCGGACAACAAGCTGAGCATGAGCCAACACTGTGACTGTATGGCAAAGCACGTCTATGGCATCCTGGTCTGTGTTCGGAAGAGGATTGCCCGCAGGGCAAGAGACGTACTCCTTCCCCTTCAGTCAGGCCTGGTGAGGCCACATCTGGAGTGCTGTGTGTAGTGGTGGGCTCCTTAGTATAAGAGAGACATGGGCGTACTGGAGTGAGTCCAGTGAAGGGTGACAAAGACAATGAAGGCACATGAGCACCCTCTGTAGGAAAGGCCAAGAGAGCTCAGATTGCTTGGCCTGGAGAAGATTCACATACTTACAGCTTTCTTTTGGCCAGAAGAGAAGAAACAAACAAATCCCCAACAGATGGGTTACAAGGAAGGTGATTAGACAGCCACATGGCTTCCAAAGGGAAAATCACGCCTGACTACTGATGGCCTTCTATGCTGGAGTGACTGTGTTGGTAAGGCAAGAGCAACTGATGTCATCTGAGTGGACTTCTGTAAGGCCTTTGATATGGTCCCCCCCAGCATTCCTGTCTCTAAATTGGAGAAATGTGGTTTTGATGGGTGGATAAGGAATATGCTGGGTACCTGCCTCTGAAGAGTTGTAATCAATGGCTCAATGTCAAGATGGAGAAGAGTAAGAAGTGGTGTCCCTCAGGGATCTGTTTGGGATGAGTACTCTTCAATATCTTTATTAGTGACATAGCAGTTGGATCAAGTGCACCCTCAGCAAGTTTGCAGATCACACCCAGCTGAGTGGTAGAGTTTATTCACTGGAAGGAAGAGATGCCATCCAGAGAGGTTGTGACAGGCTGGAGGAGTGGGCCCAAGTGAATCTCATGAGGTTCACAAGGCCAAGTGCAAGGTCCTGCCCCTGGGTTTGGGCAATCCCCAGTATCAATACAGACTGGGGGTGAAGGGGTTGAGAGCAGCCCTGCAGAGAAGGAATTGGGGGAACTGCTGGATGAAAAATTGGACATGAGATGGCTTCACATCACAGGCTTGAAAACTGTTTCCAGGAAGTCTGTATTACAGGTCTGAATGTACCAGGGGGTGGGTTTTTGTCAGGATGGTATAAATCAGAGCCAATATAGAGAAAGAACGGAGTGAAACCTTGTCCCCCTGCTCCCTCCTGAGCTGGACAGGCTTAGGGTGCAGCCACACCATGGGGGCAATTAGTCCCCCCAGAGCTTCCCATGTGCAGTGTGGTTGTCACAGCTGAGCTAAGCGTCGCAGGCCCTCAGGCACTAAGACAAGGAAGGAATCCAGAGAAGTTCTGGGATAAAGGATATATGGGGTGGATGGGGACAAAGAGTCCAGAACAGGCTTTCCCATGGCCCTGGAGATGTGACCCACTTGGCACTGATTATCTGTGAGGGGCAAAGTCTCAGTTGAAGCAGTGAAGAATGCAAGCACTGTAGATAAAAGACAGAGAGAATGTGACTCTTCAAAGAAACCTTCACTCTCAAACCTTTGGTGGATAGGGATCAGGTCCAGTTTTGCACCCCTCAAGTCTACAAAGAGGTTTTCTGATTTGATATGAGGAGGATGTTCCATGGCAATTCAGAAAGCCCTGCAATATCCAAGGCATCTTCTCAGCACTGCCAATTAAGGACCTAGTAACTGTGGGGAACATCACACTCTTCTGGAGTACCACGTAGAGTGCCACCAACACTGACAGTGCTATCAGCATCCTCTGTTTAGGCTACAGAAGTCCAACAGCAACAACATCACCCCCCATCAACCACAGATCTGCTCGACACAGGCAGTGCATCCAACAAGCAATTCATCTCACGTTAAAGCAAATATTTTCATTGGCTCGGTCTTCCATGCCAAGGGACACAGAAAGACAAAGGTTCTCAGTACCCCATTTTCTTCAGCTTTCCCTGGCCATGTTTGTCCTCATGCATCACATAGAATCATAGAATCATATAATAGTTTGGGTTGGAAGGGACCTTTTAAAGGTCATCTAGCCCTAACTCCCTGCAGTGAGCAGGGACACTTCAACTCGATCAGGTTGCTCAGAGCCCCATCCAACCTCACCTTGAATGTGGGATGGGTCATGACCACCTCTATGCACAAGCTGTTCCAGTGTTTCACCACCCTCACTGTAAACTCCTGCAAACAGGTCTTTCCCTCTTTGTTCCTGATATATCAGCAGCCCTGGCTCTTCTCTGTTACTCAAAACTCCATCCCTTTCCCTGCTAAATTGAGATTTCCATGCAACTGGCCTCTTTTATACCATTTTCTCTCTGTCCCCTGCTTTGTTCCTCCCCACTCCCCCTTCCTCTGCACGTCCCTCATGGGTTTGCATAGCCCTATTGATTCCTACATCCCTTCCAGTCCGGGGTCCCTCTGCTTCACAATCAAATTTCCCGATGACACCAAGCTGTGTGGTGCTGTCAACATGCTGGAGGGAAGGGATGCCACCCAGAGGGGCCTTAACAGGCTTGAGAGGTGAGCCCATGTGAATCTCTTGAAGGTCAACAAGACCAAGTGAAAGGTCCTACACATGGGTCAGGGCAATCCCAAGCACAAATACAGGCTAGGTGGAGAATGGATTAAGAGCAGCCCTGATGAGAAGGACTGGGGGAGGTTGGTTGATGAGAAGCTCAACATGACCCAGCAATGTGTGCTTTCAGCCCAGGAAGCCAAGCATACCCTAGGCTGCATCTCAAGAAGCGTGGCCAGCAGGGCAAGGGAGGTGATTCTGCCCCACTACTCGGCTCTCATGAGACCCCGCCTGTCGTATTGTGTTCATCTCTGAGGTACGCAACATAAGAAGGATGTGGACCTGCTGGAGCACATCCAGAGGAAGGCCACGAAGATGATCAGAGGGCTGGAACACCCCTCCTATGAAGACAGGCTGAGAGACTTAGGGAGTTGCTGGAGTTGGAGAGTTGGAGTTGTTGGAGAAGAACAAGTATGCAGGGAGACCTTTAGCAGCCTTCCAGGACCTGAAGGGGGCCTACAAGAAAACTGGAGAGGGACTTGTTACAAGGGCAAGTAGTGATAGGACAAGAGGTAATGGGGTTAAACTGAAAGAGGGTCGATGGAGGTCAGATAGAAGGAAGCAATTCTTCACTAGGAGGGTGATGAGGCATTGGAACACGTTGCCCAGAGAAGCTGTGGCTGTCCCATCCCTGGAAGGGATCCAGGCCAGGTTGGATGGGGCTTTGAGCAGCCTGGTCTAGTGGAAGGTGTCCCTGCCCATGGCAGGGGGGATGAATGAGATGACCTTTAAGATCCTTTCCAAGCCAAACCTTTCTATGATTCTCTGATGTAAGCTGAAAAGTCCAGCTGACTCTCTGGGAAGTGGCACCTGTAGTTTCTTGAGGGCACATCCACTGTGGGACTGGGCAAAGTCCCTTTCCTCTCCTTGTCTCCATGTCCATTTTGTCAAGGCTCTGTCTCAGCACAGTTTGCTTCTGGTTTACCTCTTTTCTCTCCGTTTCCCAATTAACAAGGTCCCCGAGCAGATCACCTGGCTGGAAGAAACCCTCTCCCCCTCTCCCCCACCTTCATCCATGAGTGTGCCTGACCAGCTTGGTTCCCATCACCGCCTCCCTTAGCATTGGCCACTCAGGTTTGTGTCCCTCTGGATTCTTGCCTGTGGCCTCCTCCTTTCCTCATTATTTTATTCTCCCATGTTTCAGGGAAACAGGTCCTTGAGCAGATGTGCTTCCAGGAGAAGACCCTCTCCTTCCACACACCTTCACACGGCTTTGGCTGGGGGCCATGCACGAGAGTAAACCATTGATTATGCCAGGGCCCATGTAGAAGGTCCCCCCCACCCAGAGCGAGGGGTCTTTCTGTGATGGTGTCAGGGGGTGAGCACAGGCGGAGCGGGGGGAGCTGCAGGCTCCCCAGGGTGAGAAGCTCAGCCCAAGCGCCCCGCCAGCTCCAGCAGGGCCAGTGTTTCATGTCAGCCCAACCCCCCCATGCTTTGCCAGAGTCCCCCGGCTGGGCTGGAGATGGGAGGGACCTGGGGGCTCTCCCAGCTCTGGCGGCCCAGCTCTGGCTGGGGGGTTTGTCCCTGCCCAGGGGCCTTCCCGGTGCCTGCTGGGATCCCTGCCCTGGCCGACGCCAGGAGCACCGGCACCGCTGTGAGGAGAGGCAGGGGGGGACAGGTGCCCCACCCACCCGCTTCCAGTGGAAGGCCCGCCCCCTTCCTCTCCCGGCTGCCTGCTCTGCTCTGATTGGCTGGCAGCACCGGCCACCCCTTCCGCTTTGCCCAGGGGCACAGCCCACCTGGAAGTGCACACACAGGGGCCGCCATTTTGGTTTGGCCACCATTTTGTGACAGGGGGCTGCCAGTCCAGGGCCATGAGCTGCCATGTTGTTAAACATCATCCTGCTCTGTGATTGGCCGATGGCCACTGCTTGACACTGTTGTGCCCGCCTGTTGTCAGGCAGCCCCGGTGATTGGCTGGCAGGACTGGCTGCCGTCCCAGTGTCCCAGGGGCCCGTCACAAAGGAAGCCCCCTGTCATTTCCCACAGGGAGGCTGCCGCTTTGGACAGCCTCATTCCCCACATGTCCTGGTTTCGGCTGGGATAGAGTTAATTTTCTTCACAGAAGCTAGCATAGTGCTGTGCTTTGGATTTAGTACTAGAAGAATGTTGATAACACACTGATGTTTTTAGTTGTTGCCAAGCAGTGCTCAGACTGCTCAAGGACTTTTTGAGCTTCTCCTGCTCGGCCAGGTGCATAACAAGCTGGGAGTACAGCACAGCTAGGACCCAAACTGTCCAAAGAGCTATTCCATACCATAGAACGTCATGCTCGGGGGGGTTGGTGGGTCGGTCGGTCGCTCGGGTACTGATCGCTGCTCGGGACGGGCTGGGCATCGGTCGGCGGGTGGTGAGCAATTGCATTGTGCATCATTCGTTTTGTATATTCTGTATATTTTGTTATCATTCTCATTATTACTATTATTATTATTTTCTCTTATTAAACTGTCTTTATCTCAGCCCTCGGCTCTAACCTTTTTTCCCTTTCCCAATTCTCTCCCCCATCCCACTGAGGGAGGGGGGGGAGTGAGCGAGCGGCTGCGTGGTGCTTAGTTGCCAGCCGGGTTAAACCACGACACCACATCTTTTCATCCTGCCCTGTGATTGGCTGACAGCCATTTCCTGACACCTTCATACCCATGTGGTGTCAGGCAGCCCTGTGATTGGCTGCCCATCACCTTTGGCCAGGAAGTGATCACATATGAAAATATAGATATTGATATCATGTTTATATTTATAAATAAGTGTAGAAATACTTACAAATACTTATTGAATTTATTTCTAAATAGGTAGATTATTTTTATAGATATACTTCTATATATGTATTTATGAATGGATATTTATAGATATGTAAACATTTATAAAGCTATAGAAAGTAAATGCAGATAGCCATAAAGCCATAGGTATAAAAGACACCAAAACTTGGTTCAATAAGAGCTAAGGGAGGGAGCAATTAACATTTAACTGTGAATAGAAACAAAAGGAAAAGGTCCGGTCGGGGTCCCCCACTTTACTGGGTGGCAGAAGAAGCCCTGATAGGTCCGGGGTGGGAGAGACTTCAGGATGGCAGAGGGGTGCCTGAAAGGCGCTGGGGCATGACAAGCTGGCGCATGCCCAGGGGCTATGGCCCCCTTCCGGGAGGCCTCCAAGGGGCCCCCATAACAAACCCTGTCAGATGGAAATCACAGAATTGCAAGGGTTGGAAGGGACCTCGGCAGATCATCTAGTCCAACCCCCTTCCTAAAGCAGGTTCTCCTAGAACATGTTACACAGGACTTCATCCAGGCGGGCTTTGAATATCTCCAGAGGAGACTCCACAGCCCCCCTGGGCAGTCTGTTCCAGTGCTCCATCACCCTCAGAGTAAAGAAGTTTTTCCTCGAATTCAACTGAAACCTCTTATGTCTCAGTTTGTACCCATTGCCCCTTGTCCTGTCGCTGGACACCACTGCAAAGAGTCTGGCTCCATCCTCTTGACTTCCATCCTTAAGATATTTGTATGTATTGATGAGGTCCCCAACTCTCTCAGCCTTTCCTTGCAGGGGAGATGCTCCAGTCCCTTACTCATCCTAGTTGTTCTCCTCTGGACTCCTTCTAGGAGTTCCTCATCTTTCTTGAACTGGGGAGCCCAGAACTGGACACAGTGCTCCAGGTGGGGTCTCACCAGGGCAGAGTAGAGGGGGAGGAGAACCTCCCTCGACCTGCTGGCCACACTCCTCTTAATGCACCCCAAGATACCATTGCCTTCTTGGCAACAAGGGCACCCTGCTGGCTCATGGTCACCTTGTCGTCCACCAGGACCCCAGGTCCCTCTTGGCAGAGCTGCTTTCCGCAGGTCCCTCAGCCTGTACTGGTGCATGGCGTTCGACCTCCCCAGGGGCAGCACTCGGCACTTGCCCTTGTTGAATTTCATCATGGTCCTCTCCGCCCAACTCTCCAGCCTGTCCAGGTCCCACCGAATGGCTGCACAGTGTTCCGGCATATCAGCCACTCCTCCCAGTTTTGTGTCATCAGCGAACTTGCTGATGGTACACTCTGTCCCCTCGTCCAGGTCATTGATGAACAAGTTGAACAAGACCGGGCAGAGTACTGAGCCTTGGGGAACTCCACGAGCTACTGGCCTCCAACTGGACTCTGCCCCACTGATCAGAACCCTCTGAGCCCTGTCATTCAGCCAGTTCTAAATCCACCTCACTGTCCACTCATCCAACCCATACTTCTTGAGCTTCCCTATGAGGATGTTATGGGAGACAGTGTCAAAAGCCTTGCTGAAGTCAAGAGAGACAACATCCACCGCTCTCCCCTCATCTACCCAGCTGGCCATGCCATCATAGAAGGGTATCAGATTGGTCAGGCATGATTTCCCCTTGGTGAATCCATGCTGGGTACTCCTGATGATCTTCTTTTCATCTACTTGCTTGGAGAGGACACCCAGAATGAGTTGTTCCATCACCTTTCCAGGGACGGAGGTGAGACCAACTGGCCTGTAGTTCCCTGGGCCCTCCTTGCCCTTTTTGAAGACTGGAGTGACACTGGCTATCTTCCAGTCCTCAGGCACCTCTCCTGTTCTCCATGACCTTTCGTAGATGATGGAAAGTGGCTCAGCAATGTCATCTGCCAGTTCCTTCAGCACTCGTGGGTGCATCCCATCAGGGCCCATGGATTTGTGGGTGTCCAGCTTCCTTAAAAGATCCCTAACCTGATCCAACTTGACTGAGGGAAGGTCATCCTCTATACCTTCAATAGAGAGTCACCCACTACAAGCACTCGTCGCTTCTTCTTATGTTTTCCACTATGTGTTGCTGGTACAGTTTCCCCCTGCAGGGGACTTTGCAGACTTTGCTCACAGGTGTCCTTGGCCATTAAAGCTTCATATCTGTTTCTGGTTGAGATGGTAGAGGGTGCAGGCTGATGTGGAGTCCTGCTTTTGTGAGTCACCAGGGTCCAAGGGCCCAGTCCTGTGAGCCGGACAGGAAGGCCCCCACATCCCAGCCCAGTCTTGCAGGGCGGCCATGCAGGCTGACTGGGGCAGACTCTGGGATCTGAACAGTGCAGCAAGACACGGGCCATGTGGGCTGTGAAAATGGGAAACCAGGACAAAATTCCAACATTGGAAGAACGTGTTCATGGGGACAAAGAGGAAAAGATGCAAAGGGAATCCCCCAAAAGAATGTAAGGGATCTTACAGCTACCTGCAAGAGCATTTTGGGGTGTGGGCTGGAGCTCCATGGTTTGCCTTGTCCTTAGGGTAATGACCTGGTCTAATATTTCAAAAACCTCCTGATGACTGAGTGAGGGGAGAAGTGGGGATGGTGCTGGGCATTGCACTGGTGTCTAAGATTATGCTGAGAACACACTGATGTTGTAGCTATTGACAATCAGTGCTGGCACAATGTCAATGCCTTCTCTGCTTCTCATCCTGACCCCAGAGCTAGGAGGCTGGGAGTGGGCAAGAGGCTAGGAGGGGACAAAGTCAGGAGAGCTGACCCAAAGTGTCACTGGAGCCTGAATACCTCAAGAGCAAGTCCATGGCAAATGGGCAGCTACGTCCTTGTGAGGTCACTCTCGGACAATAGGCCAGGAGCTGACCGATGGCATGTTAGCATGTTGGGAGGTCTCTGCTGCCTGAGTAGCTGATGGTCCAGGAGCAGGCCCATGGCTTGTGTCTGTGCTTATGAGGTCACTCATGTGCCGTGGTTTAGCCCTAGCTGGCAAATAAGCACCAGAGAGCCGCTCTCTCACCATCCCCCAACCCCAGAGCATCACAAGTTCAAATGTAAGAAAGCTTGAGGGTTGAGATAAGAACAGTTTAATAATTGAAAAAAACCCAAACATATCATAAATGATGAGGCCTGTAGATTTTGTAAGTGCTTCTGAGGGCACTGGTACCTGAGTAGCTGGTAGGCCAGGAGTAAGCACCTCTCTTGTAGAGGTGTTTGCGAGGTCATTTGTGACTGAGGAGCTGTAGGCCAGGAAGAGGCCATGGGCTGTGTCAGTGCTTGTGAAGTCACTGCAGCCCCAGTAGCTGGTAGACCAGGAGCAGGGCCATGGCTTGTGTAGGTTGTTGTGGTGTCACTGGTACCTGAGTAGATGATAGGTTAGGAACAGAACAACAGCTTATGTAAGTGTTTGGGGAGGTGTTCGGTCATTAGTGTCCCAATATCTGATAGGCCGGAAGCAGGCCCATGGCAGGTTTAGATGTTATGACATCACCTGTGGCTGAGTGGGTGATTGGCCAGGAGTATGTACATGGCTTGTGTACGAGCTTGTGACTTCACGAATGCTGGAGTAACTTCTAGGGCAAGAGCAGACATATGGCTTGTTTGGGTGCTCTGATGTCATCAAAACTATATTTAGACCCCCCCAACTCTGGCTTTTTGGAAGAAACATCATCAGCAGAAGCCCATACACAGCACAGAAACATGTGTGTGACAGTGTAACTCCTGAGCAGAGAGCGATGGCAGTAGGAGGGGTGTGAGGTCAGCATCACTGTAACTCCTGAGCACCCAGTGGTGGCTGGAGGAGGGTGTGAGGTTCCCGCCAGTATAACTCACAGTCACAGAGCTGTGGCAGGAGGAGTGTGTGAGGTCATGTCAGCGATGTCATCACGTAGCTGTGTCACTGGGGTGCAGAACAGCCATGTGCAAGTGAGGGGCATGGTGGGGGATGGGACCTGCCTGGCCCCGTGCCTGCGAGACTGAAGGAGCAGCCCCTGCAGCCCTGGCTGGAGCAGTCAGGGTGGGGGGGGCTCGGGGGGCTGGCAGGGATGTGCCTGGGCACGGTGCCAGGAGGAAGCCACAGAGTGCCTGCCCGGGCATTGCGGGGGGAGCGCACGTGGTCTGTGGTTTGTGCACCTGCAGGCTCCAGCTCCCGATGTGCCTGCGAGGAATAACGGCCCCTGAGTGACAGGCTGAGAGTCAGGGAGACATCTGAGCCTCTGAGCTGCATGTCTGCTGCCAGGGCAGGGACATGTCCCAGCTCTGGCTCCTGCGAGGGACTCCCTGTGGGGCTCTCCAGGGAGGGAGGGGCCAGCCAGCACTCCTGGCATGCAGCTCTTCCCCTGGCCAGGCACGTTGCCCGGCGGCTGCTCCCGGCACAGCGAAGCCTCTGACAGGGGCAGGGGCTGTGTCCTTCCCATCCTGACACAGACCCTGCGGCAGCTCCAGCTCCGTCATTCCCACTGCTCTGTGCTGGCTAGACACTCACACCTTGGGTTCTTGGATGTGCCCAATGCAGAAGATGCTCAGTGCTCCCAGTTCCCGCAGCAGGGTGCAAGGGCTGACAGACCCATTTCCCCTCCACACTCGGCTTTTCCTGGGATGACCCCTTACCACTGGAGGTGACACCACCATGACAGCCACAGTGGGACATCTATGTCCCTCATATATGGTCATGAACAGCGCTGGAGACGTTCATTGGAGGGCTGGGCTGTCTCGGAGGGGAGATGGCTCCCGATAACGACTAAGAAGGTGCTGCTGCTTCGATTGGCTCCTGCAGCTGGCTCGGCATCTGCAGAGGTATATTACCCTCCCATCAGCATTGTTCCTGTCAGGGCCCCGGAGCTGTGGCGGGGAGTGGGGTGCAGCAGGGCTGTGCCAGCAGGGCTGGAGACTCAGGATGGGGCTGGAGGGACTCCTGTCCCCTTGCATGCTGGGGCTGCTCCTCTGGGTGCAGCTGTGCAGGGGTAAGTGCTGGGTCCCTTCTCTCACAGCCCAGGGCCAGCAGGTTCCCATGGGGTCATCGGGATCCCTTGGGGAATGGGGTTTCTTTCCAGGCTCCACTGAGACGAGGCTCAGAAGCTGCTCAGCTCTGTGGATCTTCTGCCCTTCCCCAGGCATATCTGTGTTTAAGGCATCCCGTGCCTGGCTGCATTTCTAGACACCCCCACCCTGGGGTACCCTTTGGGCACCCCTTGTTCCCCAGTTTTGTGCCCCTGAGGCTGTCGTGGCCCAGGTGGTGACAGCAGCACTCAGTGATAGCCAGGGCAGGGCCAATCTCCAGGGTGCCCTGGAGGGTTTGTGTGCTGCTCAGTGCCCAAGGGTCCAGGGTCCCCCCAATCCCAGGAAGGCAGTTGGTGCCCCACAGAGAGAAGGAGACTGGGCTGTCTGCAGCCACAGGTGGCAGAGAAGAAGTTTCCTTGCTGGGGGCCCCAGCCAAGCAGAATGGTGGGGCTGATTCGTGGGGGGAGGACGGGACATGGGTTGGGAAGATGCTTGGGATCTTCTTGGTGCTCCCTGAGGACATGGAAAGCCCTGGGGGTGGTTTGGGTTTGGGTGGTGTCAGGGCAGAGGAAGCTGCGGGCCTGGGGCCCTGGGGCTTTTCAGGTGTGCTTGGCTGGGGAGGAGACGGTGCCCTGTGCAGGGCCTGGGGGCCTGGTGTGTGGGTGGGAATGGGCAGGGGCTTTTGGAGTGGGAGGAGGTGCCAAGGGCTGTGGGGCGGTAAATGGCCCAGCAAGGCTGGAGATGGCACCTGCAGCCTGCAGAGCCCCTGGGGAGAGGATGGACCCCCACACTTCCCCAGGGACAGCTCAGAGAGGAGAGGGCTCCCACCCTGGTGCTGTGACTCGACTCCCAGACCTTCAGGCTGGGGCTGGGCATGCTCCTGACCAGTCCCGTGTTGGTGTTTGAAGGGGCTGCAGAGGTGAGGCTGAAGGATGGTGGCGGGCCCTGTGCTGGGAGAGTGGAGGTGAAACACCAGGACCAGTGGGGGACTGTGTGTAGTGACTCCTGGGACATGGAAGATGCTGTAGTGGTTTGTAAGCAGCTGGGCTGTGGCTTTGCTCTTGAAGCTCCTCGGTACGGATACTTTGGGCCAGGATCTGGCCCCATTTGGATGTCTTTTGTTGACTGTCGTGGCACCGAGTCTGTCCTGTCTGACTGTACACACCGAGGATGGGGTATAGACTACTGTGATCACAGACATGATGCTGGAGTGAAGTGTTCAGGTAAGGGTCAGCCCATTCCCCTACTTTGAGGCCAGGGTGTGGGGAGGGAACTGGCTGTGCCCTCAGGAAGCAATGAGTGGACACCAGAGCAGGGCCCAGTGTGGCGGTCAGTGCTGAGTGGGACATCCATTGCTGGTTTCACAGTCCCTGAGGAAAGCCCCGTGAGAGCCCACCCTGGGTACGTACACCCTTCCTGGCTCCTGCGCTGGCTCAGCCCACCCTCCCTTGGTGCCTGGGGCTCAGAGGAAAGCCCCTCCCTGCCCCTTGGTCTCTCTTGGCTCCCATCTTTCTCCTTCCATTCAGCCAGCACCTGCCTGACACTGCCAGGGGCCAGGTCCCACCATGCCAGAGGCACCGAGAGCTGCTCACGTGGGCACCTACAGCCCCGGGGAAGGGGGCAGAGTGGCTGGGTGGTGCCTCCTGGCAGGCAGGAGTTCCTGGGCCTCAGCAGAGGGACTGCTGAAACGGGAAAAGTACTGGCCTTGGGCAGAGGAGCAGGGTGGCACTCAGCACCCCATTCCTCTCCCAGGGTCACCGCACCAGAGGCAGCCCGTGTGGACACGGCCCCATGCTGTCAGTGCTCAGCTGCTGCCCAGCCTCTCCTGCCTGCCCCAGCCCCTGGCTGCCCTGTGCCCTGTCCTCGCTGCCTGTCCTTGCACTGGGAGCTGGTATCAGCCCAGGGCTGCTCCTCTGCCTGTTCCCCTGCCCTCAGCCTGGCCCTTGGTGGGGATGTGCGTGCCTGGCAGTGCACCCTGGCCCTAGCTGAGGACCCCCTCCCCGGGAAGGTGCCAGAGAAGGGGCTGCTACAGACACCCACTGCAGATAGAGCTGTGCCTTGCCCGTACCCTGGGACATGTTCCACCTAAGAGCAGTGTCCCAACAGCCTGAGACCACCCGGAGAGCAGGCTGTGTTTCTGATGATCCCCAGGGGTCCTCAGCCTGGCCCTGAGTTCAGCAGGCAGAGCAGGCTGTAGCAGCCAAGAGTGCCTGGGCCAGTCTCCCCATGGCCCAGGTGCTGCCATGCCTGTGGCTGGCGCCAGGAAGCCCAGGCTCTCCAGGATGGCAGCACTTTGAGCAGGGCCTGGGCCTGGGGTTTGGGAGAGAAGCAAACCCCAAAGTGCTGTGATGATGCATGAGGAGCGGCAGGGGTTCCCTGGTGTTTTTGTGCCATTGGCACCCACTGAGAGCTGCTGGGGTGCTTGTGGGGCTCTTTGCCGATGGCCTCCTTGGGGATGAGGTGGGATGTGGTCAGGGCACTACCAGAGGTCTCTGGGAACTCTCAGGGGTCTTTTGTTTCTCCAGGATTTGTCCAGCTGGTCGGAGGGGACAGCCCTTGTTCAGGACGTGTGCAGATCCATGACGGGGACGAGTGGAAAACTGTCTGTGACTCAGACTTTGGTCCCAAAGCTGCTGATGTTGTCTGCAGGGAGCTGCAGTGCGGCACAGCCCTGTCCATCCGTGGGGATCCCTTTGGAGAAGGGGTTGGTCCCATCTGGGACAGAGAGCTGCAGTGTGCAGGGAATGAATCCTTCCTCATGTTCTGCCCCAGGGGATCCCCCAGGGACCAGCCTTGCACCCACGCAAATGCTGTTGGTGTCACCTGCACACGTAAGGACTCCGGGTGGGGTGTTGACATGAGGGGTGTGCTGGGGAGAAGGGGAGCAGGGCAGGGCCTGTGCTGTGCTCTGCATGAGGACAGAAGGGGTGATGGGGTTGTCTGCAGCCTTCAAGTGGTGCAGAAGGAGGAGGATGGCCGGCTCTCACCCTTTTGGCCTCTCCTTCAGCTCCCAAGGGAGGGAGAGCACAAGCTCATGCTCTCATCCTTCTCTGTCCCCAGAGTACACAGGGTTCAGGCTGGTGAATGGCAGCACGGCGTGTGAGGGGAGGGTGGAGGTCGAGGTGCTGGGGACCTGGGGCACCCTCTGTGCCTCCCGCTGGGATGTCTCGGATGCCCACGTTCTCTGTCGTCACCTCAACTGTGGCTTTGCTGAGTCCATTGCCAGAGGAGGGCATTTTGGGAGAGGAAACTGGACCTGTCTGGAGAGACTCATTCCACTGTGATGGGACTGAAGCCCACCTTGGACAGTGCCCCGTGACAGCCCTGGGGGCCTCTCTATGTTCCCATGAGAATGACGCTGCTGTCATTTGCTCAGGTGAGTGCTGGGAAAATGCTGGGTGAACTCCATTTGCCCCTTGGGTGTGCCATGGCCACCCAAAGCAGGGCACCCCATGGCAGCATCAGGGTGAATTTCTGCCTGGAGAAACCCTGGCTTCCCCAGGAGTGATCTGGAGAGCTTTATCTGCTCAGCCTGACTGCTCTGATGTGGGAGAGCTGAGGACTGAACAGGCTCAGGCATCTCTGCCCCCACAACTGAGGAAAGGGCTGAGGCCCTGGGGCCACCCAGGGCTGGGCTCCTCTGCTGTCCTGCTGCAGGACAGGCCCAGCATAGGGCTGTGGGGCTCAGCTCCATCCTCGGGCTGCAGCAGCCCTGTCCCAGCCCCACAGAACCCCCAAGGACCCAAATCCCACACCCATAGGGGCTGCCCAGGTGCCCCCAGCGGCAGAGCTGGTGGGTGAGCTGCAGAGCAGGGCTGGGCTTTGCCCTTGCTGCTGGTGCTTCTGGTCAGCACAAGCCCCATCCTTGCCCTGTTGGGTCAGAAAGACCCCACTGTTCTGCTGTCTGCCGGGACACAGGCTCCCAATGCCCCAATCTGCAGAGGGGCAGAGATGTGGGCTCTGCCGGGGTCTCAGCAGTACAGCCTCCCAGCCCCGATCCCCAGGGGTGCAGAGGGGAAGAGACGTGGCTCTGCCAGGGGTCTCAGCAGTGCCAGTGTCAGTGCTGAGGTTGGGCAAGGCTTGTCCCAGCGCTGCCTGTCCCTGGGTAACCGCAGGGGCTGCTGCTGCCTGCTGCGGGAGCTGCCCAAGCTGCCTCAGCAGGGACACGTTGGGTGGCTCTGCCCCAGCAAGAGCAGCGACAGCGTCTTGCTCAGGAAGGCTCAGAGCCTGGGAAAGAGATCCTGTGGAAAGGGGCTCCTGAAGCTCCCTGCAGAGGGCTGGGGGCAGGCGGGTGAGCTGCGGGGTGCTGTGAGGGTCCCTGAGCCTGCCTGGAGAGGTGCTGCATGGTTCTGGGCTCCCTGGTGCTGCTGAGGGCTGGGGCACGGCTGCTCTCCCCAGGCCCAGCCCGCTCCACCTCCCTGCGGCTGGTGGGTGGCGGGAGCCGGTGCGACGGGCGAGTGGATTCCCGGGACGTGGGGCCCGGGGGCCTACAACCCCGCCAAGGCTGAGAGAGGGACGGGTGCTGTGGGGCTGCGAGGGGTGCGGTGCGCAGGGCACGAGGCCAGCCTGAGCCTCTGCAACACCTCCCTGCCCGGGGGGAGCGGTTCCGGGGGGGGGCCCCCCGGGCAGTGGGGCTTTCTTCCCGCTGCAGGGAGCCGGCAGCTCCGGCTGGTGAACGGGCCCGGGCGCTGCGCCGGCAGAGTGGAGATCTCCTACCAGGGCAGCTGGGGGACTGTCTGCACTGATGGCTGGGACCTGCCTGATGCCACCGTCGTTTGCCCGGGGGGGGGCGGAGGCGGTTGTTCGGGGAAGGCTCTGGGCAGATCTGGCTGGAGAGCGTGAAGTGCTCCGGGGCTGAAGCTGCTCTCTGGGAGTGCCCGGCAGGGTCCTGGGGGCAGCACGACTGGGGCACAAAGAGGACGCAGGAGTCGTCTGCTCAGGTCTGTGCCGGGAGCTGTGCTGGGAGCCCAGGGACGGGGAGGCTGGGACGAGGGCAGAGCCAGCAATGGCCGAGGCTGCCCCTGGCTGCCTCTGAGCCCCTGCCTGAGCCTGTCCTGGGGACACCCCTGCACAAATGGCCTCAGTCCCACTGGGCGTCCCTTGTAAACAGAGCTGTCCCCAAGGGCTAGCGAGGAGGGCATGGCTGGCTGGCTGTCAGGGACTTCTCTCTGGCCCCTGGCCAGCCTCTTCCCCTTTGGGCTCTTTCCTCACAGAGTTCGTGGCCCTGAGGCTGGAGAACAGCACCAACTGCTCGGGGCGCCTCCAGGTTTTCTACAATGGCACATGGGGGAGCGTTTGCTCCAACTCCATGACTCTCAAAACGGTGTCGCTGGCATGCAAGGAGCTGGGCTGTGGGGATGGAGGGTCCCTGGAAACACGCCAGGCCTCTGGTATGGTGTCTGGCTCCACCTGGCTGGATCACGTGGAGTGTGGGGAGAGAAACAGCTCCTTCTGGCAGTGTCCGTCCGATCCCTGGGACCTGCAGTCCTGTGATGACCTGCGAGACGAGACCCACATCACCTGCACAGGTAATTCTGAGCCACGCAGGCACTGGCATCCCCCCAGCTCCTGCTCCCTGTTGGGCATGGTGGAGACATGGGAGAGACACGGCAGAGGCACCCTGCTGCTTCTGGTGGCACAAATGGGCCTTCAGCTCTCCAAGCCCCACACATTGACCAGCAGTTGCCAGCCGGGCTGCCAGCAGCACCCGTGGGAGGCAGAGGTGTCTCCAGGCAAGGTCTCAGAAGACAGCAGGCAGGGCTCCAAGGAGCATCCCCTCCATGGACCCCCCTCCTGCTGCTCTGTGAACCGTGGTACCTTTGGGTCTGAGCCGTCAGAGCCCCCCACATTGCCGTGTGTGTCCCCCGAGTGACTGGGGTTCAGCTGCTGCTGTAAGCGAGGCGGCACGGGGAGGCGTGAGCACAGCTCAGCCCCGCTCTCTGCTGCACGCCCCCCCTGCAGCAGCCCCCTCAGCCCAGCATTTCCTTCTGCAGGGAATCGGACAGGGACCCCCCCGGCCCTGGGGACCGTGTGCCCAAACTCCACCAGCTGCACAGGTAGCTGCTCGTCTGCATGCCCCTGGGGCCTGGCAGGGCTCTGCCTGCTGTCCCGCTGCCCTGGAAGCTCGCTGCCTTCTCCAGACAGGGAGAAGATTCGTGCCGTGGGAGGCGAGAGCCAGTGCTCGGGCAGAGTGGAGCTCTGGCACCGCGGCTCCTGGGGGACGGTGTGCGACGACTCCTGGGACATGCAGGATGCCCAGGTGGCCTGCAGGCAGCTGGGCTGTGGCCCTGCAGAGTCTGCCCTGGGCAGGGCTGCCTTTGGGGAGGGGACGGGCCCCATCTGGCTGGAGCAGGTGGAGTGCCGGGGGACAGAGCCGTCTCTCCAGGACTGCTGGGCTCGGCCTGGGGACAGCGGGGCCTGTTCGCCACAAGGAGGACGCTGCCGTGAACTGCTCAGGTGAGCAGCAGGGCTGGGACCCCTGAGGGGATTGGCCAGGAGCCCAGGAAGGCCTTTCCCTGCTGGCTCCCAGCATGGCTCCAGAGCTCCAGAGAAAGGCCGTCCCTCTGGAGCATGGGAGCTGGTGCCAAGGGGCAGCAGCCTCGCTGGGGCTGGATGGGCTCTGGCTTCTTCCTGCAGGGCCCTGCAGCCCCCAGGGCCATGTCCTGGGAGACCTGCACCATCCTGCCCAATACCCAGGGCAGGACCCTGGGCACTCTCCTGGCCACCCTGACCAGCCTGGCAGGAGGGGAAATTTGGGTCAGGGCAAGATGCACACACACAGCGTGCCAGAGAGGCGGCTCCCTGGTACCTGCACACCCCCCCTCTCAGCCCAGCTCTCTTTCTCCTCCTCTGCAGCTGCACCCAGGACGGCAGCACCAACCCCCCGAGCAGGTAACCTGTCCTCCCCGCCGGCGCTGGGTCTTCTTGGGGCCAGCTGTGACCCAGAGCTGGAGGGAAGGGGCTCCTTGCCAGGGTGTGAAACTTCCAGGAGAAGGCAGCGGGATTGCAGTGGGGGGAGCACTGGGGAGGGCTGTTGTTTTTCCAGCAGGGTGGGAGCTTCCTCATCACTCAGCCCCTGGGGTCCCCTGCCCCCAGTGAAATGGGGGTCAGGACAGTGGCGTCCCAGCCCCACACCTCTGCCAGGCCTTCTGCTGTCCTTTTTGTGCTCCTGCCATGCAGATCCCACGCGGGGACATCCGACTGGCAGTGGGAGACTCTCATTGCCTCTCATCATGTGCATCATCCTGGGGGCCTTTCTCTGCCTTCTCCTGGCCCTCCTGGCCGGGCAAGTCCGAAGCGCCAGGGCTGGGTGCCAAGGTGGGTCCCAGGGAAAGATGCCTCCTGTCAAGGCCAGGGCTGCTGTGAGGTGTCAAGGAGTGGCCGAGGCAGAGCTGGGGGGACAAGAGTGTGTGCTGCCTGCTGTCCCTTGTCCCGCCTCATTGACTGCCTGACCACAGGCCACCAGCAGCAAGGGGTAGAGAGCATCCAGGCACGGTGGGAGTTGGAGCCAGGGTAGAGGAGAGAAATGGCAGAGCTGGTCTGGGGGAGATGGGAGCAGAGGGGAGACAGATGAGGACATCACCCTGGCAGGCTCTGGGCACTCTGGAGGGGCTCTGGGTCGGGGAGGTGCCAGGAGGAGGAGCAGGGGCAGCAGGTCCATGCCCATGGTTTCAGGCCCCCAGGCTGTTCCTCTGTCCAAGCCTGAGCTCCCCCTGGGACGGCAGGGGCTGTGCTCTGGATGCCTGGGCAGAGAGGGGGCAGCTGCAGGGGGAGAGGAAAACTGGGATCTGCTCCCAGCTCAGCAAGGGATCTGACCCAGGGGCCAAAGGGGCATGGGGGAAGTTTCTGAGGGAACAGTGCCAGGGTGTCACTGCCCCAGGCCACCTCCATGGGGACATTGCAGTGGGGCTGTGCTGTGGCCATCCCTTTCGCTGACCCGGGGGAGCAAAGGTGGGGCAGCAGAGCGGGATCCTGTCCCCTCTGTGCCTGTCCCTGGGCCAGCCCTGCCACTGTCCGCAGTCTCTGGGAGAGCTTGGGAGCCCTTCTCTGAGGCCGTCTATGAGGAGATTTGGTACAGCCTGGCATGGGAGGAGCAGGCAAGGTTCAGTGGCTCAGGTGAGTCCCTCATGGGGAGCACATCTGTCAAGCTCTTCCCCCTCACCCCCCACCCATGGCTGAGCCCCAGAAGTCCCCTGGCCCATGGTGCCTGCAGCGCTGGGGCTGTGGAGAGAGCAGCCAGGTCCTGGGCCCAAGAGAGGAGCTTCCTCCCCACTGCTTCTTCCCATCCCAGCCGGGGACATCCCCTCTCAGCCTGCCCCTGCACCCCTGGGTGAGATCTGAGGTGTGAGGGAAGGGGCTGTCACAGGGCATCTTGGGGAGCCCCTGGGAAACTGACTTTGTCCCAGGGGAGCAGGCTGAGTCCTGATCCTTCCTCCCCACTCAGCTCTGGCTCTGTGGGTCCCCCGTCCCCAGCAGCACTGAGCACCAGCCTGCTCAGCAGAGCGCTCTCCCATAACACCCGCTGCGCCTCTCGCCAGGCTCCTATTCCCACAGGTCCTTGACCAAGCTGCAGCCCTACCCTGGGGACAGCACCAGGTAATAGGCTGCGGGAAGGAGTGGCACAGCGCTGTCACTGAATGTCACCATCAGAGGTGGGGAGGACACAGCTGGGGAGTCTTCCTGTGCTGCTGCCAACACCAGTGTCTGCACCCCATGTCCCTACACATCCTCCCATCTTCTGCTGTGCCAATGAATCTTCTCAGTGTCATCAGGTCCCCTCTCCTTTCAGATGTCCCTGTCCTGCCTGAGGGTGACCCAGCTGATGGCTATGATGATGCCAGGGAGGTTTGTGAGCCTGGAGAGGATCCCATCCCTGGGCAGGGGGACTTGGAAATGCCCAGGACACCAGAGGAGGCAGCAGGAGCCAGGGATGCCCCTGGAGGTAAAAGGGCAAGATGGTGCTGCTGGTTTATGAAGTGCCATCCTTGGTGCCGCATGAATCACTGCTGTTCCAAGAGCCCAACCTCCTGGGGTGGGGGAACGCTCCAGGAGTTTTCCCTGGGCACCCGGGGATGGGAGAGGGAGCTGACCATGTCAGGAGTGGTGAGGGGAAGGGAGGAGGGTGATGTACAGAGCAGGAGGGGCACCCTATGGGGCGAACATGCCATGGCCTGCCTTGCTGCTTGCAGGGGCAAACCTGCGCTTGCAGAGAAGTGCTGGGGCCCCTGGAGCTGAGGGAGATGCCTGGTGCCTGTCCCCAGAGAGCACAGGCTATGACGATGCTGAAGAGGTGTCTCTGGCACATCCCCTGGAGGACACGAAGGCTGGGACACTGGAGCTCAGCGCACACCAGTCCTGCAGCTGGGAGCCAGGACAGCCCAGCCCTGCCGTGCAGCTGGGGGCAGCCGGGAGGGAGGAGAGGACTGTGCAGCTGGGAGAGCTGTGAGCACCAGGAAACCCTCTCCTTCTCCCATGGGCAGCAAAGCCAGCATTTCCTCTCTTTTGATTCCCCTGGGTTTGCATTGTTGTTCTTATTAAAAGCCTTTGGGTGTTTGAGCCTGAACTGGTGCTTGCCTTCCCAGGTGTAGGGGTGTCTCCCTGAGGCTGATGGGGAGGAGCAGAGCACAACATGGTAGTGGGTAAGGGGCATGTCTCAGGGACAGCAGTCTCAGGGTCATATTGTGGGGCTGCGAGAGCCCATGGCCGCTGGGGGATAATTCCTGCTGAGAGAGACGTTTCCATCCTGCCAGCCACAGTTTCCAGAAATAAATGGCTCTCGGCAAGGTCCCGTGAGTGCCCATCTCTTCACCGTGGGGTTCCCCAGTTGTTCTTTCCCCCAGGCCCTGCCTGGGCCAAGCTGGTCCCATGCAGAGAGGCCACAACAGAGCTGCTGTTAGCCCCAAGGTGCCTGGGACTCCCCAGCCAGCCCCAGGGGGGTATCACGGCTGGCAGATGACCTCCCACAGGGGTTAGGAGCAGCTGGGACACACAGGCCTGGCATAGCCCCTTGGCTGGCTCTGCCAGGACCCCAGACTCCATGGGCTGTTCCTGCTGCCTTGGGCCCTCCCGGAGCCCGAGCACTCCTGTCCCAGCCCTAGAGCTTCTTTCTTCCTGGGTAGGGGCTGTAAGGCCCCATGGCAGCCCTGGGACACGTCCTCCTGCTGAGCTCCAGCCCCTAGACCTGCCCTCCTGCTGCCTGGCCAGGGGGGTCAGTCTGGGTTTTTGCTGGGGCAGAACCTGTGTGCAGGTGCAGGTGCAGGGGGGTGGGGGGACCATTGGTTTATTGCTGTGGGAGGCAGAGGAAGGAGAGCCCAGGGGAGGGAGAAGGGATCCCTAAAGGATCCCTAAAAGACATGGGCTGTAGCCTTGTCCTGGTTTCGGCTGGGATAGAGTTAATTTTCTTCACAGAAGCTAGCATAGTGCTGTGCTTTGGATTTAGTACTAGAAGAATGTTGATAACATGCTGATGTTTTTAGTTGTTGCCAAGCAGTGCTCAGACTGCTCAAGGACTTTTTGAGCTTCTCCTGCTCGGCCAGGTGCATAACAAGCTGGGAGTACAGCACAGCTAGGACCCAAACTGTCCAAAGAGCTATTCCATACCATAGAACGTCATGCTCGGGGGGGGTTGGTGGGTCGGTCGGTCGCTCGGGTACTGATCGCTGCTCGGGATGGGCTGGGCATCGGTCGGCGGGTGGTGAGCAATTGCATTGTGCATCATTCGTTTTGTATATTCTGTATATTTTGGTATCATTCTCATTATTAGTATTATTATTATTTTCTCTTATTAAACTGTCTTTATCTCAGCCCTCGGCTCTAACCTTTTTTCCCTTTCCCGATTCTCTCCCCCATCCCACTGAGGGAGGGGGGGGAGTGAGCGAGCGGCTGCGTGGTGCTTAGTTGCCAGCCGGGTTAAACCACGACAGTCCTTTTTGGCGCCCAACGTGGGGCCTGAAGGGCTTGAGATAACGACAGAGTAACCAGAGTATATTAAGGAATTTATATCTGTTAAATAGTTGTGGGTTGCAATTTGATTCATTTGTTCTTGATCTTAGCTTATCCGATCTGCACCATGCTCCCTCCTTTGCTGTACTTGTTAAAAGTTGGTGTTGGTTTTTGCAGTTTGTTATGCTCTGTGGTGACCAGACATGTTTTGCTTGGGAAACTTGTTATTAAAACAATGACCTTGAGCTTTATCTGGTATTTGGGTTTCATGTCAAAGTCTGTACTGCACTTTGGGTACCACCTTGCGGGGAATATTAGCAATTATACATGGGACTCTGAAAAGTTTGTTCTGGAGGAAATACAGAATGGCACTTTTTCTGCCTTCTTTGATGATGTTTCTTCCTTCATTACAATAACTTTTCAGTATCTGGAACATCCTTGGATAGTTAAGGTATATCTATTGATATCTATTTGGAATATTGTTTCAGTTTTGTCCAAAGTTTGTAAGCAACTTAATAATACCATCCAGATGTCTGCCCCAGGGCTGGATAGTTATGAGTGGAAGGGTATTTGGGGTAGTATGGGTAAATGCCTAGAACAATGGGCACCTCCAATGTTTTGGAAATTCACTCCTGAACAAGTGCAGAATCCTGAAAAACTAGTAGAGTATTTGGAAAAGGTATGCTGCCACCCTGGCAATTCTAAGCAAACACAAATCACTGCAATGTGCTGGGGCCTGGCCCATGCTTACCGAACCCTGTTCAACATGATTCAACACATCCAAAGGGAACAGAAAGTCTCTGGATCTGATGATAAGGCCACAGCCACTGCAGCTACTCCAACCCCGGCCACAGCCACTGCAGCTACTCCAACCCCAGTGATATGCACTGCGGCTACTCCAATGGACCAACCCGTGCCAGTATCAGTCACCCCTATACAAAAGAAGAAATCTTGGAAGCGAAAGTCAACTCATTTAGAAAGGGAGGATGAAAAAGCGGGGCCATCACAAGGGGAGGAGGAAGAGCTCATAAACGAGACAGAAACCACCAGATCCCTATCCTTGAGTGAGCTGCGAGATATCCGAAAAGATTTCAGCCGTCGTCCAGGTGAGCTCATTGTCACCTGGCTACTCCGATGCTGGGATAATGGGGCCAACAGCCTGGAACTGGAAGGTAAGGAAGCCAAGCAACTAGGATCCCTTTCTAGGGAAGGGGGCATTGACAAAGCAATTGGAAAAGGGACACAAATCCTCAGCCTCTGGAGGCGTCTACTGTCAGCCATGAAGGAAAGATATCCCTTCAAGGAAGATGTCGTATGTCGCCCAGGTAAATGGACCACTGTGGAGAAAGGCATCCAGTACCTGAGGGAATTGGCTGTCCTGGAGGTGATTTATAGTGACCTGGACAATGACCAGCTGCCCAAAGATCCAGATAGTGTCCAGTGCACACGACCCATGTGGCGGAAGTTGTTACGTAGCGCACCAACATCATTTGCAAACACATGGGCAATGATGAGCTGGGAAACTGGATGGGGACCAACAGTGGATGAAATGGCTGGCCAGCTCCGCGAATATGAAGAAAGTATCTCTTCCCCCCTTGTTTCGGCTGTGGAGAAACTGTCCCGGAAGTTTGAACGACTCGAAAAGCATATGCCCTACTCCCCTCCTGTACAGACCAGTATCTCAGCCATCAGAAGTAAGCGCCCTTCTGCTCAAGAAAAAGAATATCGAGGGTACACACCACGGGGCACTCTATGGTTTTACCTGCGTGACCATGGAGAGGACATGAGGAAATGGGACGGAAAACCTACCTCGGTCCTAGAGTCATGGGTACGTGAGTTGCAAAGGAAAACAAGCACAAAAGGGGGCTCTTCCAAGAAACTTGTTGCTCCAATTTCCAAAGACGGGGTAGATCATCGTTTTTTCAGACAGAATAGAAGAGCTGATCTTAATTCTGATTGTGATGAAGGAACTTCTGACTCATACATACAAACCATGGGCAACAGTGACCAGGATTAGAGGGGCCCTGCCTCCAGCCAGGTGGAGGAAAGGGACAACAGGGTTTACTGGACTGTGTGGATTCGATGGCCTGGCATGTCAGACCCACAGAAGTATAGAGCTTTAGTAGACACCGGTGCACAGTGTACTCTAATGCCATCAAGCCATATAGGGGCAGAATCCATTTGTATTTCTGGAGTGACAGGGGGATCTCAAGAGCTGACTGTATTGGAGGCCGAAGTGAGCCTAACCGGGAATGAGTGGCAAAAGCACCCCATTGTGACTGGCCCAGATGCTCCGTGCATCCTGGGCATAGACTACCTCAGGAGAGGGTATTTCAAGGACCCAAAAGGGTACCGGTGGGCTTTTGGTATAGCTGCATTGGAAGCAGAAGAAATTAAGCAGCTGTCTACCTTGCCTGGTCTCTCAAAGGACCCTTCGGTTGTGGGGTTGCTGAGTGTTGAAGAACAAGTGCCGATTGCCACCACAACAGTGCACAGGCAGCAATATCGCACCAACCGAGACTCCCTGATTCCCATCCATAAGCTGATTCGTCGACTGGAGAGCCAAGGAGTGATCAGCAAGACTCGCTCACCCTTTAACAGTCCCATATGGCCAGTGAGAAAGTCTGATGGAGAGTGGAGATTGACAGTAGACTATCGTGGCCTGAATGAAGTTACGCCACCGCTGAGTGCTGCCGTGCCAGACATGCTAGAACTTCAATACGAACTGGAGTCAAAGGCAGCCAAGTGGTATGCCACAACTGATATTGCAAATGCTTTCTTTTCAATCCCTTTGGCAGCAGAGTGCAGGCCACAGTTTGCTTTTACTTGGAGGGGCATCCAGTACACCTGGAATCGACTGCCCCAGGGCTGGAAACACAGCCCTACCATTTGCCATGGACTGATCCAGACAGCACTGGAACAGGGTAATGCTCCAGAACACCTGCAATACATTGATGACATCATTGTGTGGGGCAATACAGCAGAAGAAGTTTTTGAGAAAGGGAAGAAAATAGTCCAAATCCTTCTGAAGGCCGGTTTTTCCATAAAACAAAGCAAGGTCAAGGGACCTGCACAGGAGATCCAGTTTTTAGGAATCAAATGGCAAGATGGACGTCGTCAGATTCCAATGGATGTGATCAACAAAATAACAGCCATGTCTCCACCAACTAGCAAAAAGGAAACACAAGCTTTCTTGGGCGTTGTGGGTTTTTGGAGAATGCATATTCCAAATTATAGCCAGACTGTAAGCCCTCTCTACCAAGTGACCCGGAAGAAGGATGATTTCAAATGGGGCCCTGAACAATGACAAGCCTTTGAACAAATTAAACGGGAGATAGTGCATGCAGTAGCCCTTGGGCCGGTCCGGGCAGGGCAAGATGTAAAGAATGTGCTCTACACCGCAGCCGGGGAGAATGGCCCTACCTGGAGCCTTTAGCAGAAAGCACCAGGGGAGACTCGAGGCCGACCCCTAGGCTTTTGGAGTCGGGGATACAGAGGATCTGAAGCCAACTATACTCCAACTGAAAAAGAGATATTAGCAGCATATGAAGGGGTTCGAGCTGCTTCAGAAGTGATTGGTACTGAAGCACAGCTCCTCCTGGCACCCCGACTGCCGGTGCTGGGCTGGATGTTCAAAGGGAAGGTCCCCTCTACACATCATGCAACTGATGCTACGTGGAGTAACTGGGTCGCACTGATTACACAACGGGCTCGAATAGGAAACCTCAGTTGCCCAGGAATCTTGGAAGTGATCATGGACTGGCCAGAAGGCAAAGATTTTGGAGTATCACCAGAGGAGGAGGTGGTGCATGCTGAAGAAGCCCCATTATATAATAAACTGCCAGAAAATGAGAAGCAATATGCCCTGTTCACTGATGGATCCTGTCGTCTTGTGGGAAAGCATCGGAGGTGGAAGGCTGCTGTATGGAGTCCTACAAGACAAGTTGCAGAGACTGCTGAAGGAGAAGGTGAATCAAGTCAATTTGCAGAGGTGAAAGCCATCCAGCTGGCTTTAGATATTGCTGAAAGAGAAAAATGGCCAGTGCTCTATCTCTATACTGACTCATGGATGGTGGCAAATGCTTTGTGGGGGTGGTTGCAGCAATGGAAGCAGAACAACTGGCAGCGCAGGGGCAAACCCATCTGGGCAGCCGCATTGTGGCAAGATATTGCTGCCCGGGTAGAGAACCTGGTTGTAAAGGTACGTCATGTAGATGCTCATGTACCCAAGAGTCGGGCCTCTGAAGAACATCAAAACAACCAGCAGGCAGATCAGGCTGCTAGGATTGAAGTGGCTCAGGTGGATCTGGACTGGCAACATAAGGGTGAATTGTTTCTAGCTCGGTGGGCCCATGATACCTCAGGCCATCAAGGAAGAGATGCAACATATAGATGGGCTCGTGATCGAGGGGTGGACTTAACTATGGACGCTATTGCACAGGTTATCCATGAATGTGAAACGTGTGCTGCAATCAAACAAGCCAAGCGGTTAAAGCCTCTCTGGTATGGAGGACGGTGGCTGAAATACAAATATGGAGAGGATTGGCAGATTGATTATATCACACTCCCACAAACCCGCCATGGCAAACGCTATGTGCTCACCATGGTGGAAGCAACCACCGGATGGTTGGAAACATATCCTGTGCCCCATGCCACTGCCCGGAACACTATCCTAGGCCTTGAAAAACAAGTCCTATGGCGGCATGGCACTCCAGAAAGAATTGAGTCAGACAACGGAACTCATTTCCGAAACAGCCTCATAGACAAATGGGCCAAAGAGCATGGCATTGAGTGGGTCTATCACATCCCCTATCATGCACCAGCCTCTGGGAAAATTGAACGATACAATGGACTGTTAAAAACTACACTGAAAGCAATGGGTGGTGGAACATTCGAACATTGGGATACACATTTAGCAAAAGCCACCTGGTTAGTCAACACTAGAGGATCTGCCAACCGAGCTGGCCCTGCCCAATCAAACCTCTTACGTACTGTAGAAGGGGATAAAGTCCCTGTAGTGCATGTAAAAAATATGCTGGGGAAGACAGTCTGGGTTACTCCTGCCTCAGGTAAAGGCAAACCCATCCGTGGGATTGCTTTTGCTCAAGGACCTGGCTCTACTTGGTGGGTGATGCGGAAGGACGGGGAAGTCCGATGTGTACCTCAAAGGGATTTGATTTTGGGTGAAAATAGCCAATGAACTGAATTGTATAATGTTAATTGCTGTGTAATATAGTATGCCTTTATTTTTACTATTGCTGTATGTCATATCAATGGTATAACAGTAAGGATCACCCAGATGAAGAAGAATGAATTTTGAAGAAACTAAGGAAGTACAGCGGATGGAACCAGAACTGACTTCAGCAAGCAACAACCCAACACCAGACCCCATCTCTCCTGCCCTGAAAGACTGTTACGACAGATGGAGCCCAAAACTGTGGACTAAATGAACCCAATGGACATTTCAGAGGGATGGTCCATAGACTAAGGGAATGATATCTGTGTATGTACCAAAAAGATGAGAAAATGGTGGTGATTAATTGGAATGTATTGTAAGGGTAGGACCTAAGCATGACGTAAATGGTATAGAATAAGGGGTGGAATGTCCTGGTTTCAGCTGGGATAGAGTTAATTTTCTTCACAGAAGCTAGCATAGTGCTGTGCTTTGGATTTAGTACTAGAAGAATGTTGATAACACGCTGATGTTTTTAGTTGTTGCCAAGCAGTGCTCAGACTGCTCAAGGACTTTTTGAGCTTCTCCTGCTCGGCCAGGTGCATAACAAGCTGGGAGTACAGCACAGCTAGGACCCAAACTGTCCAAAGAGCTATTCCATACCATAGAACGTCATGCTCGGGGGGGTTGGTGGGTCGGTCGGTCGCTCGGGTACTGATCGCTGCTCAGGACGGGCTGGGCATCGGTCGGCGGGTGGTGAGCAATTGCATTGTGCATCATTCGTTTTGTATAATCTGTATATTTTGTTATCATTCTCATTATTACTATTATTATTATTTTCTCTTATTAAACTGTCTTTATCTCAGCCCTCGGCTCTAACCTTTTTTCCCTTTCCCCACTGAGGGAGGGGGGGGAGTGAGCGAGCGGCTGCGTGGTGCTTAGTTGCCAGCCGGGTTAAACCACGACAAGCCTAAAGCCATCACCCAGCCCCTGGCCTGGAGAAGGGCCTGTCTGGGAGAAAGCTCACGTGGGTCCATCTCCATGGCAGAGGGTATTTTGTGTCCCTGCCCTAAAGCAGGTGCTGCGGGGAGCTGAGCCAGGGTCCCTCCTCTTGGCTGGTGCCGTCACCTGCCCCAGCTCCCATGGGCAGAGAAACCTTTCAGCCAGGCAGGGAGAAGGCTTTGATGGGGGCGGAACCGGAGCCCAAACCCCCCTCAGGCTTATCCCTGAGGGACGCCTCTGCTGCAGGCTGGAAGGTGCCTTGGGTGTCCATGGCAGGGCTCCCTGCAGGGAGCAGCCGCAGCTGGGCAGTGCTGCCACCAGCAGGATCTGGCCCTGGAGCAGAGGAGGGGAGGAGGCTAAAGCCTCTGCCACAGCAGTGTTGGCCCACTCCCTGCTGGGAGCTCCTCCACCCCTGGGGCGATCCGGGGTGGGGGGTAGGGGAGCCTAGGCACACACACACCCCTTCCCTGGTCCCTAGAGCTTTCCTGCTGGCAGCCCCTGGCCCCAGAACCAGCCCCTCCCTCCCCAGACCTGGGCCCATCTCTCCCTATGGAGATGTAGGGCTGGAGCCTGCCCTAGGGGGAGATGTCCAGGAGATGGAGCCCATGTTTCCAGTGCTCATGGATAGCACCCATCAACTTGGGCATCTCGCCCTGGGAATGCTGCTCTCCCATGGGCTTTCCCATGGGCAGCAGTGTAGAGGGTGTCTCTGTCATAGAATCATAGAATCATAGAATGTTTTGGGTTGGAAGGGACCCCTAGAGGTCATCTAGTCCAACCTCCCTGCAGTGAGCAGGGACACTGCTAACTAGATCAGGTTGCTCAGAGCCCCATCCAACGTGGCCTTGAATGTTCCCAGGGATGGGGCCTCCACCACCCAGAGGGTCGGACCAGGCTAGGAAGTTTCCTAGTGATGTCTCTAACCCGGGCTCCTGGGAGGCAGCAGACCTCCCTAAGAGCAGGGTCTGCCCGGCATATCGGTCCCTCCGTTCCCCTCAGATGGGAATCTCCCACTACTATTACCCGCCTCTTCTTCCTCGTGGATGTAGTGGTAATACACGGGGAGGTCTTTCCGATCTTTGTGCCTCCTGTGATGTGGATAGGTCTACACCTACCTCATGCACCACCTTGTCTTCCACCTCTAGAGCCTCATACCTGTTATGCAGAGGCACCTGGGGAGAAGAGGTGGGCAAGGAAAGGGTTCTCCTCCTGCCCTGACTACAGACCAGTTTCCACTCACTGCTCTCCCTTGAGGCCCTTCCTTCATCCTGGCGGGGGGGGATACTAGTTCCCTTTGATCCCGGGCCTGTTTTTGGTGGCTGTTCCTGCATAGGTTTCTGGGACAACAGGGTGCGGCTCCACCAGTCAATTTCCTGCTCCGCTTCCCTGATGCTCTGTAGCCTGTCCACCTCTTCCCTTAGCTCCGCCACTAGGCAGAGTAGGTAGTCTACTTGATCGCATCTTATGCAGGTGCTGCCTTTGCTGGTGTCCGTTTCCAGCACCAGCTGGTGGCACTCCCTGCAGCCAGAGGCCTGGACAGCCGCGTGCTTTCCAAGGTCCTCAGTCTGCGTTGAGGCATCCGTTCTGACCAGCAGTTTAGAGGTAGCCTTCTAACGGGGGGGTGCCATGGCTGGGCTTCCTTTTAGCAGCTGAGTTTCCTGAGCGTACCTCGGCACTTGGGGGAGGGCCCTCGCCTTGCCCGCGCGAACTGCCTGCGCAAACTGCCGCACCACGCCCTTCTGACGCACCACGCCCTGTTTGCCCGTCCTGTTCGCCGCGCTCCGGGTCGCTCGTGCTCCCTGGGGGCTGCTTTTGTACGCCAGGAGGGTCCGGCCACTGTCACCCCTGACTCCGCCCCCGCTGAGTCAGAGCTGCCGCTCGTCAGGAGCTGGCTCTGAGGTGGGGGGGGGGGCTGGGGTGTCCTCTCCCTCCCTGCGCTTTTGACTTCGGGTTCTGCCGCTTTTAGGAAAGGGTCCCCCGGCCGATCCTCTGCTCCGGAGCCCTTCGCCTTGGTGTCTTCGCCGAAATGTCACGTCCTTCCAGCAGGTCCTCAGGAGCGGCAGGAGCAAGCATGGATCTGGGGCACAGTGATGATCCTGCACTGCTCTGGAGAATGGACCAAGCCTGTGGGACCTGACTGTTCAGGCCATAAAATGCCATGAAACGGGCTCTTTCTGCTCAGGTGTGCTGCCCCCTCACACAACCTCTGGGGCCTGAGCCTCATCTCCACAAGGAGGAGGAGGCAAACTCCTGCCAGTGCCAGAGTAAGGGAGTGTCCCAGTTGAATCCCAGCCAGCAACTGACCACCACGCAGCCGCTTGCTCACTCCAGCCCCAGTGGGACAGGGGAGAGAATCAGAGGAGCAAAAGTGAGAAACCACATGGGTTGAGTTGAAGACAGTTTCATAAGGAAAGCAAAAGCCACGCACACAAGCAAAGCAAAGCAAGGAATTAAATCACTACTTCCCATGGCCAGGCAGGTTCTCAGCCATCTCTAGGACAGCAGGGCTCCATCATGCATAACAGTGACTTGGGAAGATGAACATCATCACTCTGAACCTCCCCCCCTCCCTTGTTCTTCCCCCAGCTTATATACTGAGCATGACATCACATGGTCTGGAATATCCCTTTGGTCAGTTGAGGTCAGCTGTCCCAGCTGTGTCCCCTCTGAACTTCTTCTGCACCCCCAGCCTGCTCACTGGTGGGGTGGGGTGAGGAGCAGAAAAGGCCTTGACTCTGTGTGAGCCTTGCTCAGCAGGAACGAACACATCCCGGGGTTATCAACACTGCTGCCAGCTCAAATCCAAAACACAGACCCAGACTGGGGACTATGGAGAAAAATTGTCTCTATCCCAGCCAAGACCAGCACACTTATGGCACAATTCCTGATTAGGCTGGTGTGGGAATCCAGCTTGTGTAGGCATTTATGTCAGCTGTCACCCAGTTGCTGACAGGGGAGGCGCAGAAATTGGGCTTGTGCAGGTGCTTGTCAGGTCACTGGTGTTTGAGGAAGACATGGATAGGCTAGAAGAGTGGTCTAGCAAGAACCTTATGAAGATCAACATGGACAAGTGTAAGGTCTTACACCTGGGAAAACATAATCCAGGAGTGCAGCACAGACTGGGATCCACCCAACCTGAGAGCAGCTCTGTGGAAAGGGACCTGGGGGTGCTGGTGGACAGGACGTTCCATAGGAGTGAGCAGTGGGCTGCTGCGGCCAAGAAGGCCAATAGGATGCTGGGGTGCATCACCAGCAGAGATATAGAAGTCACCATCCCACTCTTTTCAGCGCTTGTCAGGCCACACCTGGAATACTATGAGCAGTTCTAGTCCCTGCTATATAAAAAAGCTGTGGGCAGGCTGGAGGGGTCCAGAGCAGGGCCACCAAGGTGATCCAAGGGTTGGGAGGTCTCTCTTAGCTATATAAGGATGAGCTGAGAGAGCTGGATTTGTTCAGCCTTGAGAAAAGGAGGCTCAGAGGGGATCTCATCACCACGTACCAGTACCTAAGGGGTAGCTACAAAGAAGATGGAGACTCCCTTTTTACAAGGAGTCACATGGAGAGGACAAGGGAGAATGGACACAAGTTGCTCTTGGGGGAATTGCAATTGGACATGAGATGGAAATTTTTCACAATGTGAATGGTCAACCATTGGAATAATCTCCCCAGAGGAGTGTTTGGCTCCGCCACATTGGACACTTTTAAGACTCAGCTGGACAGGGTGTTGGGCCATGTTGTCCAGACTGTGCTCTTGCCTAGAAAGGTTGGACCAGACGATCCTGGAGGTCCCTTCCAACCTGGGAGTCTATGAGCCTATGATTCTATGAACTGATTGTTTGTGCTCTCGCTGCCTGCCTCAGCCATGTAGGAGTTCCTGGTATGGACCATGCCACTTAATCATCCAACTCCTTACACCAAAGCCAAGATCTGATGGGAGTTCCGGAGACTGTAAACCAGTACAAGATAAAAATCATTGTGGTGGGGAGGGATGTACTGCCACCAGAGGGTTGGAATAGCTCATTTCCAGAGTTCCCTTAAAGCCTCAACATTCTGGTGATTCTGTGAGTATAAAGGAGAAAAGACAGAAAGCAATGAATACTGCATAGCACTGAGCACAAATATGGTGGGATCCCATGGAGAGGGCCCAAGCTGGAGTAGGGGAGAAGTGTGAGGAGGAAGGAGCAGCAGAGATGTTCTTTATTGACTGTTAAGCCCTTCTTCTCCATCTCCCCTTGCTCCTCTTTGGGGTGGGGTGGGTAGGTGAATTGGGAGAAATGGGCTAATTTGAGCCTGGGAGAAAGTGTGAGGAGAATGGTCTTTAAGAATTTTCTGTCGTTGTTTCTAACAATCCTAATCTTTTTATGCTTTGCAACAAATTAATTTGATCTTCCCCAGGTCAACAGGTCTTCACCCATGACAGTAATTGATACCTCATCTTTGTCTTGACCCATGAGATATTTCACTTTATTTTCTCCCTTTGTGCTGTTGAGTCAAGGGAGTGAGTGACTGAGGAGCTGGGTGGGTTTCCGGCTGCTGGCTAACGTTAAACCACTACAGAACCACCACATCAGGACTGCTGCATCCAGTATGGGGCTTTCCAGTGCAAGAAAGAGCCTGAGAGGCTGGAGTGAGTCCTGCAGAGGCCAGAAGGATGGTTGTGGCTGGGAGAACATTGTGCCCAAGGAGATACTGAGAGAGCTGGGTTCTTGAGAAATCCCTCAGAGTCAAAGGCTGGAGAAAGGACCCAGGCCAGCTGGTAGGATCTCAGTCAATGGATATTTTCAATATTTGTTGAGACAAGACCACGAGCACCTGATCTACCTGGAGCTGTATGAATCATAGAATGAATCATAGAATGGTAGAATGCTTTAGGTTGGAAAGGACCTTCAGAGGTCATCTAGTCCAACCCCCCTGCAGTAAGCAGGGATACCTTTAACTAGATCAGGTTCCTCAGAGCCCCGTCCAACCTGGTCTTGAACGTTTCCAGGGATGGGGCCTCCACTACCTCTCTGGGCAACCTGTTCCAGTGTTTTACCACCCTCATTGTACAGAATTTCTTCCTTATATCCAGTCTAAACCTACCATGGTTTAGTTTAAAGCCATTACCCCTTGTCCTGTCACAGCTGTCCCTACTAAAAAGATTTTCCCCATCTTTCCTATAGGCCCCCTTTAGGTACTGAAAGGCTGCAATCAGGTCTCCCCGCAGCCTTCTTTTCTCCAGGCTGAAAACCCCAACTCTCCCAGCCTGGCCTCATAGGAGAGGTGCTCCAGCCCTTGGATCATTTTTGTAGCCCTCCTCTGGCCCCACTCCAACAGTTCCATGTCCTTCTTGTGCTGAGGGCTCCAGAGCTGGACGCAGGGCTCCAGGTGAGGTCTCACCAGAGCAGAATAGAGGGTCAGAATCACCTCCCTCGACCTGCTGGCCATGCTTCTCTTGATGCAGCCCAGGAGACAGGTGGCTATTTGGGCTGAAAGCACACATTATTGGCTCAGGTCCAGCTTTTCATCCATCTGTACCCCCTAGCTCTTGATCCCTTATAAGAATGGGGTTGGCTGAGAGACCAGCTGTGGCAAGAGCTATCATAGAATCACAGAATCATTTAGGTTAAAAAAGTCCCTTAAGATCATCAAGCCCAACCATTAACCAAACGCTACCAAGTCCACCACTAAAACATTTCCCTAAGGGTCGCATCCACACATTATTTAAATACCTCCAGGCATGTGTAATGAGTGTCAGTAGGAAGCTGGTTTACTTTTTATTTATGCTGGTGCTGGAGCTGGGTATCACTGAGCCCCAGAGGGTAACAGCAGTGACCACGCAGCAAAGGTCCCTCCTCAGAGCTGGGGTGTATGACAAGGCATGGGAATTGCCTCTGTGGTGCACTGGTCTGGGACAATTTTGTGGGGCAGATCCCACAGTACATCCAGAGACTAGGCCCCTCCTACAGCACCTTTGGTGCCTTGCTTCCTTCACCATGATGCCTGGCTCTGCACCATAAGAACCCTGCTGGGTGCCCTCACCCTGCACATACACACATCCAGCTGAGTTCTACACTGGCCATTTCCCCTGCTGGGCTCTTTTGAGCCCAGCTCAGCCCCTCCCCATTTCTCCCCACCTCCCTAGCCTTCTTCCAAACTTAGTCTGGGCTGGTCCTCTGGAAATGATCACCAGAGTTCTACAGAGCTCTGGGCACTGACCCAAAAGCAACAGACCCTCTGAAATGCACAGAAGGTCCTGAAGTTTAGAAAGAGAGGTTCAGTCTCCCCATGAGCCCCAGGGCTCGTGAGGGCCACAATGGCACAAGGAAGTGGAGCCAAGTCCCTCACTGGCTCTCCTGAATTCATATTGTAGGTGATGCCCAAACCTGACTGAACTTTCCCCCTCCTCTGTTCCCACCAGCCTCACTCCCCACAACAGCACAATAGTCCTAGCCCTCAGCCTCCTCAGGCAGCTCTTACATCTCCAGTCTCCCCTGCCTGTGCCTGCTAGGTCCACACTGACTCCCATCGCACTGCAGAGTCCTTCTTTGTGGGTGGTTACACAATTTAGTCCTTTATAGCTGAGGGACTTCACCCTTGAGAGTTCTTCTTCTCTGAGTCTCCATTCGTTCCAAACCAAGGGCACATGGCAAGTCCCCATCCTCTCCTCTCCTCAAACCTCAAAATTCATTTCCAGGGAGCCTGGGATATGCCATCAGTCCTGTCATACATGAAGAAACCCAAGGAGACAATAGGAGCTCATGGACCATCTCCCCTGCCATTGGACACCAGGAAGAGAACCTTTAAATCCAGACAATTTAGTCCAGTGGAACCAAATAGTACTATGATCTTAACCGCAAAACCATTAAGAAAAAAAGGAAAAAAGACTTTTTAAAATATCAGTTCAATGGAAATTTTCTGAGAAGGAAATGTGGAGAAGCAGCCCTCCTTTTGTGCACTGTGCCTGGGAGATTCCCGTTATTGAAGAGCTGCATGTGGACAGTGTAAGTGAGAGTGAGACACAATAGGATCAAGCATCAAGATAAGTAGTATAAGCCCAGAAAATTATCTATAAGCAGGATTATCACAAGAGAAAAAAAAACAGTGGTGGCCTAAGAAAAAAACTGGTAAATGTGAAGAGAAGGGGAGGCAGGTTATTGTCAGTGAAACAATATCCGTTTGGGAAGATTCCTCAGGCCTCCTTGAGCTCCTTGTTCCTCATGCTATAGATGAGGGGGTTCAAGGCTGGAGGCACCACTGAGTACAGCACTGCCAACACTATGTCTAGAAATTGGAAGGAGATGGAGGGAGGCTTCAGGTGGGCCAGGTGAGGGAGGCACGTGGAAAAGGCTTTGTGACGTCCTTGCTGTGACGGCATCCTAAGCACAGCCCTGAAAATCTGCACATAGGACAGAACAATGAAAACAAAACAACCAAAGACAAAACAGGCAGTAACCACAAGAAGCCAAACTTCCCTGAGGTAGGAGTCTGAGCAGGCGAGCTTGAGGATCTTGGGGATTTCACAGAAGAACTGGTCCACAGCATTGCCCTTGCAGAGGGGAATGGAAAATGTATTGGCCGTGTGCAGCACAGCAGTGAGAAAGCCACTGCCCCAGGCAGCTGCTGCCATCTGGATGCAAGCTCTGGTGCCCAAGAGGGTCCCGTAGCGCAGGGGTTTGCAGATGGCAACGTAACGGTCATAGGCCATGATGGTGAGAAGATACAACTCTGCTGTGATGAAGAAGGAAAGGATAAACATCTGTGCAGCACATCCTGCATAGGAGATGGCCCTGTTGTCCCAGAGGGAACTGGCCATGGCTTTGGGGAGAGTGGTGGAGATAGAGCCCAGGTCGAGCAGGGAGAGGTTGAGGAGGAAGAAGTACATGGGGGTGTGGAGGCGGTGGTCACAGGCTATGGCGGTGATGATGAGGCCATTGCCCAGAAAGGCAGCCAGGTAGATGCCCAGGAAGAGCCAGAAGTGCAAGAGCTGCAGCTCCCGCTTGTCGGCAAATACCAGGAGAAGGAACTCGTTCATGGAACTGCTGTTGTACATCTGCAGCTTCTGGGCATGGAAACTGCCAAAGGAGATAAAAGAGAGAAATTCAGAGAAGCTTCTCTGAGCAAACTCTTATTTATTCATTGTGAAACACCTAAGGGTGCTTTTCTTTCCTGGGGAACTGCTGTGCAGCTCTGAGGCTTCAGCTCTGGTTGGTGCTGGCTGGGTGTGCTGTGCAGAGCAGTGCCCTCCACCCTTAAGTGTCAGCCCTGCTTTAGAGCAATGACACGTGGAGGCAGCAACAGCTGTGTTTGGAGGGAGGATTCCTGGGCAGGAGTTCCCTTCGCTGCACTACACCATGGGGTAAAAAGCTCAGAAGGACGCTTTCTTCCACGGAGGAAGGTGGGAGATGAGACACAGCAAATGTGCCTCCTTACACTGTGTTTTAGGACTCAAAACCCCCCATCCCACTTGGGAAATGTTCTTGGGAAGGGTAAAATTCCTCCGTTTTCCCCATTGCTCTCAGTACAAACCTCCATCAGCGCTCACATGCAGGAGGGCTGCTCTGCCCATCAGCCTGGTGCCCAGCTGCTCTGTGCTTGCACCGTGCTCAGCTGGAGGAGGACTACACCCAGGGGTGGCTCTGAAAAAGAGACGGGACTGGGCTGGGAGCAGAGGCATCCTGCTGAAGGTGCAGATTTAAAAGCAGCTCTCCTTTGCAGCACAGCTATGCAGCATAATGATAGCGAGGACAGGACCAGGATGCTGATTTGCATGGGCAGATCAGGTGCTCTCAGCCACCACAAAGGTCCCGGAGGAGAGCTCTGCCCTTCTGGAGTGATGCTCACAGCCCCGCAGGACTCCCTGTCCAGCAGAACCAGGGCTCTTAAGGTGATGTCTGCTGAGGGAAGCAGCGTCTCCTTGCCCAAGCACTGCCTGCGGGGTCTCGAGCCAGGAAAATTAAGAGAGGGCTTGAGCCCTTCCTTGATGCCATGGAAACAGCTCCAGGGCAGCGCCCGCCAGGTCCGTGTCCAAGCAGGCACTCAGCACCCCCAAGACTTTCCCACACCACTGCCCCAACAGGGGCAGAAACAAAGGAAATCTCTGTGACTCTCCTGTGAAAGGAAGCCAGGAGAGGAGAGGTGGCTGGGCACTCAGGAAAGCCTTCTCCTTGCCCAGCAGAGCCCAGCACCTCCCAGGCAGCAAAATGCCAGGGCAGTGGCTCTCAGCCTTTTTCCTGTGCAGAGGGAAGAGGCCACGTGTCAGGAGAGATGCACCTCTGCTGTGCTGGAGCTCTGGCTGCAGCACAGGCAGCTCCTGCCCTGGAGCACAGAGCCTGGAGGGCAGAGGCTGTGCTGGGTGGGAGACGAGAGCAAGGGTCTGGCTCCAAGGAGGGGTCTGCCTTGGAAGAGGTGACAGGGAGCTTTCCAAATTGTCCTTCCCATGACATTGCTGGTTGGACTTTTGCAGGGGTCTCTGCCCGTGTGTCTGATGCCTGGAGCGATCCCTGCCACAAACGGTTTCTTTGACTTCATTTTTTATCCCTCTCAGCAATCACAGAGCCCATCACCAGCTGCTGTCTGCTCAGCTCTGCCCAGAAGAAACCTCCCAGCTCCAGGCACTCTCCAGAGGTACTGCCCACCTGCAGGCAGTAAGGAGCAGGTCAGACAAAGCCTGATGAGGACAACAAAGGTGGTGCTGGTGCTCTCTGTAGGTAGAGCAGTGGGTAGAAGCAGTTCCCTTGGCTCCTGCCACACCTACTGATCTCTCAGTGGAGCAGCTCAGGACTCCCAGTCTCCCTCTCCACAAGTAGCAGCAGCTTTCCCCTTTCCCTGAAAGAGCAGGGAACTGAAAGCACAGGCTCAGGAAAGCTCTTCACCTTTAAGGTAGCCCCTGCCTCTGGCAAAGTCCCCTCTGAAATGGCCTGGGCAGCTCTGGGTGCACACCTTGGCTTCAGCCCTTCACACTTGTCTAACATGAGCCCCTGGGCTGGGAGCCCTCCTGACAGACCCTGGAGCCTGGAGGCCATGAGTGCTTCAGGAGAGCCTTCCCGGAACCGCAGCTGCATTGCCCTGCACCAAGAGACTTACCGTGTCAGGGGCTGTCCAGATTCCTTCCCTTTCAGCTCTCCCCTCTCCTCGCACTCCCGGCTGCCTTTAATCTCTCCCTGCCCTATCCTTTTCCCAGAGCCCTGCTGCGCTTTGCAGAGGAGCTCTTCCTTGGCAGAGCGTCTCTCGGCAGGCGCCTGCTTCCCCCCATCCCAGGAGCCTGTCTCAGCCCAGGAGCAGAGGACCCGCCCATGGCGTCACTGCCTCTGCCCCCACCCCACTCTGCGCTGCCTCCAGGTGTCCCTGGGGCTCTCCAGGAACCTGCTTGGAAAGCAACTGAAGCAATCACCCACGTTGCCTGCCTGACCTCTGCAGAGATGTTTCTTTCCAGCAGCGTCCTTTCTCCTTTCAGAGACACAGTTAGGTCTGAGAATCCCCCTTCCTTCTCCCATCCTTAGGCAGGAGACCTGGACACTGATGAGGAGGGACGTCCTTTAGCCATGCTGAGTGTTGGGAATCAGAATAGTCAATGGAGGCGTCTCATCCTGCATTTGTAGTCCTGGGGCTGGACCTCAGCTCTCTCTCATGCCTGCCACAAACCCACAGGAGGTGGTGAGGTTCCTCTTTCTGCTTCTGTCATGGCATCTGTTAAAAATAGGCACCTGCACTACTTCTCTATGATCTCATGGTTGCTGATGGAGGTGGAGACCAGGAGTTCACAGACAAACACCTGGTGACATTTGAGGTGCCAGATATCGTCCATGATAATGGAGCAGTATGGAGAGACTGGGAAACATCTGGGGGCGTCATCCTGCAGCCTGGTGAGGATGCCAGATGAAATGACGGCAGATGCCCACAGTTAGGACATCACCACTTCTCCCTACTCATGCTGTCCAGGGCCACCTATCGAGGTGTTCAGCTGACCCAGTGGAGTGATGTGCCAGACGCAGAGGGAAGCCTTTGTCTCTCTCCCCTCCTTTAGCTGTATTTACTGGCTGTCCATTGTCTGTAACAGTCGCTGTCTCACACATCCCCATGCAGCCTGACATGCTTCAGGGCAGCTGCTCATTTGATGGCCAAATCCAGGCCTGTAGTGCTGTGTGAGACACCAGGGCTCCCCACCACAACTGCATGGGACTGGCAGGGACAGCACAGGACCTACAGGGGAGCCATGTCCCCTAACAGCGGGTGCGTGACAGACACACATGGCGGCATCATCTCAGATTAATTGGGTGCTTGTGTGAACATGGCTGATTCCCACTCCCGCAGGGAGGCCAGCTCTGTCCCATCTCTGTCCGGTTGATGAAAGGCACTGCATGAATCAGCAGCCCATTGTACTGGGGTCTCCACTTGTGGGCCTCTGTTCTCAGCTTCTTCAGGTTCTCCTCTCCCCATCCTTTACTCACCCTCTTGACATTTCAGAGTCTTCAAAGAGTCCAATGAATTTAGAGTGTGCCTGGATCACACCCAAGGACACATTCAGCAGCACCTTGTCCTTCCAGGACATCAGTGCCTCTCTCCACCAAAGGCCCTCCAGGGCTGCAGAGACACCCCAGAGAGCCATGCCCTCTCCTGCCAGGGCTGCACAGCCCAGCCCTCTTTCTCTCTTGCCTTGGGCACAGCAGGGATTGCTCTCTTTTGGGGCACTTCATGTCTGTCTTACCATGCCCTCTGCCACCCCCTCCAGCATGTCTGCCATGAAGCAAAGCTTTTGCCTACATGGACTCTTGGGTGCTTGGTATCACTGTTCACCATGACAAGTCTGAGCTTGGCCCTGGAGCCACAGCTCAGGGGCTGTAGCCCAGATGTGCAACACTGTCCTTGGACTGGGAAGAGGCGTGAGGAGATGGACCTCTGTGGTCTGTCTCAAGCTGTGACGTTGATGGAATAACTTGGGAGGCACAGTGGGACACCTCACACAGCTTGCGTGCTGCAATGGCTGGATAAAGGTTCTTCACAAGACACAGGCTCGAGCATCAGAAGATGAATACGTCCTGTGTGAAGGAGCTGCTTGGGTGTATGGAGCGCCTTGCTGGAAGAGTCAACAGGTTGGGTGAGGCCTTGTGGGTGAGGATCAGAGGAGAGGCCAGTTAGGGCGACATCATGGTGGAAGATAAAGAACCTGCAATCAAGGGAGGAGGTGGACAAGCCCTTACTTAAGCAACTCAAGGAAGTCTTCTGATCAGTAATGGGGGCTCTTTCGTGGGACATTAATTACCCTGACAATCCTTGGAGGGGGAACACAGCACCCTGAAAATAGACCAATAGGTTTCTGGAGGATGCTGGAGCAATTTCTGAGGAAAGCCAGCAGCTGGAAAAACAGAGACGATGCATGGCTGGATCAGGTTGTTGCAAAGCATGAAGAGCTGGTCGGGATATGTATCCTGGGCTGTAGTGACCATGAAATAAGGGGGATAATAAATACAGGTTAAGTGGGGCCACTTCTGAATTCTGTGAGAGGAGATGGAGAGATGTCTGACCTACTCTGTGTCTTCTCTGTCTCAGTCATAAAATCATAGAATCATAGAATCATCTAGGTTGGAAAAGCCCTTTAAGATCATCAAGCCCAACCGTTAACCTAACCCTGCCATCCCACCACTAAACCATGTCCCTAAGCACCACATCTACACATCTTTTAAATACCTCCAGAGATGGGGACCTGGACACCTCCCTGGGCAGCCCATTCCAGAGCCTGACAACCCTTTCTGTGAAGAAATTTTTCCTGATGTCCAACCTAAACCTGCCCTGGCACAACTTTAGACCATTCCCCCTCATCCTATCGTCCGTTACCAGGGAAAAGTGGCCGACACCCACCTCACTACAGCCTCCTGTCAGGCAGTTGTAGAGGGCGATCAGGTCTCCCCTCAGCCTCTGCAGTGTGCCCTCAGTAAGTTTGCAGATGACACCAAACTGGCTGGGAGTGTTGATCTGCTGGAGGGGAGGAGGGCTCTGCAGAGGGACCTGGACAGGCTGGATTGATGGGCTAGGGCCAACTGTATGAGGTTCAACAAGGCCAAGTCCCGGGTCCTGCACTTTGGTCACAAGAACCCCAGGCAACACTACTGGCTTGGGGAAGAGAGGCTGGAAAGCTGCCTGGTGTAAAAAGACCTTGGAGTACTGTTTGACAGCCGGCTGAATATGAGCCAGCAGTGTGCCCAGGTGGCCAAGAAGGCCAATGGCCTGGGTTTTATCAGGGATGGTGTGGCCAGTAGGAGTAGGGAAGTGATCATCCCCCTGTACTCGGTGCTCGTGAGGCCACACCTCGAATACTGTGTTCAGTTTTGGCCCCCTCACTACAAGAAAGACGTTGCATTGCTGGAACATGTCCAGAGGAGAGCCACAAAGCTGGGGAGGGGTCTGGAGCACAAATCTCACGAGGAGCGGCTGAGGGAACTGGGGTTGTTTAGTCTGGAGAAGAGGACCCGGCAGGTTCTTTATCTTCCACCAATGTCGCCCTAACTGGCCTCTCCTCTGATCCTCACCCACAAGGCCTCACCCAACCTGTTCTCCCAGCAAGGCGCTCCATACACCCAAGCAGCTCCTTCACACAGAACGTATTCCTCTTCTGATGCTCGAGCCTGTGTCTTTGAAGAACCTTTATCCAGCCATTGCAGCACGCAAGCTGTGTGAGGTGTCCCACTGTGCCTCAAGTTATCCTCAAGTCACAGCTTGGGTTGCACATCTGGGCTGCAGCCCCTGAGCTGTGGCTCCAGGGCAAAGCTCAGACTTGTCATGGTGAACAGAGATACCAAGATCACAAGAGCCCATGTAGGCAAAAGCTTTGCTTCATGGCAGACAGCTGGAGGGGATGGCAGAGGGCATGGTAAGACAGACATGAGGTGCCCCAAAAGAGAGCAATCCCTGCTGTGCCCAAGGCAAGAGAGAAAGAGGGCTGGGCTGTGCAGCCCTGGCAGGAGAGGGCATGGCTCTCTGGGGTGTCTCTGCAGCCCTGGAGGGCCTTTGGTGGAGAGAGGCACTGATGTCCTGGAAGGACAAGGTGCTGCTGAATGTGTCCTTGGGTGTGATCCAGGCACACTCTAAATTCATTGGACTCTTTGAAGACTCTGAAATGTCAAGAGGGTGAGTAAAGGATGGGGAGAGGAGAACCTGAAGAAGCTGAGAACAGAGGCCCACAAGTGGAGACCCCAGTACAATGGGCTGCTATTCATGCAGTGCCTTTCATCAACCGGAAGAGATGGGACAGAGCTGGCCTCCCTGCGGGAGTGGGAATCAGCCATGTTCACACAAGCACCCAATTAATCTGAATGAGCCGCCATGGTGTCTGTCACCACCCCTGTAGGGGACATGGCTCTCCTGTAGGTCTGTGCTGTCCCTGCCAGTCCCATGCAGTTTGGTGGGGAGCCCTGGTGTCTCACACAGCACTACAGGCCTGGATTTGGCCATCAAATGAGCAGCTGCCCTGAAGCAGGTCAGGCTGCATGGGGATGTGTGAGACCGATTGTTACAGACAAGGACAGCCAGTAAATACAGCTAAAGGAGGGGAGAGAGACAAAGGCTTCCCTCTGCGTCTGGCACATCACTCCACTGGGTCAGCTGAACACCTCGATAGGTGGCCTTGGACAGCATGAGTAGGGAGAAGTGGTGATGTCCTAACTGTGGGCATCTGCCGTCATTTCATCTGGCATCCTCACCAGGCTGCAGGATGACGCCCCCAGATGTTTCCCAGTCTCTCCATACTGCTCCATTATCATGGACGATATCTGGCACCTCAAATGTCACCAGGTGTTTATGGGAACTCTTGGTCTCCACCTCCATCAGCATCCATGAGGTCATAGAGAAGTAGTGCAGGTGCCTATTTTTAACAGATGCCATGACTGAAGCAGCAAGAGGAACCTCACCACCTCCGGATGGTTTCTGGCAGGCATGAGAGAGAGCTGAGGTCCAGCCCCAGGACTACAAATGCAGGATGAGATGCCTCCATTGACTCATCTGATTCCCAACACTCAGCATGGCTAAAGGACGTCCCTCCTCATCAGTGCCCAGATCTCCTGCCTAAGGATGGGAGAAGGAAGGGGGATTCTCAGACCTAACTGTGTCTCTGAAAGGAGAAAGGATGCTGCTGGAAAGAAACGTCTCTGCAGAGGTAAGGCAGGCAACGTGGGTGATTGCTTCAGTCGCTTTCCAGGTAGGTTCCTGGAGAGCCCGAGGGACACCTGGAGGCAGCGCAGAGTGGGGGGGGGGCTGGGAGGCAGAGGCAGTGATGCCTTGGGCTGGTCCTCTGCTCCTGGGCTGGTCCTCTGCTCCTGGGCTGAGACAGGCTCCTGGGATGGAGGCAGCTCATGGCAAGCAGGCAGCACTGCCGAGAGACAGCTCTGCCAAGGAAGAGCTCCTCTGCAAAGCACAGCAGGGCTCTGGGAAAAGGAGTAGGGCAGGGAGAATTAAAGGCAGCCGGGAGTACGAGGAGAGGGGAGAGCTGAAAGGGAAGGAATCTGGACAGCCCCTGACACGGTAAGTCTCTTGGTGCAGGGCAATGCAGCTGCGGTTCTGGGAAGGCTCTCCTGAAGCACTCATGGCCTCCAGGTTCCAGGGTCTGTCAGGAGGGCTCCCAGCCCAGGGGCTCATGTTAGACAAGTGTGAAGGGCTGAAGCCAAGGTGTGCACTCAGACGTGCCCAGGCCATTTCAGAGGGGACTTTGCCAGAGGCAGGGGCTACCTTAAAGGTGAAGAGCTTTCCTGAGCCTGTGCTTTCAGTTCCCTGCTCTTTCAGGGAAAAGGGAAAAGAAGTGCTGATGTGTTTGGGGAGGGAGACTGTGAGTCCTGAGCTGCTCCACTGAGAGATCAGCAGGTGTGGCAGGAGCCAAGGGAACTGCTTCTACCCACTGCTCTACCTACAGAGAGCACCAGCACCACCTTTGTTGTCCTCATCAGGCTTTGTCTGACCTGCTCCTTACTGCCTGCAGGTGGGCAGTACCTCTGGAGACTGCCTGGAGCTGGGAGGTCTCTTCTGGGCAGAGCTGAGCAGACAGCAGCTGGTGATGGGCTCTGTGATCACTGAGAGGGATAAAAAAGGAAGTCAAAGAAACCGTTTGTGGCAGGGATCGCTCCAGGCATCAGACACACGGGCAGAGAGCTATAGGAAACTCCAAGTGGCAAAGTCATGGGAGGGAGAATTTGGAGAGCTCCCTGTCACCCCCTCCAGGGCAGACCCCTTCCTCGGAGCAAGACCCCTGCTCTCATCTCCCACCCAGCACAGCCTCTGCCCTCCAGGCTCTGTGCTCCAGGGCAGGAGCTGCCTGTGCTGCAGCCAGAGCTCCAGCACAGCAGAGGTGCATCTCTCCTGACATGTGGCCTCTTCCCTCTGCACAGGAAAAAGGCTGAGAGCCACTGCCCTGGCATTTTGCTGACTGGGAGGTGCTGGGCTCTGCTGGGCAAGGAGAAGGCTTTCCTGAGTGCCCAGCCACCTCTCCTCTCCTGGCTTCCTTTCACAGGAGAGTCACAGAGATTTTCTTTGTTTCTGCCCCTGGTTGTGCTGCTCTTCTTCCTTCTCTTGGGGTCCCTGGCAAAAAGAGTGGTGGTGTGGGGAAAGTCTTGGGGGTGCTGAGTGCCTGCTTGGACACGGACCTGGAGGGCACTTCCCTGGAGCTGTTTCCATGGCATCAAGGAAGGGCTCAAGCCCTCTCTTAATTTTCCTGGCTCGAGACCCTGCAGGCAGTGCTTGGGCAAGGAGACGCTGCTTCCCTCAGCAGACATCACCTTAAGAGCCCTGGTTCTGCTGGACAGGGAGTCCTGCGCGGCTGTGAGCATCACTCCAGAAGGGCAGAGCTCTCCTCCAGGACCTTTGTGGTGGCTGAGAGCACCTGATCTGCCCTTGCAAATCAGCACCCTGGTCCTGTCCTCACTATCATTATGCTGCATAGCTGTGCTGGAAAGGAGAGCTGCTTTTAAATCTGCACCTTCAACAGGTTGCCTCTGCTCCCAGCCCAGTCCAGTCTCTTCCCAAGCCACCCCTGGGTGTAGTCCTCCTCCAGCTGAGCGCGGTGCAAGCACAGAGCAGCTGGGCACCAGGCTGATGGGCAGAGCAGCCCTCCTGCGTGTGAGCACTGATGGAGGTTTGTACTGAGAGCAATGGGGAAAATGGAAGAATTTTACCCTTCCCAAGAACATTTCCCAAGTGGGATGGGGGGGTTTTGAGTCCTAAAACACAGTGTAAGGAGGCACATTTGCTGTGTCTCATCTCCCACCTTCCTCTGTGGAAGAAAGTGTCCTTCTGAGCTTTTTACCCCGTGGTATAGTGCAGCGCAGGGAACTCCTGCCCAGGAACCCTCCCTCCAAACACAGCTGTTGCTGCCTCCACGTGTCATTGCTCTAAAGCAGGGCTGACACTTAAGGGTGGAGGGCACTGCTCTGCACAGCACACCCAGCCAGCACCAACCAGAGCTGAAGCCTCAGAGCTGCACAGCAGTGCCCCAGGAAAGAAAAGCACCCTTAGGTGTTTCACAGTGAATGAATAAGATTTTGCTCAGAGAAGCTTCTCTGAATTTCTCTCTTTTATCTCCTTTGGCAGTTTCCACGCCCAGAAGCTGCAGATGTACAACAGCAGTTCCATGAACGAGTTCCTCCTCCTGGCATTTGCAGATACACGGGAGCTGCAGCTCTTGCACTTCTGGCTCTTCCTGGGCATCTACCTGGCTGCCCTCCTGGGCAATGGCCTCATCATCACCGCCATAGCCCGTGACCACCGCCTCCACACCCCCATGTACTCCTCAACCTCTCCCTGCTCGACCTGGGCTCTATCTCCACCACTCTCCCCAAAGCCATGGCCAGTTCCCTCTGGGACAACAGGGCCATCTCCTATGCAGGATGTGCTGCACAGATGTTTATCCTTTCCTTCTTCATCACAGCAGAGTTGTATCTTCTCACTGTCATGGCCTATGACCGTTACGTTGCCATCTGCAAACCCCTGCGCTACGGGACCCTCCTGGGCACCAGAGCTTGCATCCAGATGGCAGCAGCTGCCTGGGGCAGTGGCTTTCTCACTGCTGTGCTGCACACGGCCAATACATTTTCCATTCCCCTCTGCCAAGGCAATGCTGTGGACCAGTTCTTCTGTGAAATCCCCAAGATCCTCAAGCTCGCCTGCTCAGACACCTACATCAGGGAAGTTTGGCTTCTTGTGGTCAGTGTCTTTTTAGGCTTCGGGTGTTTTCTTTTCATTGTTCTGTCCTATGTGCAGATTTTCAGGGCTGTGCTGTGGATCCCCTTTGAGCGGGTACGTCACAAAGCCTTTTCCACGTGCCTCCCTCACCTGGCTGTGGTCTCTCTGTTTGTCAGCACTGGCATGTTTGCCTACCTGAAGTCCCCCTCCATCTCTTCCCCTGTTCTCGACCTGCTGTTTCATTTCTGTACTCAGTGGTGCCTCCAGCAGTGAACCCCCTCATCTACAGCATGAGGAACAAGGAGCTCAAGAATGCACTGCGGAAACTGGCTCAACGGGTGCTGTTAAATCTGCCTCCCCTTCTCTGCACATTTCCCAGAGTTTATCTTAATCCATAAGTGTTCATTTTTCTCTTGTGATAATCCTGTTTGGAGGTAATTTTCTGGGCTTATACTGCTTGTCTCGAGGATTGATCCTGTTCTGTCTGACCCTTGCACAACATTGTGTCACATATGGCCTCTCAACAGCAGCTCTTCAATAAAAGGGCATCTCCCAGGTCCAGTGTCTGAAGGCTGGGCTCTTCCTCCAGAGTTGCTTCTGCAAAAATGTCTAAGCAACTGGTCTTCTAAAGAGTCTGTTCTCCTTGTGCTCTCAATGTTTTAGGGGTTAAGCTCGTGGTACCATTGGGTTCTACTGGACCAAATGTTCTACACGGAAAAGCTCTCTTCCTGGTAGCCAGGACTGTATGGAAATGAATTTGGAGGGGTGAGGAGAGGATGGGGACTCCCCACATGCCCTTGGGGTGGAATGACTGGAGATTCAGAAGGTTAATCACCCTCAAAGTGAAGTTACCCAAAAATAAAACACTAAATTCTTATCTCCATGAAGAAGGACTCTGCAGTGCCATGGGAGTCAGTGTGGACCCAGCAGGCAAAGGGAGGTGAGACTGGAGAGATGCAGGAGCTGCCTGGGGAGGCCTATGGCCAGGGCATTTGTGCTGTTGTGGGGAGTGGGGCTGCTGGGAGCAGAGGAGGTAGCTTTGGGCATCACCTACAATATGAATTTGGGAGAGTCAGAGAGGGACTGGCCTCTGTTTCCTTGTTCACTTGGGGCCATTAACAGCATTGGGGCTGATGGGGAGACTGAAATAATTTCTCTGCCCCCCAAGAGCTACTGGTCCCTTTAGAGGGTCTGGGGCTGTGGAGTGTAGCCAGTGGTCTGTAGCACCCTGCACTAGGCACTGCTGTGGGACCGTCCCAGATGGGGCTGATCTGGTGGTCTGGGCTTGGGAGAGGGCAGGGGAGGTGGGGAGAGCTTGTGTGGGGCTGGGATGGGCTGTGAAGGTCCTGGGAGAGGAAAGCACCAGTGTAGAGCTCAGCTGTGAGAGTGTGCAGGGTGCGAGCAGGCACCAAAATTGCAGAAGTCAGAGACTCATTTCATGTTCCATGAATGTTCCAAGAAAGCTGCATTGGGAAAACTGTCCCAGATCAGTCCCCCACATGGCCTGTTTCCATGTTTGGGACATCATCCAGCAGGGACGTAATTTTGAAGATCATGGTGAGGTTACTTCTTGCAGATCCCATCTGTAGAAGGCTTATCCCATTTTGATCTTGCAATTACTTTTGGTAACTTCTTATATGGAAAAAAAAATTCAAGTCATCATTTCTACTGCCCCCCAAAAGAGGCTGTTCACATGGGAATTTGTTGTGGCAGTTTTTGATATAGGGAAGGACATGCAGTTGGCCTAATCACCGGTACCAGGTGGGAGCTTCCTGCAGACTTCTCAGGACAATCAAGTTTATCTTGCAACCCAGGAATATGCTCAGCACAACACAGCCTGAAGGCCAAGCTGTACATGGAGCACAGCACAGCAGGGGCCTGGGTTTACTCAGATTTACTGTGACATGGCTCACTAACTCCTTGATGGACAATGGTCTTCTGGTGAGGATCACTGATCTGCCTGAGGAAGGTTGGGAAGAGGATGAGATGTCCTCTAGAGAGCTGGAGGAAGAGACACAATTTTAGGCCCTGGTAATCACTGGGGACTCTGAAGAGCATGGACTTCTGCTAGAAGGCCTTGTTTGGAGGGAAGGTGGAAGGTGGTCCCTGAGCCAGCATAGCTGGAGGTTCTCCTTGACCAGTTTTTCACAAGCAGACAAGACAGGACTGGTGGAAGATGTGGAGGGCAGCTTTGGGTGCAGTGCGAGTGAGGTGGTAGGGCAGAAAATACTGAGGGAAGCCAGCAAGACAATCTGTAGCATGGCTGAGTAGAGAGGAAGAATCACCTCCATCAAGCCTTTGGCAGTGGTATTCCTGACGCAGCCCAGGATGCCATTGTCTGTCTGTGCTGCAAAGGTGCAAAGGTACAAAGCCTGGGGAACAGGAAGGCTTTGGGGAGACCTAATTCCACCCTTCCCAGATATTCTTGGCTATCAGCAAGAAAATGGAGCCAGCCAAAACACTCTTGTACGTGATGGGAGGAAGAGGGCCAATGGGCATCACCTGAAACAGGGGAGGAAAAATCTCCCCGTCAAGACACTCCAGCACTGAAGGAGAGTTCCCAGAGAGCTTGTGTCATCTCCATCCTTGCAGCTTTCCAAGCCCCAAATGAATAAACCCCTGAGCAACCTGCTCTGAGCCCATAGCTGACCCTGCTGAGGGAAGGAGGTTGGCTGGCCTGGAGATCTCCGTAGGTCCCTTCGAGCATGAATGAGTCTGTGCTTCCAAGCACAACAGCTCTTTCCTTTATGATGGGAGGGAAAGCCCTCAGGTTCTCTGTCACCACTGAAGTCAGACAGAAAGAGGTTTGCTGAGTTGACCTGTGGCTTTCTCATCCCACTCCAGGCATTGCTCAGATGTGGGGCTGCTTGGCAGTTACCCCTGAAAGACCCCGATTATTTCCTTTGCTTGGCCAATTCTTTCCCTTTTACCTCTTTTCCCCTCACAGTTTCTTCCCCTTGACCATCCTGGTACCCTCCCATGCAAACAGCCCATCTCTGTTCACTTTTTCCTCCCTGGCCTTAATTTGGCTTCCTTTGTAGCCTCCTTTGGTGTCTCTAAGCTTGTCACCAGGGGAATTCCTACCTTGGTCAGAAATTCCATTAAACCACTACCTCCTGCAGTTATCTGGAGTGCCCTGCAATTCCTCATGCTCTTATCTTGTCAGAGGCACCACAGATCTGGTGGGCCAACTGTACACACACAGAAACAGCTGCCCACACGGAGCGTCACTCCAGAGGGACCTGGACAAACACTGGGATCTGGCAATAGAAACATCATTAAGTTTTACAAGGAGAGGTTACAAGTGGGTTTATTGAGGGTAAGAATAACCCAAGATGTGAGGGCAGGCTGGGACCTGACCATCTCAGTAGTGTCCCTGACAAGAAGGGCCTGGGCACAAAGAGAAATGCCATAGGAGCCAGTGGTCCCTACTCACCATGAATAAAGCCAGCTGCATAGAGGGCTATGTTACTTGAAGCATGGCCACCAAGAGAAGGGAGTGCTCATTCCACTTGTATCAGCACTGCTGTGGCCACCTCTGAACTCATGTATCTGGCTGTGGGGCTCCTGGTCTGGAGGAATGGGTAGGAACTGGAGATATTCCAGGGGAGATCTGCCAGGATGAGGGTTGGGGCCTGTGTGGAGAGTCTGAGGGACATGGGCTTCTTTAGCCTTGTAAAGTGGAGGCTCAGGGCACTCTAGCAGTAGCCTTCAACTGCTTGAAGGGTGGTTTCAGAAATGCTGGAGCTTTTCTTGGTCATTGGAAGAGAGGGAAACATCCACAAAGAGCAGCTTGGAAATTTGAGACTGGAGGTGTTGTGAGGAAAAGAAGTAGCAATCAAAGTGTTGCTTTGTGGTGCAAGATGTTATCCAGAGGCAGTCTGGATCAGCCCATGGTTTTGTGTTTCATGGAAATGGCCAAAGAGAGTAAAGAGACATCAGTGAAGGTATGGAAATGCCGGGGTGAGAGCCAGGTGGGAAAGCAAGACAGATGTCAACAACCTGAAAGGAAAGGACAGTGTCAGGCAGACTGCAACAGAGATGGCCAAGGGCTCTGGCAGGGCTGCAAGGGTCATCACAGTCAAATTCTCTTTCCCCTTGGCTATAGAAGTTGCCTGTGCCACCAAGGCCTGCGAGATGAACCTTTAGTGTGAGGGTCTCAGGATCTGTCTTGCCAGGGCCTCAGAGTTTGGCCTTTCTGCTTCTTCAGACAAAGCCAAGGCTTTTCTCAGCATTACAGCCACCTGCTCAGGGCCTTTGCCTACCTGCAAACATGGCCTCCAATTATCTGCTCTAACGAGTCCATGGGGAGGCTTTGCCAGTGATTGCCCTCAGTGGGGCCCATTAATGCTTCAAGGAACTTTGGGTTTTGCTTCTGACCTGGACTTCTTGAGCTGCTTGTTCAGTCTTCTCTCAGTAGCTGAGGTTCATGTAATGAGCCCCAAATGCCCTAAGACCTATTTATCTTTTTTGTAATTTTCTTCCAGACTTGCATAGCTAATTGGAGATGTTTCATAGTGTAGTTAAGGCAGTAGACTTCAAAGTGCACCTGCTAAAATTTATTTTTTATTTTAAAGGGAGCACTTTATTACTTTTAAATTTAGAGAAGAGGTCATATGAGCATTCTCCAAGTCATCAAGATCCAGAGTGTCTCCTCAGGAGGTCTGGACCAGCAGGAGAAGCAGTTCCTTGAGGTCTGACACCGTATGGACAACCTTGCTCCTCACCTCCCCAAGCCCACCATTGCTCTCATTGGCCCCTTGGCATTTGCATCACTTGTCCTTACATCAGACTTCTCCACTGAACTCTGCAGCTGGATGCCACAGCTTCTGTGCACCATCTGCCCCTGCTTTCCTTAAAGATCTGGCTGCACACAGGCACAGAAGAACTTTTCCTATTTACAAGCAAGGCCAAGCCAAGCACAATCAAGTTTCGCAAACAACAAAACACACTCCTCCACCATATGCTAAATACGAGCTGTCTTTAATGAGGTGGTCTTTCTACAAGGGGTGATCTTAGGAGGAATATTTTCAGTAGGTAGATACAAAGAGGCAGAGATAATCACAGTTAAAGAGTGGGCAGAGGAGACAATTCGACTGTTGAAGGACGTGCAAGCTTTTACTCCCTGAAGCTCAAAACAGCAGCATAGGTGAGCGGTATCTGAACGAACAGAGAATAAGGGGAGGAGAAACCTGGAGAATAATGGAAATTACTTTTTCCTAGGCAGTCTGCTGAGAAGATGACTTCAGAAACAGTCAGTGTATCCTAGACAGGAACAACTATATGAAAGATCAGAGAAGTGAAGCACATGGTCTAACAGGCAGAAGAGTGGTGATGTTGATAGAGGGGCAGATGGGTATTTCTTTGCAATATCCCTTGTGAAAGGTCATGGGATTGGCAGAGGTCTCATGTGAGAGAGAACAAGCCAATGTTGCACCCATCTTTGAGCAAGGCCAAAAGTGCAACCCCGGGAATCCCAGGCTGTACAAGCTCACTGTGGTGAGGCATGTGCCATCCATTAGACTCCTCTTGGGTGACATGTCTGGGCACCTAGAAAAGAGTAACTTCCAACATGGGCTTCCCGAGGGTGAAGCACGCCTTGCCAGCCTGCCAGCCTGCAGCTGAGCATGAGGAGATAAAAAGTGGATGCCATTTGCCTCAGCTTCAGCAAATCTCTTGGCATGCTCTCCCTCAATGTTCTTGTACACGCGTTAGGCCTTTACAGTCTGGATGGACAGACAGACAGATGGGCAAAGCACCAGTTGGATGATGAGGCTGGGAGCGCAGCGGTGAAGGGGTCACACCCTACCTGGAGGCCAGGGGAACATCCTGGGGCATTGTGCGGCAGCACAGGGGACTCTCCCCAGCCCTCTGCAGTTTGACACCTGTATCCATGACCCAGAGGAGGCAACTCTCACCACTTTTTGTCGATGACACTAAATTGGGAAGCCATTCCTGTGCCTTGGGATTCCATTCAGGGGAAAGCTGTGTTGCAAATGAGTGGAGTGCACCTCACTCAGAAGAGAGAAGCAGCAACATGTTTTTTTGAGGTAAAATAAAAATTTGACAGAGTTCAATTAGTTCAATGGAATTTAAAAAATTTTAAGAGGGGCTTGCCGAGGTTCTATAAGTTTGATGGCAAAGTTCACCTTATTAATTACTGCATGTGTAACCAAAATAATGATGAAATTGTTATGTACCTTAGTTTTAAGCATTGGGGTGATGGGATCGAATCAGTTAACTACAAATTGCAATCACGAATGCTGCTATGTTCTCTTCTGTACAGCCCTACCCAACTGAACACTAAGTTCAGGACAATGAGAGTAGTATATCATGACTATGATCTGTAGTCTTAAGGTTATTAATGTAGCTGAAACTATAGACAATGTGCACCTGTCAAAGAAGATGGAAGGTAGTTTCGTGTAGTGGACGCAGAAAGCTGGCTCGGACTACCAAGACTGAGGTAAGAGGTAATTCCAGCAGGGGGAGATCACGACCACCGACTCATTGACCACCTACCCAAATGATACCACCTACTCAAAAGAGAACAATAGAAGTGAACAACTGAGTTTGTGCAGTAATTTACATAGGAAGCGAGAGAATTTGTACCAATCACTAGAGAGAATGTTATTGATTATGTATGAATGTAATGAATATATATATTTGATTTATATAACCTGATTGAAACAGTTGCCAGGTATGCACATTAGGTGGAATGATCCCCTGTGCATCCGGCGCCGTGAACAAAGAATGCCTGCCTTTTAACACTACATTGGTGTTACAAGGTTCGTCCTTCCCGATTTCAGTGACACATGGAAGAAACAGACAAAGGAAAACCAAGTTAGAGTGATTCACATTGGGACTGGTGATGCAAAGGGTAAGGAAGATCCTCCTGTTGAGTCATGAGGTTCACAGTGGACATCATCACTTTCAAAATTCTGTATGGAGCCCTAGTGCAGCTTGGTCCAATCTTAGTATTAGACTTGGACAACGGTTTATGTCTAATTGAATTATCTATGCAAAGTTTACAATAATTGGTATTGAGTATCTACATGGATTAGGAATGCTTCACTAATTTTAATTCAGCATGCAAAGTTACTGAACGAAATCAAAGTTACCATACTTCCAGTTTATGCACAATATTCATCACTTACCTAAGATCTGCTGTTGTTAAAGGGTCTCGCTGCCTTGGGGAGCAACCTTGAGAGGTGCCCCAGCTCCAAGGAAACCGCTGCAATTCAGCCATGCTGGCAGGCAGAGCCCCAAGAAGGCTCACTTAAGCTGTCGTATTTGTGGGATAAAATGTTTGACTCGTAGTACAACTACATGAAAAGGAATATTATCACAGAATCATAGAACCATTCAGGTTGGAAAAAGACTTCCAAGATCATTAAGTCCAACCATCAACCCCCTGGAGAAAGGTAGGCATGAGGCTCCTTGTACCCACAATTTTCTTTGTTCCTCAATAAATGAGTCTTGGAAAAGCCACCCACTACTCATGTGTCAATCACATGACTGGTGTTCCAAGCTCATATGCATCAATGCTCACGGTGTCACTCTGACACATTGACCAGCAGTCACCTCCTTCACTCTATCAATATCACCATCAGGATGGGCCCCGTTGGAGCTCTCCCTGAATTGCAGCTGGACTACATGCCAGGTGACTCTCCCCTTGAGCAGGTACACCACTCAGGGTGTGAGACTCCTTACCTGAGACTCAGAGATCCTTTCTTACCAACAGTGGGGAGATCCCTTGCTCGCAACAGTTCCTCGGTAAGTGACTGATCGCATACTGAATTAATACTGATGAAACATTACTCATCCCTGCAGCTACTCAATTGTATTATAAACTTTGTATAGACAATTCAATTAGGCATGAACTGTTGTCCAAATCTGAGACTAAGACTGGACCTAGCCGCACCTAGACTCCATAAAGAATTTAGAGAACAGGGGGGTCCACTCTGGACCTCATGACTCAATGGGAGGGTCTTCCTTACCCTTCTGTGTCTCCAGTCTCTCTGTGAATCATTCTAATGCAATTCTGTCTAAATTTTCCTTTGTCTGTTTCTTCCATGCAGTCATTAATAAGGTGACCCTTGACATCAAACTTAAGGAACCTTGTCAAACCCCTGTTAAACTTTGTTAAATTCCACAGAATTTATTGAACTCTGTCAAATGATTGTTTTGCCTCAGTAAGGATATTGCTGCTTCTCTCTTTTGAGTGAGGTGCATTGAACTCCTCTGCGACACCAGCCCACCCATAAGCCTTTGCCTTACCACACACCCTACTAGAAGAGATTAAGGTGGAGGTAAGGTTATCTGCATTGCAGGACAATTCAGAGAGCAGGGGACCTCAGGAGGTCTCGAGTTCAACACCCAGCTCAAAGCAGGGTGATCCCTGAGGTCAGAGCAGGTTGCTCAGTAAATGTGAGCATCCAAGGAAAGAGTTTACATTTGACCACCTCGCAGGACAGAGCTATCACCAGACCATGCTTCCTGAGATTCCTGGGAGCATCCACCTTCTTGTCCAGAGGAATGTGATTCTTCTGCAACTTTCTTGGCGTATCTCCAGACCATGGTGTGCTTTAGGCTGTAAATAGAATGGAAAGAAAGCCTCTGGCTTGGGTACTATCAACTGAACTGCTGAAGGAGAGGGAGATGGAGAGATCTCATGCCTCATAGGAAGGAGCTGACGATAACACGTTTGACCTAGTGTAGCTTTTAGATCCTTTCAGATGTGAGGGCTCTGCTGCCCTGTTTCAATCCCTGGCACCCAGAAAGCTCACCTGCTTTTCCTCCCTCTCCTCTCAAAGTGATGAGGCAATGAAAAGAAAGGAAGTAGAAAGGCCCTAGGCCTCTGAATCTTTTGGGGTCTGGCACCTGGAGGGCAATGGTGCCATTTCATTGTACACCCCATAAAGAACCAAGCTGGGAAGTAAGTCTGCAAGTGCGAATCCACAGGGTCCATGGACAGGCAAGGCTGTGCCTCTGGCTGTGGCTGGAGACCAGTACACCTGCAGCATAGATGAAGCTGGGGCTGGAAGTGGGCTTCAATGGTCTCCTGGGCCCATGGAAGAGAGGTGTGGGTGGAGCCCGCAGGTGAGAATGGGAAGGCCCATGAAGGTCTCTGGATACTCTCAGGGCTCTGACACTGCCCAATGGGGTCCCACCTGCCAGTGCCCTTAGGAGGCCAAATTCTCATCCCCTGATGTGCTGGGTCTGTTCTCTGTCCTTCCCCATGTTCCTGGGGATCTGGGAGTGCACAACTTCAGGGTCACTACAGACAAGGCCAGCACTGGTCTTCACATTCCTGACCAGCTCTTCCTTTTTTGGAAGAGCCTGATCCAGGTGAGCAGAAGAGCAGCCCATTTAAAAGCTGACCCTCACACAAGCCCACCTAACCTGTTGCGTATCTTTTTGAGGAGAGATCTGTCCTTCCTCATATGGGCTCTTATTCCACCAATGTCACAGCTCTGGGATGGCCCATGGGGGTCCTGCAGTCTGTGCCCCAGTCTGTGGGCTTTGGTGGCCATTTGGGCAGCAGCACCTCAGATGTGGCACCAGGGGCAAGGGTAGATTTGTCACATGGAAACCTGGTACAAGAGATTGGAGCCGATGTGCAGAAAGGCTTTGCTTGCCAGCAGAGGCATGCTGGAGTGGATGGCAGGTGGCAGCATCATGATGAACAAGGGTCCCACAAAGACAACCCAAGGCCAGGGAGAAACAGGTCTGGGCTGTGCAGCCCTGGCAGGAGAGGAGTTTGATGTCCCAGGTGACTCTGCAGCACTGTGTGGGGCCTTTGAGAGAGGTGGAGCTGATCTCCAGGAAGGACAAGCTACTGCTGAGAAGGTCCCTAGGGGAGGACAGCCTGTGATCCAACCACACCATGAACAACATGCTGGGGGCTCACCAGCTAGCTGACAGCTCTACAGAGAAGGACCTTGGGATACCTGAAGACAACAACCTGAACATGAGCCATCAATGCACCCTTGCAGCAAAGGCCAACAGCCTCCTGGGCTCAGTTAGTAAATGGAAGATGGAGGAAGGTAACCTTTCCCTTCTACTCAGCACTCATGAGACCACATCCAGAGTGCTGTTTCCAGTGAAGGGCACGCCAGTGCAAGAAAGCTGTTGACCACCAAAACCTACAAAGGACCACAAAGGTGGTTTAAGGGATGGGAGCATCCTTTGTAGGAGGAAAGGCTGAGAGATGTGGGACTGTTCAGTCTGGAGAAGAAAAGGCTTTGAAGGATGTTATTAATGTATATAAAATGACACCTGAACTCACAAAAATTCTTTTTGACAATGAAGGTGGTCAATCACTGGAACAGGTTGCCCGGAGAGGTTGTGGAGTGTCCATCTATGGACTCATTCCAAACCCACCTAGACAAGGTCCTGAGAAACCTGTTCAAACTGACCCTGCCTCAGCTTGGGGGTTGAACTAGATTATCTCCAGAGGTCCCTCCCAATCTTGACATTTCCGTGATTCTCTGAGTATAAAGGAGAATTACTTTGTCTTTGCCAGTGACAGTAGTTGGTAAGTGATCTCCCTGTCTTTATCTTGACCCATGAGATTTTTTGATTTATTTTCTCCCTTTGTCCTGTTGAATGAGGAGAGTGCGTGAGGAGCTGAGAGGCTGTCTGGCTGCTGGCCATGGTTAAGCCACCACAGGACCACATCAGAACTGCTGTGTCCAGTATGGGGCTTCCCAGCACAAGAAAGACCCTGACAGATTGGAGTGAGTCCTGCCTGAGGGCAGAAGGATGGTTGGGACCTGGAACACATTATGGACAAGGAAAGGAGCTGGGGTTTTGAGAAATCCCTCAGAGCCAAATACTGGAGCAAGGACCCAGGCCAGTTGGTGGGATCTCAATCAATGAACTTGTTTTATATTTGTCAAGAAAAGGCCATGAACACCTGATTGAGCTGGAGCTGTCTGAGAAAGAGCTTGGCTGAGAGATCAACTGTGGCAAGAGCTAAGGGCTTTGGTGTGTAATGAGGGTCAGTAGGCAACTGTTTTCCCTTTTTATTGATCACAGCAGTGGAGTTGGGTATCAGTGAGCCCCAGAGGAGGACAGGGGTGACCATGCAGCAAAGGTCCCTCCTCAGGGCTAGGGTGTATGGCCAGAGATGGAAATGTCCGATGTGTGGGACTGATATGGGGCAGTTTTCCTGGGGCAGCTTCCCCAGGGTGTCCAGGGAACATGGCACAGACCAGGACCCTCTCCTCTGCCCATTTGATGCCTTGCTTCCTTCACTGTGTCACCTGGCTCTGCAATGTGAGTGCTGGCTGCCCCTACCCAGCACACTCACACATCTTAGATCTACACTGGCATTTTTCTCTCCCCAGGCTCCTTCCATCCCAGACCAGTGCCTCCCCAGCTCTCCCCACCTCCCCTGATCTCTCCCCAGCCCAGCCCAGCAGAGCAGCCCAGTCTGGGATGGCCCCACAGCAAAGCCAACTTCAGAGTGCTGCAGAGCTCTGGGCATTCACCCCAAAGCCCCAGCCCCTCTGAAGGGCACAGAAGCTGATGGGGGGTGGGCAGAGAGGGGGCTTCAGGCTCCCCATCAGCCCCAGGGCTGGTGTGGTCCCAAGGGCATGAGCAAGCAAGATACTGAGATCTCCTGAACTCAGATTATAGGTCATTCCCAACACCAACTGCATTTCCCCCTCCTCTGCTCCCACCAGCCCCACTCCCCATGACAGCACCAGAGGCCTGGCCCTGGGGGGTCCTCAAGCAGCTCCTACATCTCTCCAGTCCCCCCTCCCTCTGCCTGCCAAGTCCCTGCTGACTCCCATGGCACTGCAGTGTCCTTGTTTGTGAAGACCTCACTTTAGTGCTTTCCCTTTGCAGGACTTCATGTTTGAGGGTGTTTCACCTTCCAAGTCTCCATACCTGCTAACTCCAGGGCACGTGGTGAGTCCCTGTTCTCTCCTCACACCTCGAAATTAATTTTAGTAGTATCCTGCCATACATTAAGCAAACTGAGAAGATAACAGGGAGATCATGGACCAATTCCCTTGACACTGGACAACAAGAACAGGGTTTTTAAATCCAGAACTTTTGAAACCAGTTATTTCATGAGCTTAACCCAAAAAGCAATGAGAACAAAAGGAGAAGAGACACATTAACAGATGAATTCCCAAGATATTTTCCTGGAAGCAAACTTGGAGGAATAGCCCTGCCATCAGGTACTCGACAAAGAGATGTCCTTTTAATGACGGAGCTGCTATCTGAAAGAAGCTATGTCAACAAAAGGAGTATATACTAAGAAAATTATTCTAAGTAGAGTTATTACTGTAGAAATAATCAGGATTATGGCCTGAGAGAAAATCTGGGAAATGTGCAGAAGAGGGGAGGCAGGTATTGCCAGTGAAACAGCACCCATTGCATCAGTTTCCAAAGGGCCTTTTTAAGCTCCTGGTTCCTCATGCTGTAGGTGAGGGGGTTCACTGCTGGAGGCACTACTGAGTAGAGACTGCCACCACGAGATCCAGGGATGGGGAGGAGATGGAGGGGGGCTTCAGGTAGGCAAACATTACAGTGCTGAGAAATAGGGAGACCACAGCCATGTGAGGGAGGCACATGGAAAAGGCTTTGTGCCACCCCTTCTGAGAGGGAATCTGCAGCATGGCCCTAAAGATCTACACATAGGACACCACAATGGAAATGAAAAAAACAAAGCCCACAGACACACTAAACACAATAAGCCCAAATTCCCTGAGGTAGGAGTCTGAGCAGGAGAGCCTGAGGATCTGGGGGACTTCACAGAAGAACTGGTCCACATCATTGCCTTGGCACAGGGGAAGTGAAAACGTATTGGCCGTGTGCAGCACAGCAGTGAGAAATCCAATGCCCCAGGCAGCTGCTGCCATGTGGACACAAGCTCTGCTGCCCAGGAGGGTCCCTAGTGCAGGGGTTTGCAGATGGCAACGTAGCGGTCATAGACCATGACAGTGAGAAGACAATACTCTGCTGACATCAAAAACATAAATATAAAGACCTGGGCAGCACATCCTGGGTAGGAGATGGCCCTGTTGTCCCAGATGGAATTGGCCATGGACTTGGGAACATTGGTGGAGATGGATCCCAGGTCAAGAGGGAGAGGTTGAGGAGAAAGAAGTACATGGGGGTGTGGAGGGGTGGTCACAGGCTATGGCGGTGATGATGAGGCCTTGCCCAGGAGGGCAGCCAGGTAGATGCCCAGGAAGAGCAGAAGTGCAAGAGCTGCAGCTCCCTGTGTCTGAGAATGCCAGGAGGAGGAACTGAGTGGTGGAGCTGCTGTTGGACATTTTGTCGCTCTGGGCATAGGATCTGCAGAAGGAGGTAAAGGAAGTGAGAACTTAGGGAAGATAAAAATCTATTGATAAGAATCTATTCAATTTCTTATAGAAACTCCCAAAACCACCTTTCCCTTTTCAGGACGACCTTCAGTGACCCCAGGGAGCATGAGGGTCTGTAGGAGTCAGTCCTGCCCTACAACTATAGGTAAGAAGACCTCGGGGTGATCTCAGATTAAATTCTGTCGTGATAACAAAGAGCTTTTCAGCTTTGTCACTCCCAACTCACCTGACTGCAAAGCAGAGCTGTGGGGATTTTGTTGTTTCTTCTGGTCCAGTTGCCCCTCCACAGCTGAGGAGTGGTTTTCATGCAGAAATCCCTGGCATTTCTGCTGCACTGCCAGTGAAATCTTGTGGGTTCTGAGAGACAAAGGGACTGTCCCTTAGTGCAGAGGGAGGACAGCCGCTCTGTCCATCAGCCCTGGTCTCAGCTGCCCTGTGCTGGCAGCTCGTTCAGCTGCAGGACCATCACACTCAGGGGTTCCCCCAAAAAGAAACAGGGCACTGCTGGGAGCAGAGGAATCCAGTTTCCAAGTGCAGATCCCCAAACCCCTCAGCCCATTTTACCCGAGGAGGATCTCAACTCTGCCCTCCCAACCAGGGACACCCAGGGCTCATGGCAGCTGCCAACCTACAGCCACCCAGCAGCATTTCAGCAGCTCAGCACCCAGCAGTCTTCTCCATGGGAATTCTGCATAACATAGAGATGCAATGGGAGAGCTTTGCCATCCTGGAGGGCAGCCTGCAGCCCAGAAGGACCTGCCAAGGAAAGAGTCCCATCTCCTCTCTTTGTTAGGTCTGTAAGAGAGGCTGAGATCCCTGCCAGCCGCACACACTGCAGTACCCAGAGCCCCAAAGGATCACACGGGGCAAGTGGCATGCTTTTCCTCCATGGACAGATGTGCATGGCAGGACACACAGCGTTGGTGTCTGAGCTGCACTTGAATCCTTACCCCCCAAACACCCCAGGGAGTGTAACAGTAAGAACAAGGGTGGCAGGGAGCAGAGGAGAAGATGCCCAAGTACCCCTTTGCAAGGGAGGCAGGAGAGGGAGACTCAGTCAGACACTGGAGGTTTTCTCCTCTTTGGTGGCCAGGCTGCTGGGAAGGCAACTCATGGCCAAGTCTCCATGACATTAAGGGCAGAGGCTCTGCTGTGTGAGTGAAGAGACCAGGGGGTGGCTCCAGGGAAAGTGTCTGCACTGCAGGGGATGGCAGGGAGATGCCTGAATCTCTCCTCCCATGGCATTTCTGGCAGCAGTTCTCTCTTCCTTCCTGCCCATGGCTCTGCTCCCTGGAGCTCTTCTTGGCCAGGACCTGTTTCTCTGTCCCCACATCTCCCCATTCTGAATGCTCACAGTGACCATCCTACCTGCTGTGTGCTCAGCTCTGCCCTGCAGACCCCTCCTGGCAGCAGGGCACTGCCCAGGGACATCTCTGTGTCTGCAGGGACTCAGGAGCAGCTCAGATAAGTCCTGATGAGAACTGGGGGTCTCATTGCCTATTCCAGAGCAGAGAAATAAATTCCCATCTCCCACTTCCCACCCAGCCAACCAAGAGAAGAAAACTCAAAGCACAGATTTTGACCCTTTCAGGGAATCCCCTACCTTGACATCCATCTTTAAAATGACCAATCTGCAAATGTCCTCTGGGTGATGTAGAAGTCTGAGCAGCCCTGACCCATGCTGCACCCTCTGAATAGCAGAAGGATACTACCCTGCCAGGGCTCACAGCTTCCAATCACAGCTTCTCCTCACAGCATTGTGGGATCAACTTGGTCAGGCTGAGTGCCCACCCTGGCAGGCAACAGAGTCCCTGCCCTGGTGCACAGCCCCCTGGGTCACCAGGACCCTGCTCTCAGGGCAGGGACAGCCCTGGGCAATACTGGCTGCACACCCAGGTGCAAAACCCTGGAGTGGTCTCTGGGAGAAGGCAGCCATCATGCCTTGTTCTGATGCTGCAGCAGGGAGTCCCTGCTCTGCAGCACATCCTCCACCTCTACAATGGTGTCCTGGTTTCAGCTGGGATAGAGTTAATTTTCTTCACAGAAGCTAGCATAGTGCTGTGCTTTGGATTTAGTGCCAGAAGAATGTTGATAACACGCTGATGTTTTTAGTTGTTGCCAAGTAGTGCTCAGACTGTTCAAGGACTTTTTGAGCTTCTCCTGCTCGGCCAGGTGCATAACAAGCTGGGAGTACAGCACAGCTAGGACCCAAACTGTCCAAAGAGCTATTCCATACCATATAACGTCATGCCTGGGGGGGGGAGGTTTAGTCGGTCGGTCGGTCGCGGGGAGAGTGATCGCTGCTCGGGTACTGATCGCGGCTCGGGGAGTGATCGCGGCTCGGGACGGGCTGGGCATCGGTTGGCGGGTGGTGAGCAATTGCATTGTGCATCATTTGTTTTGTACATTCTGTATATTTTGTTATCATTCTCATTATTACTATTATTATTATTTTCTCTTATTAAACTGTCTTTATCTCAGCCCTCGGCTCTAACCTTTTTCCCCTTCCCGATTCTCTCCCCCATCCCACTGAGGGAGGGGGGGGGAGTGAGCGAGCAGCTGCGTGGTGCTTAGTTGCCAGCCGGGTTAAACCACGACAAATGGGGAAACTGAGAGTCCTTCTGAAAGATCATATCTGCGGTGAGATGTACCATTTGGATATCCCTTTCAGGTACACCAGCTACACTGCCCTTCACCCAGAGACTTACCATGTACAGGGCTGTGAAGGTCTCTCACCCAGTGAGCTCTCAGCATCCTCCCACCCCAAATGCCTCTAACCTGTCTCTGCCTCACTCCTCTCCCCTCGGTGCCTGCAGGCAGTGCCCTCAGCCCTGCTGCCTTTGCAGAGGAGCCGCTCCTGGGCAGAGCTGTCTCTCTGCAGTGCTGCCCACTTGTCATGAGCTCCCTCCCTCCCAGGAGCCCAGCCCAGCTCAGCAGCAGAGGACCAGCCCAAGGCAGCACTTGCTCTGCCTCTCTTGGCTCCCTCCAGGTGTCCCTGGGGCTCCAGGGGAACCTGCTGTGACACAGGTTGATGTCATCCCTGATGTTCCCTCCTTCAGCTGAGGAAAGACACCTTTCCTGCAGTGTCATTACTCCTCTTAGAAAAATAGTGTGCCATGAGAATCATGTTCTTTGTGCATTCATGAGACAGGACACCCAGAAGGTGACAGGGAATTAACAAATTTCTCCAAACTGGGAGGATGTGTTCAGTTCCATGAATTTAGGCATTTCATCCTGGGTCTTTAGACCTGGGCCTAGAAAGACATGCAGCTCTCACTAGTCCAGGCCATGTCTCTGCTCTGAAGAAAAGCCTTTGCACACACGGGGTCATGGATGCTCGGTACCAGGTTCCTTATGCCAAGTCAGAGCTTGCCTGGTTCCACAGCTGCAGGGCTTCAGCCCAAATGTGCAGCAATGCCCTTGGCCAGGGGCATAGACAGGAAGAGCTGGAGCCATTCCTGAGGAGACAGAGCTGTGGCATGGTTGCAGAGCTCAGGACAGCTGGTCTTCAAGGACAGCAGCCTCCAAGCTCAGCAAGGGTCCAGACCAAAACTCCGTCTGACCTTGAAAGGCAACTGAAGGGCACCACAATGAGTGTGTGCTACTGCAGGAGCAGTTAAGGGAGAAACGCAGATACTGTGTGGGCACTGCTGAATTTAGTGAGAGCGAGTGTAGATAGACCTGAGCTTCTCTGTGTCCTCTTTGCCTCAGTCTCTCCCAGCAAGGTCTCCCAGGCCTCTGTGACTCAGGGCAGGACTCTGGAGGAGAGCAGCCAGAGGTGGATGGGGATCAAGTCAGGGATGACTTGAGCAAACACAATCCTTACCAGTCTCTGGAACAGGAGTGGCGGCACCCCAGGGAGCTGAGTGAGCAGGCCAATGTGACAATGAAGCCATTCTCCATTGCCTTTGAAAAGTCATGGAATCTGTGGGAACTCCCCAACAACAGGGGAAATGCACCAACGGGTTGCAGGCACCTTTCAGAAATGCCCAAAGGCTGTGCAGAGGAGCGAAAGGCTGTGCCCCAGAGCATGTTCCCTCAGATCCCATTTCTGGGACTGGAGAGAAGGGGACTGGATTTACCCAGGGTCATAGAATCATAGAATCATAGAATCATTAAGGTTGGAAAAGACCTTTAAGATCATCAAGTCCAACCGTTAACCCAACCCTGCCACCCCACCACTAAACCCTTTCCCTAAGCACCTCATCTGCCCGGCTTTTAAATATCTCCAGGGATGGGGATGCTACCGCTTCCCTGGGCAGCCCCTTCCAGTGCCTTCCAGACAACCCTTTCAGGGAAGAAATTTTTCCTAATGTCCAACCTAGCCCTACCCTGGTGCAACTTCAGACCATTTCCCCTCATCCTATTGCCCTTTACCAGGGAGAATAGGCCGACACCCACCTCGCTACAGCCTCCTGTCAGGCAGTTGTAGAGGGCGATCAGGTCTCTCCTCAGCCTCCTCTGCTCCAGACTAAACAACCCCAGATCCCTCAGCCGCTCCTTGTAAGACTTGTGCTCCAGACCCCTCCCCAGCTTTGTTGCTCTCCTCTGGACATGCTCCAGCAATGCAACATCTTTCTTATAGTGAGGGTTGCTTGTCTCTCCCCATCCTCTTTGCTTTCTGCAATGAAAAGACAGCATTGCTGGACACAGGCAGTCCAGCAGTTTTCTTTAACCTGGAAGTCAGTGAAGTTTTGCGCATCACCCCCTGCAATATTTTTGTTCCCAAGTGAGGACATTATGGTCTGCCTGGATAGATAAGTACGTGGGTAAATAACCAGATGAATAGTGGGCCTTGCAGGGACATGGTCAATAGGTGGTATCTGCCTGGAAGCCTGTAGCTGGTGGGGTTGCCATGTACTGCAATACACTCCATAGACTGCAACCTGCACCAAATAACGTGTTTTTAATGACCCAGAGGAGATAAGAGAAGGCTATTTCAGAGCATTTGTAGATGACACGATGTTGAGGAGAGCAAGCACTACACTGCAGGGCAGGGTGGCCATCCCAAAGGAAACAAAGACAAGCTGGAATAATGGGCCAATATGTACATCAGAATAGCCGATAAGTTGTGCCCTCGAGGTGCACAAAGCCCATGCCACTGCATAGGCCAGAGACTGCCTAGGTGGACAGCAGCTCTGCGGGAAAGGCTTTGGTGGTCCTTGGGTTCCATGAGGCAAAAGATGAGTAATCAGGTAAGAAGGCCAACCGCATCCTGGGCTGTATGAGCCAGAGCAGAGCCAGTATGCTGAGCATGATTTATCCAGAATATTTTCCTAGGTTTTCACATCCCACAATGCCAGAGAGATGCTGAAAAACTGCAGCCAGTGCAGTGGAGGGCCATCAAGGCCACCAGGGTGGGAGAACTTGTACTGTGAGAAGAGGCTTCAAGAGCTGGGCTTGTTCAGAGAGGAGTAGAGAGTAGAGGAGGAGTAGAGAAGGATATGTAGCACCATTGCACAGTTCCCAGAAAGACAGTCAGGCTCACATCCATGACACAAGGACGAGAGGCAGTGGGTTGAAAAGAAAGAGAGGGTCAGGCTTGATGTAGGGAAAAACTTTTCCAGCAGGACAGTCAAGTGTTGGAAGCTGTTTCCCAGGGAGTGTGCACTGGCTCTATCCCAGAATGTGATCAAGGTATATTTGGATAAAGCCCTGAGTAATCTGTCTGCCCTTGCTTTGAGGGTTGGTCAAGACACTTCCCAAGGTCCCTTCCAGCCTGAATGATGAGGTCCTTCCCTCCCCTTCATGTTTTCAAATTAAGGAGACCTCTTAGGTTCTCCAGAAGTCACAGAATCACAGAATCACAGAATGGCAGGGGTTGGAAGGAACCTCGGGAGATCATCTAGTCCAACCCCCCTGCTCAAGCAGGTTCACCTAGATCAGGGTGCACAGGACATCATCCAGTTGGGCTTTGAATATCTCCAGAGAAGGAGAATCCACAGCCCCCCTGGGAAGCCTGTGTCAGGGCTCGGTCACCCTCAAAGTCAAGAAGTTCTTCCTTGTGTTCAACTGAAACCTCTTCTGCTTCAGTTTGTGCCCATTGCCCCTTGTCCTGGCACTGGGCACCACTGAGAAGAGTCTGGTTCCGTCCTCGTGACATCCACCCTTGTACTTGTTGATGAGATCCCCTCTCAGTCTTCTTCACACTGAACAAGCCCAGCTCCCTCAGCCTTTCCTCATAGGAGAGATGCTCCAGTCCCTTTATCATCCTAGTTGCTCTCCTCTGGACTCTTTCTAGGAGTTCCTCATCTTTCTTGAACTGGGGAGCCCAGAACTGGACACAGTGCTCCAGGTGGGGGTCTCACCAGGGCAGAGTAGAGGGTGAGGAGAACCTACCTTGCCCTGCTGGCCACGCTCCTCTTAATGCACTGCAGGATACCATTGGCCTTCTTGGCAACAAGGGCACACTGCTGGCTCATGGTCACCTTGTCGTCATTCATATCAGGTGTGGGGCTGCTTCAGAGGTGTCCCCAAACAGCCCTAACCACAGCCTTTGCTTCCCTTTTCATTTGCCCAAAGACAAGTTCTTCTCTTTTATTCCCCTTATACCCTCCAAAAATAACAGCATACAGTGATAATCCTTTCAGAGCTGGTTGCTCCATAAATGTACAGCATTTAAAAATGAGCTGGGCATTGAAGCCACCATTGCGGAAACAGAGACGAGGCATTTCACCAGCATCTTGGACCCAGTAACCAGTATGCCATGCCTTCTGAAATTGACGGGAAACCTAGACTTTAGGTGCACAGAAGTGTGACTCATCTTTAGGTGCCCAGGAGATGGGAAGAAGACAGCATTCTTCAGTTTCCCAAATCCCATGACAGTGCCCCAACCATCCTTTCCTTGGCCTCAATGGTGACTGATGGCGCTGTCGTGTGTGGCTTGGTTTGGTTTTGCAGATGACAGAGAGGAACCTGGTTGCTGCAGGATAGATCCAGCGGGCTGGCTGTGGTGTTTCTTGTTGAGGATGGATTCTGACGTCCTGGCACTCTGAAAGTTAAGTTGTGGTGCTGGAGAAGGCTTGGGGGAGGGAGGGGTCAAGGTTGGTAATTGCAGGAAGGGCTTATAAAGTTGGCGCAGAAAGAGGGCTGTCCAGGAACACTCTGCTTTAGGCTGGTAAATGGAGTGGGCTACTCTTCAGCAGGATGTTAGCGTGGGCAGGGCAGTTCCAGCCTGTGTCTGTTGTTGTGTAGCTTGTGCTGTCTGTCTTCTGCGTGATAGACCTTTTTTGGGTCTCTACATCATCTTTGCACTCGAGGAGCATGGCACACATCTTGGGCGCCATCCCTAGACTCTGGAATGGTTGTGCTCATAGTGCCAGTTGGGTGCTTCTTTGCTCGCACTACAAGGTTCAAGCGTGGATCGGTCTTGAATCTCAGAAGTTTCTGGGTGGTCCTCTTCTGTACCATCATTCTGGGCTGCATGAGCAGCTCTGTGCTGTAGGTGTCCATTTTCATGGACTGGGATTTGTTCCCTGCATCTTTACATTCTGAGGTCTTGAAGGCAGGTTCCTCATTCATCCTCTCAGTTGTGACAGTAACTTCTTGTAATGAGCTGTGACGTCCTAGTGTTTTTTGGCATCGCCCTAGAGCCTCCTTGCATCGGTGTCATGGTCCCACAGGTGGTCTTGTTTGATGGCGTCTTCCATCCAGGTGTCATTCTCCTTGCAGATAGCTTTCTCTCCTCCTTGTGGTGTGTTTTTTGTAGTGTTCCATGTTGGTCTGTGCAGGTGTGTGTTTGGCCTGGAGCTGCCCTGCCCAGGCGTGTAGAGTCAGGGGTAGGTGGCACAGCCTTAAGTCTGTGGTTAACGTGTCAAAATGCCTAGACTGTTGGGTCACAGGTTGTACAGTCATCTTGGCTGGAGTAGTCATGAATAGGCTGTGTGGACAGATCATTAAATTATGTCTTATGAGGGTTAGCGGAGTTATGTGGGTGGGTGGTGTTCAGGGGTAGTGAAGGAGATTTCTTCTCAAAGATCTTAAGTATTCTTTGCCTGGGGCTTAGCACGTTTGTTTTTGTTGGTTTGGTTTTTATTTTAATGGCAGGATGTAGTTGGCCTCTAGATTGTGTTCTGAATAGGAAGCGAAGTCCTCTGGAATCGTTAAGCTATTGCTCGTCTCTTGGTGACTTGTTTCATATTACTGTTTTTGCAGAAGCAAAGGTTATGAACTCTGCACCAAAGGGTGTCAGAGGAGGCAAGCGGAGCACCAGAAGAAGGTCATTGTGAGGCACCTTGCCAGAACCTTTGATAATCTGTGGAGATTGGGGGATAATTCAGAAAACTGGAAGAAGGCTAATGTCACCCTCATCTACAAGATGACCTTAAAGGAGGATCCAGGATATCATATGCACATCAGTCATAATTCAGTCCCTGTGAATGTTTGTAGAATGAAACCTGGTGGGGGCTATCACAAGTGAAGCACATGCTTGGGAAGAGCCAGCACAGATTCATCAAGGGAAAATTGTGCTTGACAAGCCTGATATGCTTTTTAAAATAAATAATGTGCTTGGTTTATGTGAGGTGAGCGGTGGATGCCATCTACCTGGATTTCTTTGAGGCTTTCGGTATGGGTTTCCCATGGCCACCTCCTAGGGAATATGATGCATTATGGTCCATGTGAGCAGCCAGTGTGGTGGGTGGGGAACTGGATGATGGACAGTACCCAGAAGGTTGCGTGGTATAGCTCTTTTCCAATGAGGCAACCCATCAGAACCGCAATCTACCAGGGATCGATGTTGGGGTCAATGCTTTTTAATACCTTCATATATGATCTGGATGATGGGGTCAAGTATACAGCGATGAAGTTTGACAATGATAGCGAATGGAGCCAGGAACAGGACAGTTTGGAGGGGAGAGCCACCCTGCATGACGACCTGGATAGTCTGGAAGAGTGGGCTACGGAGAACTTTAAGGAGTTCAGCGAAGACCAGTGTTTTGTCTTGTACCTGGGAAAACTTAATCGAGGAGCGTAGAACAGGTTGGGATCTACGTGGTAGGGCAGTACCTGTGGAAAGGGCTGTGGGGGTCCCGGCAGAGAAAAAGCTCAAGGTGAGCAAATAGCATGCTGCTGTGGTAAAGAAAGGCAATGGGATGCTGGGTTGTATTAGCAAGGGCATCACCTGCAGAGATGAAACCATTATTGCACTTTGCTTGGTGCTTGTCAGGCCACACCTCCATCTTAGGTGCCAGCAGCAACAGTTGCAGTGGCAGACTTTGGAATCGGTGTGGAACAGGTGAATAGAGCACTATGGCACTTTTTAGGAGGAAGGTGTTGTGGAAGAGATTAGCATTAACTGGTGTGGTGCTCCTCACTACAAGAAAGACGTTGCGTTGATGGAACATGTCCAGAGGGCAACAAAGCTGGTGAGGGGTCTGGAGCACAGGTCTTACAAGGAACGGCTGAGGGAACTGGGGTTGTTTAGTCTGGAGAAGAGGAGGCTGAGGGGAGACCTTATTGCTCCCTACAACTACCTGAAAGGAGACTGTAGCGAGGTGGGGTTGGTCTTTTCTCCCTGGTAATGGGCAATGGGATGAGGGGAAACAGCCTGAAGTTGCACCAGGTTTAGGTTGGACATTAGGAAAACTTCTTTCCCCAGAAAGTGTTGTCAGGCACTGGAAGGGGCTGCCCAGGGAAGTGGTCAAGTCCCCATCCCTGGGGATATTTAAAAGCTGGGCAGACGAGGTGCTTAGGGCCAGGGTTTAGTGGTGGGATGGCAGGGTTGGGTTAACGGTTGGACTTGATGATCTTAAAGGTCTTTTCCAATCTAGAATTCTATGATTCCTGCCGCTGCTAGAAGACCACCAGGCTGGCAATGACAGCCACCTACATCCCAAAAGGAAAGACTTTACGTTATCACACAGTGCTTTCTTCACCCATTTACCTTGAAGAACATATTCCAGGGTGAATAATGTGTTTTTGAAGGCCCCTCCACCATTACAGCACACATTCATCCTTCCCAAACAGGAACCACTCTACCAGTTGTTTCTGCAGTATTCCCAGCTGAAGGAATTGAAAGCTGATCTGCCTAGTTAATTTTCAACATTAGAGCAGCAGCGCCATCCTTCCCTTAGCCCCACATACCGGTATTTATTTGACCTTTGATGTGAGCAGCATCTACCCTCTCATTTTAGGGCAGAATTGTTCTCACGTCTTTCCTCTGTAGCTAGCATGCAAAAAACCCAAATCTGGGGCATAAGAGTATCTGCCATATCACCCCACCCCACCCCCAATGTAAGAAACAGTCAAACACTGAGAATGAGACTCTTCTGAGATGGGAACAAATCATAAGTTCACACTACAGAGCGTATCTGTTTTTACTATAAAAGCAATAAAAGCAAACACACGTAATCAGAGATGTCTCCACGTAGAGGAAACAGGATCAACAGCTTGGGTCTCAGAAAAATCAATTCCAAGAACAAACTCAACAGAATCATCCTAAAAGTTACCATAGCTGGAGTTCAAACCCCATGTCCTGGCAGGCCTAGAAATGTAAGGCTGCTTTGGGACAGATACATTAAAATCGACCCCATGACAACAAACATTAACAGCAGCTTGAACAAGGAAGATACAACCCAAACACCTCTGTAGAGTAACATCCGTTAAAAAAAGTTAACACAGTGAAACCCCTAGCGAGGAATACAATGCTCAAGGGATACTTACAGAGCATATGTTTTGCTGGTAGCTTTGACTCCTCCACCAGGGGTTCTTCTAACAATTACCAATGAGTTCTTAGCAATCAGGGCATTATTATCTGTGTATTCTGAAAACAACATCAATACAGAAAATAACAATTCATAGGACCGTATATGAATTTACAATTAGATGGTGCTTCGGAGAACTCCTTTACAGATATAAGAGCAAACTTTTTATGTAACATTGCACTTTTATCGTCTCAACAAACTAACAGGACTTTTGAAGAGCTCTTCAGGTTTGAGAACCAAACACAAGCAGCAAAATCTTTCTCATTTTCTTAAAATAGTTGGAATTCCAACAGCAAAATGGTCTCAAAGGTCGCTAAAGGAGAGTCTGCTCATGCATGAGGTTCTTTCCTGATCTAGCTTCACTTGCCTTTGCTTCTCTTAGGCTACGAGACCAAGAGATCTCTGGAGAAAAACAAACTGCTGCAAAGTCTCACCTGCATAAGCCAGATTCTGAAGTCTGACCAGCTTGACGTGCAGTAGAACAGGCACTGAGCTAAAGCATGGAATCTGCACCATTGCTGTCATGGTTGTTCACTAAAAGTGGTTCACCTGCACTGCCAGTGCTCAGGACTGACAGAACACAGAGGAGAGCCTGCCATTGCAGTGCAGTCGACACGCCAGAAGGACAGGATGTCATCCAATGGCACCTGGGAAAGCTGGAGAGGTGGGCCTGTGGGAACCTCATGAGGTTCAACAAGGCCAAGTGCAAGGTCCTTGGGCAACCCCCATCATTAATAGAGGCTGGGGGATGAAGGAATGGAGAGAAGCCCTGTGAGAGGGACTTGGGGGTACTGAGGGATGAAAAGCTGGACATGACTCACCTGGAGTCCTGTATCCAGCTCTGGGGTCCTCAGCACAAGGACATGGACCTGTTGAAGCAGGTCCAGAGGAGGGCTACAAAAAAGATCTGAGAGCTGGAGCACCTCTCCTGTGAGGCCAGGCTGGGAGAGTTGGGGTTGTTCAGCCTGGAGAAGAGAAGGCTCGGGGCAGAGCTGATTGCGGCTGTTCAGTGCTTAAAGGGGGCCCATAGGAAAGATGTTGACAATCTTTTTAGTAGGGCCAGCTGTGACAGAACAAGGGGTGATGGTTTTAAACTAAACCAGGGTATCTTTAGACTGAATACAAGGAAGAAATCCTTTACACTGAGGGTGGTGAAACACTGGAACAGGTTGCCCAGAGAGGTAGTGGAGGCCCCATCCCTGGAAACATTCAAGGCCAGGTTGGACGGGGCTGTGAGCAACCTGATCTGGTTAAAGGTGTCCCTGCTCCTGCAGGGGGGTTGGACTGGGTGACCTCTAGGGGTCCCTTCCAACCCAAACCATTCTATGATTTAATGATTCTATGAGCGAAAATGTCTCTAGTGAGCAGGTTCTGTTGACCAGATTTAGAGAAAGGAGAGGTCTGAGAATCAAGGCACCTGTGTGGAATTAACAGAGAAACTGGTCAACAGGGGACAACTACCATTCCAGTCCTCCAAATCCTTTGTCTGGTCCTCAAAATCTCACATAAAGCTTTTAACACAATTTATAGCCAGCACTAGAATTAACAGTAACTTGCTATTAAGCAAGGAGCTGTGTGTTCCCAGCACAGTCAGTAATTCAGCTGCCATGCAGAGAAGTGAGCACCAGCCAAGCTACTACCAAAAAACCTCCGTAGGAATGACCCAGGGAGACTGTTTTTCACCTTTCTAGTGGTTGTCATGGTCTTCAAAAGGCAAAGTTTCCAAACTAATTCTGTCTCATAGTCAAATCCTATAAAACATTTCTAGAGTGTGTTATTAGTCATCATTATGCAAAAATGGCACTGCCTTACCCCCCACAAAAAATCTGTTCCCTGTGTGTACTCAGATCCATGCATGCAGCCCTGGTTAACTAAAATAATTTTGTTGCTTCATTTTTTTTCTCCTTAGCTCTGTAGATGCCGCACAGCTCACAGATCATTTTCCCACATGTTAACTGAGGTTATTTGTTCTGGATGACCATTGTAGGTCCCTTCCAACTGAGCTATCCTATAAATGAAAATGTGTAAATGAAAAGTGCAGAAGTTCCCAGTTTTGGACACAAGGGGTCCGTAGAGGATCACAAAAGCTACTGAAGTTCAGTAACGCATGAACTGAAACAGGGCTACAGTATTTCCACCTGTCTTTTTAATCCTTTAGTGTTGCACGCTGAGCTCTTGGACCAAAGATTTCAGTATCGGCAACCAGAACAAAACCCTTCTCTGCGGAGTCTAATTACGTCTAATTAATGTTTCAACAGTCTTCACTGCGATACAACCACTTCAGTGCAATGGCTGACTGCTCCTGGCTACGCTGGCCAGCTACACAGGTGTACCCAGAGCTGTGTGGGCATCACTGTGTGCCTGAGGAACAGCCAAACTCAACCGTGCAACCTCCCTGGGTGGGAGAGAAATGGATTGAGGGTGTGTGTGCGGGGGGGTGCTTAGCATTGGGCTTCCGTTCCCATTTTCTGCCAAAGCTGTGCTCTGAGCTCCTGAATCATCAGGTACCTCCCAGTCAGACACATTGAGGTGTCTTGGGGCAGGCTCCAGGGGGATGGCTGCCACCTTTTACAACAGTCCTGAGTCTTAAACATCATTACTTTCCACGAGGTCCTCCAGCATCTCCTAGCAGATTTACCACTATGCACCGCAAAAGGTAAAAACAAGGGGAGAACCTCAGCTAAAGGAAATACAATGGGAAAGAGTCAACCTGTCTCTGTGCAAAATGGGGAAAACAGGGAGCACCCTGAGACACCACCGAGCCTAAGAGATGATGGAAAAAATGTGTTTACATGAATGTCCCCCTCTGAGTTACTTAAATGTGCTGCCAGCTCCAGTTTTACATCAGTTGGCTGGGTTTCCCTCACTAGCTCCTCATGATAGTCCTGTGGGATCTGTGTCAGGTTATGGGGGTGAGGCTGGGTGTTTTAAGAACGTAATGATTTGAGAGCCCAATGGTGTTAGGTATGTGATCCCGGGGAGATAATCAAATCTATCAGCGCTGCAACTCTCATCCCACCTAAAATTCAGCATGGCCTCATGGTGTTTTAGCTGGAAATATTAAAATTACCAGAGGAGGTCGCTGCTGTGCAGCCGATGGATGGTATCTTCGTAGGTGCTGCAGAAGGTGTGACGCAGGCTGTGGCCAAGGTTATCACACATCTGCAGCCTGTTGGGGTAGAAGTACTGGAGAAGAAAGAGGGACCTGTTCAGGATGGAAGCTTTTGGGGCATCAGATGGAAAGGTGGGAGAAAAATGGCCCCTGCTGTGGTGCCGCAGGAAAACCTATGCCCAAGTATTTAAAAAGCAGTTATGTACTGTGCTAGGGACTTCAGGATTTGGAGGTACATATTCCAAGATTTAATGTCATAACCCAACCATTCTGTAATTTATTAGAGAGAAACACAAGACACCATGGAGCTTTTAAAGGGAACAGTGGTACAGCAACCATGGGTACAGCAACCATGGGGACCCTGCGTGGCTCCTCTTGCTATGGGCACGAAGACTTGGATACTTGTTACATGCACTTGCAAAATACAGGGTAAGTGGCAGATGCTCTTGGAAATGGCACACGGACTGTGCACACCAATCCTGATGCTGTATGGGCTGGTACTAGCTTGTGTGACTAGTGAGAGTCAGCGGCAAGCAGACCATCTCATGAGCACCTGTGGGGTTTGCAATGGAACAAAGGCGGAAAAGGACCTGGGGGTGTTGGTCGACAGGCAGCTGAATATGAGCCAGCAGTGTGCCCAGGTGGCCAAGAGGGCCAACAGCACCCTGGCTTTTATCAGGAATAGTGTGGCCAGCAGGAGCAGGGAAGTCATCCTTCACCTGTCCCAGGCTCTGGTGACGCCGCCCCTCGAATGCTGGGGTCAGGGTTGGGCCCCTCCGGGTTGGGCCCCTCCCTCCCAGAAGGACATGGAGGAGCTGGAGCATGTCCAGAGAATGGCAACAAAGCTGGGGAGGGACCTGGAGCCCAAGGCTGCTGGGGAGCGTCTGGGGGAGCTGGGGGTGTTCAGGCTGGAGAAGAGGAGGCTGAGGGCAGACTTTATCACTCCCTACAACTGCCTGAGAGGAGGGGGGAGCTGGGGGGGAGTCAGTTTCTGCTTCCAGGTAACGGGTGATGGGATGAGGGGAAATGGTCTCAAGTTGTGCCAGGGCAGGTTTAGGTTGAACATTAAGAACAATTCCTTCCCCGAAAGGGTTGTCAAGCACTGGAAGGGTCTGCCCAGGGAAGTGGTCAAGTCCCCATCCCTGGGGGTATTTAAAATCTGGGCAGACGAGGTGCTTAGGGACAGGGTTTAGTGTTGGGATGGCAAGGTTAGGGTAAGAAATCTTTGCAGAATCCATATCCCTATAGGTATTTTTTGCTACGTCTAATGTGACCCAATAATCACATCCCTCCATGTTGCATACTGCCCTTTTATGATCTCCACAATGTGGGTGCACAACTGGAGATTTGTCTGGATAAGCAAATTTGCACTCATTGTTGCCTTCGTCTTTCTGCTTGGGAGACCTGCTTGGGCATGGTGGGGGCCACGTACAAATACGCACCAGGGCACATGAGTGCAGAGGAGTTTCTTCTCCATCCTGGGATCACAAGCTGATCACAGTCTTCCAAAGTAGAAGGTGCTCCTGCAGGAGAACAAGGCCTCTTCACATAATTATCTTCCCATCAACAGACAGAATCCCCCTCCTGGTCATTACATCACCAACTGTGAAGCAGTCCCAAATATTGTTAAATAAAAAGAAAAAAAAAAAAAATGGACATGAGCTGGCAATGTGCGCTTGCAGCCCAGAAGGCCAAGCATCAAAAGAAGTGTGACCAGAAGGTCAAAGAAGGTGATGGCTCCCCCTCTTCTCCACTCTTGTGAGACCCCTGGAGTACTGTATTCAGTTCTGGGGGCTTCAGCAAAGGAAGACATGGACCAGTTGGAGCAAGTCCAGAGGAGGCCACAGAAGTAGTCAGAGGACTGGAGCACCTCTCCTGTGGAGAAAGGCTGAGAGAGTTGGGGTTGTTCAGCATGGAGAAGAGAAGGCTCCAGGCTTCTTGCAGCCTTTCAATATATAAAGTGGGCTTATAAGACAGACAGAGAGACACTTTTTACCAAGGCCTGTAGTGACAGGAAAAGGGGCAACGGTTTTAAACTGAAAGAGGGTACGCTTAGATTGGACATGAGGAAGAAATGCTTTATGATGAGGGTGGTGAGACACTGGAACTGATTGCCCAGAGAACTTGTGGATGTCCCATCACTGGAAGTGTTCAAGGTCAGGTTGGACAGGGCATTGAGCAACATGATCTAGTGGAAAATGTCCCTGCTCACTACAAGGGAGTTGGACTGGATGATCTTCAAAGGTTCCTTCCAACCCATTCTATGATTCTATGAATTCAGTGGTGGAAATTGGGGAGCAGAGTCAAAAGCAGAATGAGAATAGTGATTCTCCCACTTAACTGTCTCTGGCCCTTCCCTCATTCCTTGGCCTCATCTTTTAGCTACCAAGAGGATCTGGACCCTGGAAGCAGTCAGGAGAGAAATGAGGACGAGTTAGGAGATTCATAAGGTCCTGTGGCACAGTTCCCACAAGGACCTATGGGATGAAATATCAGACTAGCACAGAAGCATGGTGTTGCACTAATATTGTCCTCCAGGAGTCAAGGAAATCTTTTCCCTTGGTCACCTCTGCTTTTTCTTCATTTGTCTGTTGACAACTGTTCAACTGTTGATCCTTTGGGAGAAATCTGTCACAGGAGAAGGCAGGTGGTGGGAGGAAACCATGCAAGCAGGGAAGAGGAAAACCCTTCACAGCACCATCTAAGGCAGCTCCAAAAGGAGCGGTGGGCAGGTCTGATCCCTCATGGTGTAAGCTCTCCAAAGCTTCACTGTGATTGCCTTGGAGACATGTTTTGTTGGAGATCTGGTATCACCATATCTCACCCAGCCATTAGCTCATGAATAGTCGCCTTCTGGGGAGCAGATTCCTGGATCTCTGTGCCAGCTTTGCATAACCAGTTTTGTGACTATGGTGCATTCAACTCAAACGCATTATAACCGTGATGCTCTTGAGGAATTGAGAAAGGGGGCTCAGACTTCCCAGCTGTAAGAGAGGAATGAGGTTTCAGCACAGCTTGGCAACCTTTGTACAGTTGTCCTCCTTCGTACAGTTAGTCTCCTTCTCTGGAGATATTCAAAGCCTGCCTGGACGAAGTCCTGTGTAACATGCTCTAGGAGAACCTGCTTTAGCAGGGGGGTTGGACTAGATGATCTCCCGAGGTGCCTTCCAACCCTTGCGATTCTGTGATTCTGTCCTTCACAGGACTTATCTCAACCAGTTACGACACAGTCCAAGAGATATGCCAACACCCAGTCTCCCACAACCCAAGGCAGAGTTTGTTATTCACAGTGCTGATGGACTCCCCTAAATTTTTACTCCTTTCTGCCTACAACAAAGCTCATAAAATGGAAGAGTTATACTCTAGGGAGCAGAGTAGCGGGGCAAAATGCACCTCAGCACTGTCCACTGCAGTGGGTGATGCTCAGAGCTCCTGGGATCCTGTTAAAAAATGAGTGCCTTGGGATTTGTAGAGAAGGTGCAGCGTGCTTCTCCAAGCACCCACCAGCAATGAAAAAAAAGGGAAAGGTGCAGAAATCAGTAGTTTCATGACCTTTCCGGTTACTTCAGTCCATACTTGTGGCTTCTTCTCTTCGTTGGAGAAAGCAGATGCCCCAGTTTTCAGGGGAAATTCGTCAGCTGTTTTTTCCTGTGCTCTCAGAAGCGAGAGCCTGGGAAAAAAAAAAAAAAAAAAAGGGAAGACAGCAGTTTGAAGAAAGGGTAGAATATCCCATTTGTGGCTTACATTAACACTTGGGGTCATTAAAATACTCAATATGTGAAAGCCCACAGCTTCCAAAAGGAGACACCACTATTGAACATGGGCTGAGCAGATCCTGGCTTGATCAGAGATGGGCTGTAGAAAGAAATTCAGTCACCGTGAGCAGAGGTGGACACACTGAGAGGGGATCAGAGGAAGTGATAAATCCTTTGTCCGTGGACACTGCAGCCAAGCACATCTGATGCGACTCTGAGGAAGTGGTCTCAATGCTCAGAAATGGCCTTTCTATAGCTCCAAGGATGGGCTGCTTTTCAGCAAACCTCCCAATGGAATGCTCTCACCTCAGCTTAAATGGATCTGCCAGGGCTGGGAACAGAGAATCACAGAATGGCAGGGGTTGGAAGGGACCTCAGGAGATCACCTAGTCCAACCCCCCTGCTCAAGCAGGATCACCTAGAGCAGGGTGCACAGGACAGCATCCAGGCAGGGGTTGAATATTTCCAGAGAAGGAGAATCCACAGCCCCCCTGGGAAGCCTGTGCAAGGGCTCGGTCACCCTCAAAGTCAAGAAGTTCTTCCTTGTGTTCAACTGAAACCTCTTCTGCTTCAGTTTGTGCCCATTGCCCCTTGTCCTGGCACTGGGCACCACTGAGAAGAGCCTAGCTCCGTCCTCATGACAACCACCCTTAAGATATTTGTACTTGTTGATGAGATCCCCTCTCAGCCTTCTCTTCTTCAGGCTGAACGAGCCCAGCTCATTCAGGTTTTCCACTTGAAAAAAAGAAAATCCTAAAATCCTAGAATGTTTTGGGTTGGAAGGGACCTTTAGAGATCATCTCAGTCCAACCCCCCTGCAATGAGCAGAGACACCTTTAACCAGATCAGGCTGCTCACAGCCCCGTCCAACCTGGCCTTGAACATTTCCAGGGATGGGGCCTCCACCACCTCTCTGGGCAACCCCTGAGAGTGTTTCACTACCCTCATTGTAAAGAATTTCTTCCTTATATCCAGTCTAAACCTACCTTGGTTTAGTTTAAAACCATCACCCCTTGACCTGTCACAGCTGGCCCTGCTAAAAAAGATGTCCCCGCCTCTCCTATAGGCTCCCTTTAAGCCTGTTCTTCAGCAGAGCCTATGAGTTAAGCCTCCGATGTGCTCTAATGTCTTGTATCCAACTTAGCTCCTGTCTGGGAAGGAGGAGAGTAGAGGTTGCATGATGATGCTTCAGGTTGGTTTGGGGGCCACCTCTCAACAGCACTCTTGGGGTTTGCTTTTGGTGCATCTGCTGGATACACCCAGACGCGAGGCTTTTGCTTGGCTACATGCCCATACACATTATTTCTGGATATCTCAGGAAAGTGTTCTGCCAGCCACTGGCTCCGGGGTTTTTGCAATGCATCCCTGCACAGCCCCCCTCACCACGATGCCGGGGGCTGGAGATGGGAGGGTCAACCTGTTAAGGAGTAGCCAAATCCTGCAGATCTTGAGAACTCAAGGGATTTCTCCTTCCCAGTACCCTAGAGATGAGATTGGTGGACCCAGACCAGGAGGTTTCTCCCATCCTGGCCCATAGATGCAGCCAAATTTTTTCCATTGCAGGTCCAGCTGCATTGCTTCACAGCTGATAACAGAGGGCTGTTGCAAGGTTGCAGTCCCCCATAAGGTCCCTGAGACCCTCCTTTAAATCATCCAGGGGCTACAATGTCCCTCGCATGATGCCCCCTTTGCTGTTCAGCCAGCAGCATCTCTGGACCACCCTGCCTCGCTTTACTGGCCCAGCTCTCCCCAGCCACTGGGAAGCTTGAGTGAGGGCTACAGCTGTATGTTTGTGCGGACAGCATGACGACCCATGCTACAAACTTGTTCACGAGCTGCTTGGTGCCAGCGTCACCCAACGCATTTTCCATGGAGCATTATTTCCTTTGGAGGAAGCTCCACGGCAGCTGGGGAGGATTTTCTCTCCCAGAAATCCATGTGGCTCAGGAGATATTCGGCAACAGGCTACAGGACCCCACTGTGAGACAACACCTCTTGGACGGGGGAGTTTTCCACCCCCAGCTACAGGGAGCACCACCGTCCAGCCCGGCATCACCACCCCTAGGTTGAGCATCCCCAGGCTGCAATTCAGAGGGGGCAGCAACAAGGGGAAAAGCCTCCGCATGGCTGATGCCAGGCATTCAGCATGCTTCCCAGCTGCCCATGAGCCTTCCCCTCTCCAGAGACTTCCCACCACTGTGGAGGGGTGAGGAGGGGCTGGACACCCTTTGCTCAGAGCCTGCCTGCCCCAAGGAGGAGAAAAAGCAGGATTTAGGGGATCAAGAAGTGGGTTCATGGGAAGACACAGTTAAAAAAAAAAAAGGCAAAATAACAGAGAATTTTATTAAGCTTCAGCATCTCAGCTAATTTTCCCCCTCCCCTTCCACTTCGCACCAGGGTTGGTGGTGCAGGAGGTGGATCCTCTGCCAATGGCAGAGCACGGCATCCCCCAGCCTGTTGGGGGTCCCCAGGGAGGGGTGGGCATGGGGTCCCCAAGCAGAACATGGAGGGCCGCCCGCCATATACCAAAACAGAGGTGCAGACTGCTCAAGGGGGTGCAGGAGAGCCCCAGGTGGTGATCCCCAGCAGGCAGGCACGGCCCTGCACACGCAGTGTGGCACCAAGGTTAGGTGCCAAAGCTTGCAGGGATGCCACTGCTCTCCTCCTGGCTGCCAGCAGCCCTGGTGGGAAAGCCAACAGGGACCAGATGGCTGGTTGAGCTCTGGCAGGTGTTTGCTCAGCCTCCAAATCGTGAGCTCACCCCACAAACTCTCCTCCAGAGTCTGTCCAGTCTCTCCCATGCTGGAGATGGAGAATATTTGCAGACGTTGAAGCCGATTTTCATGCTTATCCCCTCCTACACACCCAGAGCCATCCGAATTTGCTCTCTCACTGTTGCTCTTTACCCTTTTGCACTTATCAGCCAACCCACATCCAGGCCTTAATGGTGCAAATCACCCTGCCCATTGCATTGCTCAGGCAGAGACAGAGCCCAGGTTTATCTGGTTTTAACTCAAGTCCCGGAGATCCACGCGGCAGCTCCTCCCATACCCATCGCACCCCAGTTCAGCTGCATGCCTTGAGGGCTTACACTTGTTTTCCCAGCTCCTTAACCCCAGGAGGCTGTTAAGCATCTCTCCCTAATTACAGCAGTTAACCCCCAGGAGGCTGTTTAGCATTTTCCCTAATTAACAGCAGCCTGTGACGAGCTCCTCATCCCTAAGGTGCAGGAAGGTCAAGGTCATAATACATTTCTGCATTCCTCTGGTGAGCAGTTTCACCCTCTGTTTCTGCCAAGGCCTTAACAGATTTAATTTCTAATTAATTACTCTCCTCCTGTTTCTCTCCATCATCCCGCGTGCTGCTGCTGCCCTGAGTTTCCCTTGTGCATATCAGAGCCTGCAACGGTTACTCAGGTGGACTGTTGTCACCACCACTGAGTGACATTGATTTGCAAAGTGCCAAGGGCTGGGGTCTCCAGGTGCTGCCCAGCCCCACAAGCCTCAGGCATCGGACAGGGAGCCCAGACCCCCAAGGAGCACCTGTTGCGATACCAGCCCTGGGATGGAGGGGAGGTGCTGGCTACCAGCACGAGGCCAGGGCATTACCAGGGGACATGGGAACCCTGTCTCCCCCACCAGCAGTATCCCGCCCCCCGGTGCCCTCCAGGTTCTCCCCCAAGCCGCTGGTAAGGTGGGACTGGGAGCTGCTCAATGCTGGCTCCCTGCCGCTGGGGGCTGTCACCCAGGGTAGGGACAGGTATTTCTGCACCTCAATGGCTGGGCTCCGGCGGTCAGGGTCCAGCCTCAGCAAGCGCCGGAGCATCTCCAGTGCCCCAGAGCCAAAGCCTTGCCAGGATGCAGGCACCCCCCGCCCTGCCATGCCACCCTGCCAGGCACTGAAGTCCTCAAACTGGGGGTCAGAGCTGGTGGCCACAGTCCAGGGGAAGCAGCCGGTGCAGAGGCAGAAGAGCAGGACGGCAAAGGCCCAGACATCCAGGCTGGAGTCCAGCTCCATTGTTTCAGAGCCCTGGAGGAGGCAGAGCTCCGGTGGGGAGTAGGGCAAGGTGCCAGACATGGCACCCACTACTGAGCCCTGCACACGGGTGAGCCCAAAGTCTCCTAGCTTCACCTGCCGGCACTCGCGGTCGAAGAGCAGCACATTGTCCAGCTTGACATCCCGGTGCACCAGGGCCCGGCTGTGCATGAAGTCCAGTGCCTCGGCCAGCTGGGACGCGCAGCGCTTCACCAGCTCCTCTGCCAGGCCCTCCTGCAGGCAGGGTGGCACCATCACCCACCGCACAGCCCCCCTCCCCAAAGGGGCTGCCGCAGCACCCAGACCCCTGTCTGGCACTGCTGACCCATGCTTTGCCCCACAGCAGCCTGTAGCCACCATCCTGCACTGAAAAGTGTCTCCCCATGCACAGCACGAGCATGCACCCCACTGCAAAGGGTCTTCTCCTGTGCACAGAGTCACTGCACCTGATGCAAAAGATCTCCCCACAAAAAGCATTTCTGTGCACCCCACTGCAAAGGGTGTCTCTCCATGCAGAGTGGTAGTGAACACTCACTGCAAAGGGCTTCCCCACAGGCAGCATCGCTGACCCACTGCAAAGGGTGTCCCCACAAAAAGCATGACCATGCACCCCACTGCAAAGGGTCTCCCCACACACAGCATCACTGCAAAGCTGTCCCAGCACCTTATCCTCCATCCTCCCACCCCTCCTGGCCCCTGCCCCTCTCCCACGCACCCCCGGGTTGAGGAGGGCACACAGGTCCCCAGCGGGAGCGAGTTCCTGCCCAAAGGCGAAGTGCGTGGCGCTCTCGAAGGCGATGGGCAGGGCACGCAGGCAGGCGGTGTGGCTGGAGAGGCACAGGGCGATGCAATACTCCCGCAGGAATGCCCGCCTCTCCGTCTGCTCCTTCAGCATCAGCTTGAGGACCACTGGTGAGCCTGGGAAACAGGAGAGGGGGAGCCGAATGGGGATCAGCACTGGCTGGGACAATGAGAGGAACAGAGACAGGGTCTGTGGCATGGGGTGGTTTGGGCAGAGCTGGGGGTTGGCTTGGGTGGGTTGGGTGCAGCAGGAGAGCTGTGCACATCTGTGAACATCTGGGGAGCAGGTTCCCCCAGCCAGCAGCAGGGTCGCCCTTCCCAGCCCCCAGCCCCCAGCACCCCTCACCACCACCCGGGGCTCCGTCAGCACCACGCGGCCGAGGCCCCCAGTCGCTCCCACTGCGGCACCTCCCGGCCCTTGTGCACCACCAGGACTCCCGTCCTCATCTGACTCCTCCATGGGCCCTGGGGAGATCCAAGCCCTCCACACTGCTGCAAAGCCCCACTGTCTCCAGCGCCTTGCATGGGGCGACTGTGACAGACCAGTCTCGGCCCCGGCCCCCCCCCCAGCCATGCCTAGTGAAGCTCTGAAGCATTCCAGTCTAGCCCAGTTCAGTCCAGTCCAACCCACCCAAGCCCAATCTAGTCCATCCCTGCCCAGCCTAGTGAAACCGGGACAAGCCTCGTCTGATCTTCAGTCCCACCAGTCCCATGCAGCCCAGCCCAGTCCCATGCAGCCCAGCCCAACCCATTCTAGCCCAGTCCAGTCCAGCCCAACCCAACCCAGCACAGTCAGCCGTCAGCCCAGTTACAGCCCAGTCCCCCCCGGGGCTCTCACCACGGTGTCCCTGGCCAGGATCAAGCCCTGCCCCTCTCCCCCAAGCACTGTGCAGACATGGGGGTCCTGGCTTGTGGGATGGTGCAGCCCCACACCAGCCCCACACCAAGAGGTGATGGGGACCCCAAAACACCCCTGTCCAGTGGGGCCAAACAAGCCCAAAGGGAGCTGGGGCAGACTGGGACATTCCATGCATTGAGCTGCCATGTCCCCATGCAGGAGGGAGGGTCAGCCCCACATCACACCCCAGAGGAGCAGCAGTGAGCCCTGTAACCTCCCAGAGAAGGGACAGGAAGCTCCACATCGCACCCCACATCACCCCACAGCAGCAGTCAGGGCTCCCTCTCTCCACCCTACCACCCCCCCAAGTGCAAGCGGTCAGGGCTGGCTCTCTCCCACCCCACATCCCCCATTGCAAGGGGTACTGGCTGGCTTTGCCCCTCCCCACATCCTCCCCATTGCAGGGAGTCAGGGATGCTCCTCCATCCTCAGCCCTGAAGCAGAACCCCGGACCTTTCTCCCATCCCACCACCTGGAGCTGGCACAGCCATGGCGAGGTGACCGCCACCACCAGCACCTCCAGGTGTGCAGGGCTGGGACAACCAGCCTGTCCCCACACACGCGCACATACACACAACTGCTGTGGGGCTGAGCCAAGAGGGACATGCAAGCAAGCCAGAAGCAGAAGGCAGGGTCGAGTGTCCCTCAGGGTTGCACGGGGACAGACGAGCAGCCCAGGAGCGGTGCATACCTCACCTGCGTCCCCTTCTGTGTGTCCCAGCAGGGTCAGGTGCTCCTGGGGCACGGCTGGGTGCCCCCAGCCCCACGGCCACCCCCGGCACTGGGAGCTGTGACTCAGACTTTCCTGCCCGCTCCCATGCCACCAGCCCGCGCTAATCTCTGCCGCTCGCGCGCAGGGAACATGTGTCAGCCCCAACGCGTGCCGAGGGCCAAAGATAGGCAGGAGGCAGGGCAGGCAGGGCATTGCATGGGGGGACAGACGGACAGGATGGAACTGGGGATGGAGGGCAGACAGACAGGATGGAGCTGGGGATAGGGGACAGACAGACAGAGTAGAGCTGGGAATGGGGAGACAGACAGACAGACAGGATGGAGCTGGGGATGGGGGACAGTCAGACAGACAGAGTAGAGATGGGAATGGGGGGACAGAGTGGAGCTGGGAATAGAGGACAGACAGACAGACCAGATGGAGCTGGGGGGTGCCACAGCTGGATGCGGGGGCCAGGTTTGGAGGGGGGGGGGGGCTGAGCTGTGCTGAGCCCAGTGGGCTCGGTGCACCCAGTGCAGGGTGGGGAAGCAGGGTGCAGGCCTCTTGTCTGTCCCTGTGCTGCTTGTCCACCCAGAGAAGTGGTCTGTCCCCAGCACCACATCCCCCAACTGTCTGTCTGTCCATCCATCCATCCATCCATCCCACACAGCACTTGGTCCATTTGTCCCCACACGCCTTCTTACGTTTGCTGTCCCTCCCTCCCCCCTCCCCTGCATCATTCTGTCTGTCCATGTCCGTAGTCCTCTATGACAGCTGCCCCATGCCACCTCTCTTTGTCCCCCCCCCCCGAAAAGCTGTCCATCTGTCCTTCCTCACAGTGCTGCCTTGCCATCAGACTACTCTACTCTGCTTCACCAAGCCATGCTCCTCGACGTCTGTCTGTCCCCATCATGCAATGCCCTGTCTGTCCCCTTATGCCCAACTCCATCCTGTCTGTCTGTCCCCACCATCAATGCCCTGTCTGTCCCCTCATGCCCAACCCCATCCTCTCTGCCCCCACGCAATGCCACCTGTCATCCCACAACACAACCCTAACCATGCCATGACACAGCCCAGCCATGCCACGATACAGCCTGGTCATGCCAGGACACAGCTCAGTCATGCCAGGACACAGCCCGGCAATGCCAAGGCACAGCCTGGTTGTGTCACGATACAGTCCAGCCATGCCACAAAATGGCCCGGCCATGCCAGGACACAGCCTGGCCATGCCAGGACACAGCCCAGCCATGCCATGACACAGCCAGGTTATGCCAGGACACAGCTAGGTCATGCCAGGACACAGCTTGGTTGTGCCACGATGTGGCCCAGCCATGCCGTGATACAGCCCAGCCATGCCATGACAAATCCCAGCACCAGGAACAGCCAGCATGCTGGGACACAGCCTGGCCATGCCACGACAGAGCCCCAGAGCCCCAGCCATGCTGGGACACAGCCTGGCCATGCCACGACAGAGCCCAGCCGTGCCATGACAGAGCCCAGCCATACCACAACCACACACCACCTGCCCCCTGCATTGCCACAACCCCACCAGCACTGCCACGTCCCAGCACAGTCCCAGCCCCAGCCGGGCCATGACCCCTCATCCTGCCATGGTGGCACCCTGAGAGGACACAGAAAGTCACGGACATCCCTCTGCCTGCCTCAGTTTCCCCTTTCCGGTGCCATCTCCCTGAGGGGATGGGGGAGGGGACCTGGTTGGTTGTGTGTCCCCCCCAGTCACACAGCATCTCACAGCTCTAGCTTCACCCACCTACATGCCAGCTGGCTGCCATAGGGGTGGTGGGGCAGGGACCAGGAGCAAGCAGCGGGTGCCAGACCCCCAGATGTGGGGCAGGATGGTTTGGGGATGAGGGGGACACACACACACGATGCCAGCCCCAGTTGCTGGCCCACAGCGATCCCCAGGACAGAGGCATTGTCCCATGGAGCTGACACCAACCCTGGGAGATACCGTCCCCACGCTGAACCCCCTTCGCCACAGTCCCCGGGGTCCTCAGCCCCGGCCATGCCACCCCCGCCCTGTGTCCCTGCTGTCCCCCGCCCAGCTCTGACTCACATCTGGGCCCCCTCAGCAGGGCGCGTTCCTGGGGTGTCTATTTTGGGATGGGGCTGGCAGAGCCCAGCTGGTGGCACACGCACCCGGTGTCCTGCCAAGGAAGTACCGGCCGTGCCGAAATGCGGCGGTCAGCCATAGAGGTGCAGGCATTGGGGGGGGGGGGGGGGGCACGGAGATGGGGGTGGTGGGGGGGGGGCTCCCCAGGTTGGCGTGGAGTGGTTGCACATGAGGGTCGGCGCACCCTGCTCATCCCTCTGCCTGCACCCCCAGGGCTGCGCCTGCCCCAGCATCCTCCTTCTCCCACAGTTCCCGAGCTGGATCCCTCCCTCCCTCCCAGTTTTCAGGGCCATTCCCTTCCCTCTCCCCACTTCCCACAGCCATACCCCTCCCTCTCCTTATTTCCTATAATAATACTCATCTCTCCCCCACTGTTCCCACGACCACCCCCCCTCCACCTCCCAACCATACCCCCCATTTCCCACCCCCATCTCTCTCCCACCCCATTTCCCACAGTAACACCCATCCCTCCCCACATCTCCCCCCACCTCCCAGGGCCGTATCCCTCCCTCCTCCCTCACCCTCCCCACCTGCTCCTTCCCCCCATCCCATCTGCTCGCCGGGCCCTGACCCTGGCCCCGTTGGAAGGTAATTAATATTTGACAGCACATTAGCAGGACCCGCTTGGCGGGCGGCCAAGGTGGTGGGGGAGGGGGGAGACACCGGGGCGGGGGTCGGGGGGGGCGAGAGGTCGTGCCCACCCATTACCCCCCGGGGAGCAGGGGCTGTTCCCAGGGGGTTGCCCCCCCCCGCCCAAGCCCCCACCATGGGGAAGGAATCAGGGTGCTGTGACACCCCCCCACCCCCCCTCGCCCCACAGGGGACCATCCAGCTCCACCAGCACGTCTCCGGCCTCGGTGGCATGCAGAGGATGCGAGTGCTTGTCCCTGTCCCTGTCCCCAGCCATGCCCCCCCCTGCTGAGGGGGGGCCTTTGCTGGCCGGCATCCCTGGAGCGTGGGAGGGAGCGTGGTGGCAGGGCCGCGGGGGCGGAGGGACGGACAGCTGCGGGGGCACCGAAATAGCCAGCGGGAAGCCAGGCCAGGTGGCACCAGCTTGTCCCCGTCCTCGTCCCCAAGGCTGGGAGGGGCACAGCCCGGTGCCGAGCCCCACAAGTCGCTGCTCCACTGCCCCCATCCTCGCTGCCCCTGACCGCGTCCCCCTGTCCCCCTTCTGTCATTGCGGGGAGGGGGGGGGGGGGAAGGATGTGTCCCCTTGGTGTCCCACCCCCACCCCGCCCTTCTGCAGCCCCTGGCCCCCGCACCCCACCCTCTGCACCCATAGGTCCCATTGCCCCCCCCCCCAACTCCATTGCCCCATGTCCTGCCTTGCTGCCCCACCTGCCCTGCCCTCCCCCCCCCGCCACCTGCCTCCCAGCAGAGCCCAGCCTGGCCCCTGCCCCACGCCATGGGGCAGAGCTGCGGGCAGATCCCCTCCCCCGGGGGGGCAGGGTGCTGGGAGCGGGACAGGTGGCTGTGGGATTAACGCTAACGAGCTGTTTCATAACGGGGTCAGGAGGCCACGGGGGGAGTGCGGGCAGGGGGCCAGGCTGGGATCAGCCCCACCTGGGACAGCCGGGATCCTGTACTCACCCCACTGCGGCCCCACGGCACGGCCACAGCCTTGTACAGGCACCCCATGGTGCCCCGTGGGGCTGGGTGCCCACATCCCTGGGTGTAGGCACCCCAGTGTTGGTCCGTGGGGCTGGGTGCCACATCCTCAGCACAGGCACCCCAATTGCCCTGTGGGGTTGGGTGCCCACATGTCTGGGCACAGGCACCCCAATGTTAGCCCATGGGGCTGGATGCCCACATCCCTGGGTGTAGGCACCCCAGTGTTGGTCCGTGGGGCTGGGTGCCCACATCCTCACGCACAGGCACCCCAACGTTGCCCTGTGGGGTTGGGTGCCCACATGTCTGGGCACAGGCACCCCAATGTTAGCCCATGGGGCTGGATGCCCACATCCCCACACACAGGCATGCTGCAGACAGACCCTCAGTTCTCCACATTTAATGACTGGGCAGGGGGACAAGGGGCTGGGGCAGGACCCCTGGCTGCCACCCATGGCCTCCTGTGGGCTGTTGGGCATGGGGGTCTCCCACGGGGCCAGGGTTTTCCCAGGGAGGGATGCAGGACGATGTTCCACAGCAGGACATGGTGGCTGTCAAGACTGGGAGCCGTCAGGGGGCAGAGCTGTGATGCTCAGGCATCCTGCAAGGACAAAAGGATGATGGTGGCTTGATCCTGCCCTGCCAGGTGACCCAGGGTGTCCCATGGCATCGGGGGGGGGATCCCAGACCTGGCAGACCACACCGATGTCCTCCCGGTGGGTGCAGTCATGGTGTCCCCAGGTGCGGTGGGCGCAATCCTGCAGGGTCACCTCCTCACCCCGGCAGCGGACGTCATCCAGCCAGATGCGCCCGGCGCCGGGGCCAAAGCGAGGCCGTCCCTGGGGAAGGTCACCAACTGTCCCCGCTGCCCCGCAGCCCAGCTCCCGGCAAACCACCGCCGCGTTGGTCCTGCTCCAGCTGTCATCGCAGACTGTGCCCCACTGCCCGGCATGGTTCACCTCCAACCGCCCAGCGCAGCGCCCAGGGCCACCCACCAGCCGCAGCTGGAAGGGCTCTGTGGGGACACGGGGGTGACACCAGCCCCAAAGGCCTCCCCCCTCCCCCCCCCAAAGGTAAGCATCACCCCACCCCATTTGCACGCTCACCCTCACAGTCAACGGCGGACACCCGACCCGTGGGGCAGGACGATGACTGCCCTGGATGAAGGATGCAGTGCTCCAGGGCCAGCTCCTGCCCAGTGCACTGCACCCGCTGCAGCACCACCGGGGCGGCGCCAGCTGCCACAGGACTGCAGGGTGCTGGGATGAGGCGCGGGCGACCGCAGCCCAGCTGGCGGCACAGCACCCGGGCAGCCACTGGGTCCCAGCCCTCAGCGCAGACGGAGCCCCAGGTGCCGTCGAAGAGGAGCTCCAGGCGCCCGGCACAGCGTGAGCGGCCACCCCACAGCCGGGCTGGCACCGCTGCAGTGGGGGGGAAGGTGTACAGTACCAGTATGACCAGTACAGTCGCGGTCTACCCAGCATGGCCCCAGTCTGCCCAACCCATCCCCAGTCTGCCCAGTACAAGCCCCAGTCTGCCCAGCACATCCCCAGTCTGCCCAGTACAAGCCCCAGTCTGCTCAACCCATCCCCAGTCTGCCCAGTACAAGCCCCAGTCTGCCCAGCACATCCCCCAGTCTGACCAGCACATCCCCAGTCTTCCCAGTACAAGCCCCAGTCTGCTCAACCCATCCCCAGTCTGCCCAGTACAAGCCCCAGTCTGACCAGCACATCCCCACTCTTCCCAGTACAAGCCCCAGTCTGCCCAGCACATCCCCAGTCTTCCCAGTACAAGCCCCAATCTGACCAGTGCAAGCCCCAGTCTGACCAGCACATCCCCAGTCTGCCCAGTGCAAGCCCCAGTCTGCCCAGCACATCCCCAGTCTGCCCAGTACAAGCCCCAGTCTGACCAGCACATCCCCAGTCTGCCCAGTGCAAGCCCCAGTCTGACCAGCACATCCCCAGTCTGCCCAGTGCAAGCCCCAGTCTGACAGCACATCCCCAGTCTTCCCAGTACAAGCCCCAATCTGACCAGTGCAAGCCCCAGTCTGACCAGCACATCCCCAGTCTGCCCAGTGCAAGCCCCAGTCTGACCAGCACATCCCCAGTCTGCCCAGTACAAGCCCCAGTCTGATCAGAACAAGCCCCAGTCTGCCCAGCCACATCCCCAGTCTGCCCAGTGCAAGCCCCAATCTGACCAGCACATCCCCAGTCTGCCCAGTGCAAGCCCCAGTCTGATCAGCACATCCCCAGTCTTCCCAGTACAAGCCCCAATCTGACCAGTGCAAGCCCCAGTCTGACCAGCACATCCCCAGTCTGCCCAGTGCAAGCCCCAGTCTGACCAGCACAATTCCAGTCCACCCAGTAGAAGCCCTCCTACAGATGGTCCATGCCCCAGTGCCTGCCACATCCTGTGGTCGCTGATCCCACGGTCCCTAAGTATCACCAGGGGGACACCAGGGGACATCTGGGGACACCCGGGAGACATGGGGGGACACCCAGGGGACACCCAGCAGACCCCCAACGTACCAGATCCGGCCACAACACCGCAGCACAGAGCTGGGGAGAGAAAAGGAACAGCTTGGAGTGGGGACCCAGCCCTCACCCCACGGACACCCCACCACTGTACACACCCCACTGAGCCCCAACCCCCACCCCAACCCCGTGACCCCCCCCCCGCTTTCGCCCCCAAGTGCCCCCCAGCTCTGTGGTCCTCTAAGCCCCCACCCCCACCCCCGCCCCCTCCCCTGTGACCCCCAATCCCTCACCGAGGCACAGCCCGAGGCCGACCAGCCCCCCCATGCTGCACCTGCGTGGGACCCCCGCCTCCCAGGCCCCCCCCCCTTTTAAAGCTCTCTCCCAGCGAAAGCCTTGGGGGACAGCGGGTGGGGGGACAGGGGGGAGGAAGTGAAAGCACCATGGGGAAGTGCTGAGGGAGCCAGCCCGGCGCCATGGGGCCATTGGAGACGGGGGTGTGGGGCGGGGAGCAGGATCAGGCCCCCCACATCCTCCAGAAAGGGGCTCTGCTACCTGAACCCCCCCAGGTCACCCCTCCCACACCCGAGGATGGGCCCGAGGTGTGGCTGATCCCCCCCCACCCCCCAAAATGATGCTCCCCATTGCACCACCCCACCTCAAGATGCTCCAGGATTGGCAGGGTGGGAGGGGTCCAGCCCCACTTTATTTCATCTGGGGGTCACAGAAGCCCCTCTAAGTCACCCAACCAGATGGGTGACACACACACCATCCCCCCCCCAGCTCATGACCCCATCACAGCCGAGAGCTGCTGGCAGGGGGGGGGCCCTTAAAGCCCCCCAGGAGGTGCTGAAGGGTCAAGGCCACCCGCAGGTCCCCCCGCAGCCCCCGCACCTCCTGCAGAAGGGCCTGCAGTTGGGGGGCCGGGCAGGGGGAGCAGCTGCCAGACCCCCCTCCCCACTGCTGCCCCATCCCAGGGTGGGCTGGTGGTGGTGCTGCTGGTGGATCTGGACCTGTGGGGTGAGACACGGAGACCCCCCTAAAATGCAGCCATGAGAGATAGCCCCCCCGCCCAAAATGTTTTGTCATCGTGCCCCCCAAAAAAACCCCAGAATTTGGGATGCAGAGGGGGCCCTGCATCCCCCTCCCCCGCCAGCACCCACTCCCATGCCACCCCAGAGCCCTGGGGTCCCAGGGGGTGTCACCTCAGGAGTTGGGGGTCTGCTGGCAGGACAACTCCCTGCCACTGTGCCCCCCACCCCACCCCAGGCTTACCTGTGCATGGGGCCCCAGGGTGCACAGGGTCTGTTGGCATGTGGGCAGGATAGGTGCCGAGGGGCTCCAGGTGGGCCTGGGGGGCTGTTGGAGGGGTCTGGGTGCCAAGGGGCTCTGTGGGGTGCTGGTGAAGTGCTGGGGGGGTCTGGGTGCTGAGGAGCTCTGTGGGGTGCAGGGGGGGGGTACTGGGGGTGTCTGGGTGCTGAGGGGCTCCAGGGGAGGCTGAGAGGATTCTGGGGGAGTCTGGGTGCTGAGGGGCTCCAGGGGAGGCTCAGATGATGCTGGGGAGGTCCAGGTGCTGAGGGTCTCTGTGGAGTGCTGGGGGGATGCTGAGGGGGTCTGGGTGCTGAGGGGTTCCAGGGGGGCCTGAGGGGGTGTTGTGGGGCTCTGGGTGCCAAGAAGCTCCATGGGCGTGGGGGGGATACTGGAGGGAGCTGGGTGCCAAGGGACTCCAAGGGGGGCTGAGAAGGTGCAGGTGGTGTCTCGGTGCTGAGGGTATCTGTGGGGTGCTGAGGGGGTGCTGGGAGGGTCTGGGTGCTGAGGGGCTCTGTAGGGTGCTGGGGGGTGCTGGGAGGGTCTGAGTGCTGAGGCTCTTCATGGGGTGCTGCGGGGGTGCTGGGGGGGATCTGGGTGATGAGGGTCTCTTGGGGTGCTGGGGGAGTGCTGGGAGGGTCTGAGTGCTGAGCATCTTCATTGGGTGCTGCTTGGGTGCTGGGGGGATCTGGGTGATGAGAGTCTCTGGGTGCTGGGGGGCTCTGGGGAGCACTGGGAGAGGCTGCAGGATCCTGGACCCAGTTGGACTGCAAGGGCGGGGGGCGGCATAAGGGGGGGTTCTGTGATGGAGGGGGTGTGGGGGGGGAGCAGAGGCCCCAGCAGGCCCTGGGACCGGGTCTGCACCTGGGGAAAGAAGGGACACAGAGGTCTGCAAGGCCCCTGCACAGCCACCTCCAGGCCCCCTGAGCTGGGTGCTGGGTGAAGAAAACCCCATCCATCCATCAAACCATCCATCCATCCATCCATCCACCCATCCACCCACCCATCCACCACCATCCACCCACCCACCCACCCACCCATTCATCCACCAATCCATCCATCCACCCATCCACCCATCCATCCATCCACCCATCCATCTATCCATCCATCCACCCACCCACCCACCCACCAACCCATCCATCCACCCACCCACTAACCCGTCCACCCAGTTATACACCCATCCACCCACCCACCAAGCCACCCATTCATCCATCCACCCATCCACCCACCCACCAACCCACTAACCCATCCATCCACCTGCCCACTGACCCATCCATTCCTCTTTCCTTGCCATCCATCCATCCATCCATCCATCCATCCACCTACCCATGCTCCTAACTTTCTGTCCTTCCCTCCTTCCACCTTTCTGTCCACTCATTCGCCCCTTCCCCTCTTGGTCTATCCACACATAGCCCCTACTCTCTTTCTACCCACCCCAGCCCTCCAACATTTCATTCTTTTCCTGAAAATTTCCTCCAAATAATTCCTTGCTTAGTACCATCTGGATCTATATCTGCTGTGCTCCTCATGGTAGCTTCTGGACCAGGTTTGTTTCCAAACTGGATGTGTCCTGGGTACCTTCAGGACCTGGTTCTGCTGCAGGATGTTCCTCAGGGTATCACCTAGACCAAAATCTGCTGAAGAATGTGTGCTCCATTTGGTACCATCTGAATCCAGTTCTGCTGAAGGACTTGCATACAGTGTGGCACCACTGGGATCCAGTTCCACTGGAGGATGCGTGCTCCTCATGGTACCTTCAGGACCTGGCTCTTCTGCAGGACGTGTGCTCATTGTGGTATCTTCAGCACCTGGTTCTGCTGAAGGACGTGTGCTCATTGTGGTACCTTCAGGACCCGGCTCTGCTGAAGGATGTATGCTCCATGTGGTACCTTCAGGACCTGGCTCTGCTGAAGGACGTGTGCTCATTGTGGTACCTTCAGGACCCGGCTCTGCTGAAGGATGTATGCTCCATGTGGTATCATCTGGATCCAGCTCCACTGGAGGATGTGTGATCATTGTGGTATCTTCAGGACCTGGCTCTTCTGCAGGACGTGTGCTCATTGTGGTATCTTCAGGACCAGGTTCTGCTGAAGGACGTGTGCTCATTGTGGTACCTTCAGGACCTGGTTCTGCTGAAGGACGTGTGCTCATTGTGGTACCTTCAGGACCTGGTCTGCTGAAGGACGTGTGGGTGCTCATTGTGGTACCTTCAGGACCTGGCTCTGCTGAAGGATGTATACTCATTGTGGTACCTTCAGGACCTGGTTCTGCTGAAGGACGTGTGCTCATTGTGGTACCTTCAGGACCTGGTCTGCTGAAGGACGTGTGCTCATGTGGTACTTCAGGACCTGGTCTGTACCTTCAGGACCTGGCTCTGCTGAAGGACGTGTGCTCATTGTGGTACCTTCAGGACGACCTGGTTCTGCTGCAGGACGTGTGCTCCTCAAGGTATTAACTAGACCAAAATCTGCTGAAGAACGTGTGCTCCATGTGGTATCATCTCGATCCAGTTCCACTGGAGGACGTGTGCTCTTCATAGTACCTTCAGGGCCTGGTTCTCCCAGGTTCTGGTTACTCCACACAGTATTACCTGCTGGGACCACCACGGTGGGGGCCAAGTCCTGCCTTGCTTTGGGCCTGGTGCTTCGTGTGGTACTAACCAGGTCCTGCCCCACTTTGGCTTGAGTGGCATCAATGGGATCTTCTCCTGCTGGTTGTTGGGTGAGCTGGATGGCAACTGCCACATCCTGCCTTGTTCGTGGTTGGGTGGCACCAACTGCATCCTGCCCTGCCTTGGGCTTGGTACTTTCCACGCTCCCAATGAAGCCCCGTTCTGGTGGTTTCCTGGTGGTCTGGTTGGCACCTGCCAGAACCTGTCCAGCTTTGGGTTGAGTGATCTGTATGGTACTGGTTGGATCCCATCCTGCTGTGGGTCGGGTGACACGGATGGTACCAACTGGATCCCATCCTGCCTTGGACCTGTTGGTGCCAGCTGGATTCCATCCTATTTGGACCTGTTGGTGCCAGCTGGATTCCATCCTGCTTTGGACCTGTTGGTGCCAGCTGGATCCCATCCTGCCTTGGACCTGTTGGTGCCAGCTGAATGCCATCCTGCCTTGGACCTGTTGGTTCCCACTGGATCCCATCCTGCTTTGGACCTGTTGGTGCCAGCTGAATTCCATCCTGCCTTGGGACCTGTTGGTTCCCACTGGATCCCGTGCTGCCTTGGACCTGTTGGTGCCAGCTGGATCCCATCCTGCCTTGGACCTGTTTGTTCCCACTGGATCCCGTGCTGCCTTGGACTTGGTGCTCTGGATGATGCCAGCCGGATCCTGTTCTGCTTTGAGTCGGGTGATCCTGATGATACGAATGGGATCTCGCCCTGCTTTGGCTTGGGTGGTGCTGGTTTGACCCTGTCCTGCAGGGCGCTGGGTGCCAGGGGTGGTACCAGTTGCATCCCATCGTGTGGGGTGCTGGGTGCTGGGGGTGGTGCTGGCCAGGCCCTGTCCTGCAGGATGCTGGGTGCTGCTGGCAGGCAGAGAGGTCCCCGTTGGTGACAGCAGGTCCCCTTGCCCTGCAGCAACGAGAGGGTCGCTCAGCCCAGTTCAGGGGGGGGAGGGGGGCACCCAGGGCCAGAAGCAGGGGCATCCCTTAGGGACAGGGTCTCTGGAACATGGGGAGAGACCCCAACAGGCAGGGGAGGTGCATGAGGGGGGGCCATGCCCCCCAAATCTGCTTTGTCCCCCAGCCCTGTAGCCAGGCCAGGGCAGCAAAACATGGGGTCCCGTGTTGCAAGCGGCCACCCACCAGCTCCTTGGGACCCAGCACAGGGGGACGGGGACCCCCACCCTGCGCCTCCTACCCCTGCGGGCTGTCCCTGTGGTGGGCTGGCTGGCTGCGGTGCTCCGGGGCGAGCCAGGGCCGTGGGGCTGTGCAGAGGGGGGCACCCGGGACAGCTTCATCCACAGCTGGTGGGGAGTGGGCTCAGCGGGGCGGACATCCAGGCTGGCCAGCTCACCTGCGGGCAGGGGAGGCCAGTGTGAGCCCTGCAGCACACGCACTGCACCTGCGCTGCACGCATGCTGCACCCTGCCCGCGCACACACGCACTGCACATACTCAGTGTCCCCATGCACTGCACGCACACGCACTGCACCCTGCCCGCGCACACACGCACTGCACAGACTCAGCGTCCCCGTGCACTGCACGCACACGCACTGCACCCTGCCCATGCACACACTGCACACATGCAAGCATTGCACGTGCATGCACTGCACAGACTCTGTGTCCCTGTGCACTGCACCCAGCACTGCACCCTGCCCTGCCCTGCTGCACAACCTGGTGTCCCCGTGAACTGCCACACTGCGCCCTGCCCATGCACGCACTGCACACATGCAAGCATTGCACGTGCAGCCTGCACAGACTCTGTGTTCCTGTGCACTGCACACACGCACTGCACCCTGCCCAAGCACACACGACACACTGCAGACCCCGCACGCCTCACTGCTGCCACGTACCATGGCCACACTGCACCCCATGGACCACGCACCCACGGGGTTTGCAATTCAGCTGTGGTGTCCCCGTGCCCGCTCACTCCCCTGGGACCACCCGAACGGGTGTGGGGCTGTGTGCCCACTGCATCACCCCCACAGGGGCACGGCCTGCAGCCCCCCGCATCACAGGTACCTGCGCAGACAACGGCAGCATCCTCCCGATGCTGGCAGTTGGTGACACCCCAGGGGGAAGCCGGGCACGCCAGCAGGGATGACTCGTTCCCTTGGCACCGCACATCATCCAGCCAGATGGGCCCGGTGCCCTCGCCAAAAAAAGCTGCCCGGGGTGCATCGAGGGCGTCCCCGCAGCCCAGCTGGCGGCAGACCACCGCCGCGTCCGGCAGCCCCCACAGGTCATCGCAGACGGTGCCCCAGTGCCCAGCATGGAAGATCTCCAGCCGGCCAGCGCAGCGCCCCATGGCCCCCACCAGCCGCAAAGTGGGAGCCCCTGGAAGAGAGGCCGGGGTGGGTGTCAGCACAGGCCCCTGGGACCATGGGTGGGGGGTACTTGTGCATAACCATGCCTGTGAACACCCTACCCGGGCATGCCATACCTGGGCACACCATAGCTGTGCACACCGTACCTGTGCACGCTGTGCCTGTGCACACTGTACATGTACACGCTGTAACTGTGCACACTGTACCTGTGCACACCGTACCTGTGCATGCTGTGCCTGTACACACTGTACATGTACACGCTGTAACTGTGCATGCTGTACATGTACACACTGTACTTGTGCATGCTGTACCTGTGCATGCTGTGCCTGTACACACTGTACATGTACACACTGTACCTGTGCAGCTGTCCTGTGCACTTGCCTGTCACACTTCTGTACGCTGTGCCTGTGCAGCTGTCCTGTGCACGTAACCTGTGCTGCTGTACTTGCACTTGCCCTGCACACTTTATTGCTCTGCGTACCTGGGCACGCTGCACCCCTGCAAGCTGTAACAGGCGGCTGGGTAGTGGTGGGCAGCGGCATGGGGGTCCAGGTGGGCTCGGTGGTGCCGAAGGGCTGGAAGCGGTGAGCTGTGGGGAGCAGCAGTCAGGTGAGGGGTCCCCAATTTGGCCCCCCTGCTCGCTCACCCCCCCACCCACCACAGCCCACCTGAGCAGACGGCGCTGGCATCCTCTTCATGGGCGCAGACATGGGGACGCCAACCCCGGTGCCGGCACAGCGCCAGGCGCTCCTCGGTGCCCCGGCACCGCAACCCATTGAGCCAGATGGGACCCGCGCCCTCTCCAAACCAGGCCCCCGGTGGGGCGGCCAGGGCGGCCCGCACCCAGCTGCCCCACCGGGAATGACCCTGGGGACAGCCCGCGCTCAGGCACGGTGGCCAACGGCCCCGCAAACCCCGCCGGGCCACTGGGACCCACTGGTAGCCCTGCACATGCTGGAAACTGCTGAGTCCCCCTGGGAGCTTCTGCACTCACTGGGACCTATTGGGACCTGCTGGGACCCACTGGGAGCCCTGCATGCCCCCCAGGGACCCCTGCCCACAGTAGGACCCACTGGGATCCTTTGCACACACTGGGATTTCTGGGACCACTGGGAGCCCTGCATGCCCCCCAGGGACCCTGCCCACAGTAGGACCCACTGGGATCCTTTGCACACACTGGGGGGCGGGTTCTGGGCACACTGGGAGCCCTGCATGCCCCCCAGGGACCCCTGCCACACTGGACCTGCTGGCTGGAACCACTGACCTGCGGACCCACTGGGACCTGCCTGAACCTGGGACCTGGGGGTTGGACCTACTGGGATCCTTTGCATACACTGGGACCTTCTGGGACCAACTGGGATCTGCTGCAGCCCCTGCACACATTGGGACCAACTGGGATCCTTCACATACACTGGGACCCACTGGGACCCCTGTACACACTGGGACCTGCTGGGACCCACTGAGACCCCTACCCCCGGGCCCGGACCCACTGGGATCCTTTGCACAGACTGGGACCTGCTGGAACCTACTGGGAGCCCTGCCCACTCTGGGGCCTGCTGGAACTCCCACCCACACTGGGACCTACTGGGATCCTTTGCACAAACTGGGATCCACTGGGATCCTTTGTACACACTGGGACCCATTGGGATTCAGTGGGATCCTCTGCACACACTGGGACCTGCTGGAACCCACTGGGATCCTTTCTCTGGGACCCCCGGGACTCCCCCTCACTGGGCCTCACTGGGAACCACTGGGCCAGGTCCCTCCCCACCCCCGCTGCCTCCCCTCCCCTCCTCTCCCTTCTCCCCCCCCGGTACCTGCGCTGTGGGGTCCCAGCAGCCCCACTGGAGACCGAGTGGAGAGGATGAGTGGGGGGCTCAGGCGTCCAGGCACCCCACCCCATCCCAGGCTCCCCAGGTGGCCGGGGGCCCCACCGTGCCCCGCGACCAGTGACCAGTCCCCGGCCCCATGACCTTCATCAACCAGTGCCCACTGTCCTTCCCAGTTCCCAGTGCCCCATGCCCAGTGCCATTCCCAGTTCCCAATGACCAGTGCCCCATGCCCAGTGACCAGGCCCAGCATGGACCATGGTTCCCAGTGCAATTCCCCGCCCTTCCCCCCCCGCCCCTCCAGTGGCGTGCCCTCCCAGTGTCCCACAACCATCATCGACCAGTGCCCAGTGTCCTTCCCAGTTACCGGTGCCCAGTGCCCCATGCCCAGTGTCCTTCCCGGTTCCCAGTGCCCAGCACAGCCCACAGTGCCCAGTGCCCTTCCCAGTGCCAAGTATCCAGTGCCCCATGCCCTGCCCAGTGCCCAGCACCACCCATGATGCCCAGTGCAATTCCCAGTGCCCTTCCCAGTGCCAAGTATCCAGTGCCCCATGCCCTGCCCAGTGCCCAGCACCACCCACACTGCCCAGTGCCCAGTGCCCCCCCCAGTGTCCCACAGCCCCCAGTGCAGTGTCCAGCCCCTTTGCAGTGCCCTGCCCAGTGTCCCCCCCCAGCAGTGCCCAGTTCTGTATCAACCCCGCTCCCAGCACCCACACCAACCCTGCCTAACACAGCCCCGTGCAGTTCATGCAGTCCATGCAGTCCCATGCAGTATCCGTGCAGTGCTTGTGCCCATGCCCATGCAGTGCTCGTGCCAGTGCAGAGCCCCGTGCTGTATTCAACCCCGCTCCCAGCACCCACACCACACCCGTGCCGTACGTACACAGCCCCCGTGCAGTGCTCATGCAGTTCCCATGCAGTTCCCATGCAGTGTCCGTGCAGTGCTTGTGCCCATGCCCATGCAGTGCCCGTGCCCCAGCCCCCCCGTGCAGTGCCCACGCCCCTGCAGTGCAGGCGGTGCTACCGGGCTCACCCAGGAGCAGGAGGGTGAGGGCCATGGCGGGCGGTGGTGGCAATGGGGGCGGCCGGGGGAGGGGGCTGGGGGGGGGGGGGAAAGGGGGAGGCAGGGCCCCCCCCGTTGGTCCCCCCCAACCCGGCGGGGCTTGGGCCAGGGCAGGTGGGGGTTAACGCCGGAGCCACGCGGCGCCCAGGGGACACAAGCGCAGCACCCACGCGTGTGCACGTGGCCTCCCGCCGCCCCGCCACGCGTGGGCACGTGGCCTCCTGCTACCCCAACCACGTGGGGGCCCCCAACATGCGTGTGCATGGGACCCCCAAAAACACAGCACGGCCCCCCCCAACACGGGGCCCCACTGGCGGGGCTTCCACCAACTGTGTGCCGGCCTCCTGCTACCCTGACATGTGCACGGGGCCTCCTGCTACCCTGACACACGTGTGCACAGGGCCTCCCACCAACACATGTGTGCACATGGCCTCCTGCTACCCTGACATGTGTGTTCATGGGGCCCCCCACCAACATGTGTGTGCACGGGCCCCCCACCAACAACAGTGTGTGGGGGCCCCCCCCAACCCGCCCCCCACCAACACATGTGCACATGGCCTCCTGCCGCCCCGACACGTGTGTTGGCCTTGACACCATGTGCAGGGGCCTCCCACCAACACGGTGTCGCCCTGCTACCCTGACGTGTGTGTGCACGTGGCCTCTCCGCAGCACGTGTGTGCATGGGGTCCCCACCAACACGCGTGTGCACATGGCCTCCCACTGCCCTGACACGCATGTGCATGGGGGCCTCCCACCAACACGCGTGTGCATGGCCTCCTGCACACCGCACATGCACACGCACGCACACACCCAGGCACGCTTGCACACGTGTGCACACGGGCATACACACACATGCGCAGATGTACGAATGCACGCACACGCACACAAATGTGCACACACACACGTGTACACACGTGCACATGTGCATGCATATGCACACATGCACACACACGCACATCACGCCCACATGCACACACACGTGCACATGCACGCACACATGCACACACACGTGCACACACATACTGGGAGTCAGTGGGGCCATACTGGGGAAATCCCAGGGCAACACTGCCGGCAGGGCAGATACTGGGGCCATACTGGGGGTGATATTGGGGCCATACCGGAGGGTCAGCGGGGCCATACTGGTGGGATACTGGGGCCATACTGGAGGGTCAGCGGGCCATACAGGGGATGATACTGGGGCCATACTGGGGTGGGGGGGTGTCACAGGGCCACACTGGGTGGGATACTGGGGCCATACTGGGGGGTGGAGCCATAATGGGGCGGGGGGGTGTCACAGGGCCACACTGGGGATACTGGGGCCATACTGGGGATGATACTGGAGCCATAATGGGGCGGGGGGGTGTCACAGGGCCACACTGGGGGGGGATACTGGGGCCATACTGGTCCTGTACAGGGCCCTGTGGGCTGTACAGGGCGGGTCACAGACCCACTGGGGCTGATGGGGGGCGGGGCTGGCAGCAGGGTTTGGGGGGGGCTCCCCTGGGTGCGGGGCTGGGGGTGCCCCTGGGCGCCCCATTGCCCCCTGTGCCCGTCAGTGCCCCCCGGGTCACCAAAGGTCCCAGTGCCCGCCCCCCGCGGAGCCTTGTGCCCCCCAATAACCCCCAGAGTGCCCCCCCGACCCTGGTGTCCCCCTTCCCCCCTAATCCCCCCTCCCCAGTGCTCCCAGTAAACCCAACTTCCCAGTAACACCCCCTCCCCCGCTCCGCGCACTGCTCCCTCTTGGTCCCTCCCGACTCCCCCCCCCCCCCCCCCGCAGGCCCTTCCCCTAGCGACAGGCCCCGCCCATAGAGACAGGCCCCGCCCATAGCGACAGGCCCCGCCTCTCCCGGTGCCCGCCCCCCCCCGCCGGGAAGGAAGAGCGCACCGGAGGTGGGGGGGGGGGAGGAGGGGGCACCGTTTATTGACCACGCCCACGGCGGACCCAGGCGTCCGGGAGCACCCCCCCCCCCCCCCCACTGCACGGGTACCCAGGGGGGGCCCGATCCTCTCCCCCACCCCCCCCACCCGGGGGGCCCCGGGGCTAAAGCCACCCCCCCCCCCTTCAGCTCCGGCTCTGCAGGGGTGGCTGGGGGGGGGGGGGGCATGGGGGTCCCGTGGGGCATCCTGGGGGGGTCCTGGGTGCCCTTGGGGATCCTGGGGGTCCCGGGGGTCATGAGGGTCCGGCCCCCCCCCCCCAGAAGTTGTGCATCAGTGGGACCCCGGGGCTGAGCCCCCACCCCAGCTCCACAGGGGGGTCCCGAGGGGTTTTGGGGGGGTCCCAGGGGGTGTGGGTGTGTCCCTCACCCCTCAGAAGGTGTGAACCAGCGGGACGCTGGGCAGCTCTGGCGCGGGGGGTCCCGTCCCCGTGCCCCCCCCACCACTGCCCCCCCCAGCCACCCCCCGGGCTGGGGTGGGGGGCTGCCCCCCACCACTGCCCCCCAGTGCCGGCACCCCGAACCAGGAGGATCCGGGGGGGCCAGGGGGGGGCGCGGGCAGCCCGGGGCGGGCAGGTCCCCCCTCAACCCCCCGCAGCAGCAACACGGGGGGAAGCCCCCCGGCCGCCCCCAGCACCGCCAGCCGTGGGGACGGGGAGGGGGATGGCGCCCCCCCTGCCATGAGCACCTCGGGGGGCTGCGGCTGGATGCTGGGCACCTCTGTGGCCTGGAGATGGACATTTGTCACCTCCATTGTCTTAGCTGGATGTCGGGCACCTCAGTGGTCTGGAGATGGACATCGGGTACCTCAGTGGTTTCGAGGTGGACACTGGGCACCTCTGTGGTTTGCAGCTGGATGTTGGGAACCTCCATGGTCTGGAGCTGGACGTCAGGCACCTCTGTGGCCTCGAGCTGGACATCGGGCACCTCTGTGGCCTGGAGCTGGATGCTGGGCACCTCCGTGGCCTGGAGATGTACATTGGTCACTCGTGGCCTGGAGATGGAGCTGGACTCTGAGGGCTGCGGAGGGCTTGCAGCTGGATGTTGGTGACTGAGGGCTGTGGCAGGGCTTGAGCTGGACATTTGGCACCTCGGTGGCCTGCAGCTGGATGTTGGTGACGTCGGAGGGTTGTGGCAGGGCTTGGAGCTGGACATTTGTCACCTCCGTGGCCTGCAGCTGGATGTTGGTGACATCCAAGGGTTGCGGTAGGGCTTGGAGCTGGATGTTGGTGACATCCAAGGGTTGTGGCAGGGCTTGAAGCTGGACATTTGTCACCTCTGTGGCCTGCAGTTGGATGTTGGTGACATCTGAGGGTTGTGGCAGAGCATGGAGCTGGACATTTGTCACCTCAGCAGCTTGGAGCTGGATGTTGGTGACGTCCAAGGGCTGCGGCAGGGCTTGGAGCTGGACGTTGGTCACCTCGGCTGCCTGCAGCTGGACACCGGTGACCTCGGGGGGCTGTGGTCCCCGCGGGGGGAGGACACCACTGACGCCACCCCTCAGGACAATGACGCTGGCCCCCGCCGGTGCCCCTGCCACTGCCTGGAGCTGGACACCGGGCAGCGTCTGCCCCGTGCCAGGTACCAACAGGATGCTCTGCCCGGTGGCAGGGGGGCCCGATGCCCGGGGACCCTTCCCCGCCCGGGGTGGGGGACCCTCGGCGGGCAGGAGGGTGAAGGCAGGGGGCTCAGCCGGGGGGCTGGGCAGCAGGAGGAGTTCCGGGGGGTGCCGGGGGGCTGGGGATGAGCTGCAGGCCCGGGGGGTCTGCACCAGCAGGAAGGTCTGGGGTTCAGGGGGAGGCAGCGGGGGGCGGCGGGGGGTCCCGCGGGGCCCGGGGCTGGGGGGGGGACGCGGGGTGGAGGCCATGCGAAGGCCTTGGGGAGCGGGCAGCGGTAGGGGCGGGCGGGGAGGGGGGGGTGGAGCGGAGGTTGGAGGAGTGGGTGAAGGTCTTGCCGCACTGGGGGCAGGCGTAGGGCCGCTCGCCAGTGTGGACCCGCTGGTGTTGCCGGAGGTTGGAGGTTTGGGCGAAGGCTTTGCCGCAGACAGGGCAGGCGTGGGGCCGCTCGCCGGTGTGGAGCTGGCGATGGCGGCGGAGGCAGGATGTGTTCTTGAAGGCTTTGGGGCAGTCGGGGCAGCGGTAAGGGCGTTCCGGGGCGGGCTGGGCTGCCGGGGGGGGGGGGGGGGGGGTGAAGGTCTTGGGGCAGACGGTGCACTTGAAGGGCCGCTCGGCAGCATGGCCGTGCCGGTGCCGGGCCAGCCCCGAGCTGTTCTTGAAGGTCTTGCCGCAGGTGGGGCAGCGGTGGGGGGCGGCCGGGGGGCTCACCGCTGTCACCGAGTGGCTGCCTTGGTGGCCCAGCAGCTCCTCCTCGCTGGTGAAGCTCAGCGGGCAGGCAGAGCACCTCCAGAGCGTCTCCAGTGCCGCGGCGGGGGCTGGGAGGAGCGGTGGCATGGCAGCGTGGCCGGCATGGCTCTGGAGGTGTTTCTGCAGGCAGGCGTCGGAGACAAGGCCCACAGGTCGGGCACTCGTGGGGCCGGGCGCCGGCGTGGGTGCGGCGGTGGAGGAGGAGGTTGGAGGAGTGGGTGAAGGTCTTGCCGCACTGGGGGCAGGCGTGGGCCCTCGCCGGTGTGGACCCGCGGTGTTGCCGGAGGTTGGTGGCTTGGGCGAAGGCTTTGCCGCAGACGGGGCAGGCGTGGGGCCGCTCGCCGGTGTGGGGCCGGGGCGGAGGCTGGAAGAGTTCTTGAAGGCCTTGGGGCAAGCGGGGCACTTGTAGGGCCGCTCGCCCGTGTGGCTGCGTTGGTGGTGGGCCAGGCGGGACGACCACCTGAAGGCCTTCCCGCACTCCCGGCAGGCGTAGGGTTGGTCGGCTGCGCCCGTGCCCCCGGCCCGCGACCCGGCTGGCCCCGCTGGTGGCGTCGCTCCTGCCATGCTGGCGGCCCTGGGGGTGACAGAGAGGGGCTGGGCAGGGTGCGACTGCCCCCCCCCCCCCGGGGCCACGGGGACCGGCTGGGGGGGCGTGGCCTCGGCGTGGGGGCGTGGCCTAGGCGGATGGGGAGGAGCCAGCCCAGCACATTGGCAGGGCTAAGGGGGCGTGGCCACCCCGCAGAAGGCTCCGCCCCGCCAGCCAGTGATCCCCCCAGGCCCCCCCCCCCGCCCCAGCCCCCGCCCCCTCCGGCCGGTCCCCCCCGGCCCCCCCCCCCCGGCCCCCCCCCCTTCCCCCGGCCCCGCCCCCTCCGCCTGTCTCCCCCCTCAGGCCCCGCCCCCGCAATCCCCGAGGCCACGCCCCCGCAAGCCTGTGTTCCCCTCAGGCCACGCCCCCTCCGCCCGTGTTCCCTTCAGGCCACGCCCCCTCCAGCCCGTGTCCCCCCTCAGGCCCCGCCCCCGCAAGCCAGTGTTCCCCTTCAGGCCCCGCCTCTCCGGCCCCCTTTCCCCTTCAGGCCACGCCCCTCCGGCCCGTGCCCCTTCAGGCCCCGCCCCTGTCGCGCCTCCAGGCCCCGCCCCCGCCGGCCCTCAAGCCCCTCAGGCCCCGCCCCCGCCGGCTCGTGCTCGCCGTCAGGCCCCGCCCCCGCCGCGCCGCCAGGGCCCGCCCCCGCCCCCCTCAGGCCCCGCCCGCCCCGCCCACCCCGCGCAGGCGCCGCCGCCCCGGCTCCGCCGCCGTCGCCACCGCCGCCCCCCCCCCCCCCGCCCCGGTGCCCGCTCACCTGCCGGGAAGGGCGCGGGGAGGCGCCGCCGCGGCGGGGCAGGGCAGGGCAGGGCAGGGCCCGCTCCCGCCGCCCGCCCGCCGCCGCACGCCCGCCCGCCCCCGCCGCAGCGCAACGACTGGGCCGCGCCGCGCGCGGAGCCACGCCCCCCGCCGCGCCGCGCGCACCCAGCGGCCCGGCCGGGCCCGCGCGGGGGCTCCTGGGAAATGGAGTCCCCGGCGCCGCCATCTTGGAGCGGTGAGGGAGGCGGGCAAGGGGCGCACCGCCTGTCCCCCCCGTAACGGGTCCGGGCACCCGGCGGGCCCCCCCCCCCCCAGGGGATTTGGGGGCCGCGGGGGGGTGAGGATGCGAGGGGGTTGGGGGGCTCGGGGAGGTTGGGGGGTGCCGGGGGAGTGGGGGGGATTTGGGACCGGGGGGGAGGGGGGGGAAGGGGGGGGGGGGGTATGGGGGGATGCAGGGGGGTCGGGGGCTGGGAGTGATTGGGGGGAGGGGACTGGGGGGTCCCCCAGGGACCTCCCATAGGAGCTGGAGATGGGAACAGGCAGGATCCCAGGAGCCCTGTCACCCCCTCTCCCTTGTCCCCGTCCCCCCAACCCCCCCAGTGGTCCCCCCCCGGCCACAACCTCCCTGGGCCATGACACCAAGGACACAGTAATGGACCAGGACAGGACCCCTCCCCCCCATCCAAGGACCCCCCAGAGGGGGACGGTGGCCACCCTGGTGAGGATGACTGGGGGGGTCCCCACTGCCACCCCCAAACCGAACTTGGGGACTGCCCCTTACATGTCCCTCAGGGGAGGCTTGTCGCTTGGGCAGGGTTGCCATAAGAAAGGGGGTGGGGGTCCCCTTATGGCCTCCCCCTTATGCCCCCCCTTCCCCTCTGTTGTTGCCCCCTCTTGCTCACAGCCCCCAGGACTGGGACCGAGGACATTGCCACCCTGGAGCCACCGATCGTGTCCCCCCGGGGGCAGCTGGGTGATGGCAAGGGTGCATGTGTAGACCCACACCCATGGTTTCATGGCTTCACAAGGTGTGCATGTAGACCCACACCCATGGTTTCATGGCTTCACAAGGTGCGCGTGTAGACACACACCCATGGTTTCATGGCTTCACAAGGTGCGCGTGTAGACACACACCCATGGTTTCATGGCTTCATGATGTGCGCGTGTAGACACACACCCATGGTTTCATGGCTTCACAAGGTGCGCGTGTAGACACACACCCATGGTTTCATGGCTTCATGATGTGCGCGTGTAGACACACACCCATGGTTTCATGGCTTCACAAGGTGCGCGTGTAGACACACACCCATGGTTTCATGGCTTCATGATGTGTGCGTGTAGACACACACCCATGGTTTCATGGCTTCACAAGGTGCGCGTGTAGACCCACACACCCATGGTTTCATGGCTTCACAAGGTGCGCGTGAAGACACACACCCAAGGGTTCATGGCTTCACAAGGTGCGCGTGTAGACACACACCCATGGTTTCATGGCTTCACAAGGTGCACGTGTAGACACACACCCATGGTTTCATGGCTTCACAAGGTGCGCGTGTAGACCCACACCCGTGGTTTCATGGCTTCATGATGTGCGCGTGTAGACCCACACCCATGGTTTCACGGCTTCATGATGTGCGCGTGTAGACCCACACCCATGGTTTCACGGGTGCTTCTGCAAGTAGGGCCGATGCAGACCTGCCAAGCCCACCTGCAACAAGGCTCTCTCCTCCAGCTGATGGCTGCAGAAGGCTTGAGGCTCCCTCGGAAGTGCCACTATCTTCTAGAAGGTGCGTGCCACGAAGAGGGGAGAAATTATTATGGTGGTAGAGTCACACAGCAGATTAGGAATAAGCACTGAGAAGCGGGAAAGGTGCAGAAACCAAGTTCAGCGAGCGTGTTGCTGCCATTTCAGTCGCGCTGACCATGGGCTATGGAACTTGAATAGCCAAAACCTGATGAAGTTCAACATGGGCAAGTGTCAGGTGCTGCACCGGGGGAGGTTGAACCCCATGGACCAGTACAAGCTGAGTGCTGACCTGCTGGAAAGCAGCTCTGCTGAGAGGGTCCTGGTGGACGACAAGCTGATCATGAGTGAGCAGGGTGCCCTTGTTGCCAAGAAGGCCAATGGTATCCTGGGGTGCATTAAGAGGAGTGTGGCCAGCATTTTGCTAATTGCTTTTTAAGCGCACTGCTGATTGCTATTGAAGCGCTGGACTCTGCACAGCCTGCAGGATGAACTCCCCAAGCACAGCCCCAGCGTGGGTTGTAGGCTCTTTGTGAGAGTGATTTTGAACAAGACTGTGCAGCCAGAGCACGAGGTGCCAGGGACTCTGCACCCACGGCTCTAACCTGATGTTCCTTACCTTGACCTTGGTAAGGAAAGGAGCCGAGCAAAGGGCTCCCTTATTTTCTGCAAGCACCCATCCTGCTTCCTCAGACCAGCCTGACCCAAGCACATTAACACCATGATACTTCCTTCCCCATCACAGAGAAGGTAAACCCCATTCCTCGTTTTTTTCACAGAATCCCAGAATGGGAAGGGTTGGAAGGGTCCTCCGGAGATCACCCAGCCCAACCCCCCTGCTCAAGCAGGCTCACCTAGAGCAGGGGGCACAGGAGATCGTCCAGGCGGGGGTTGGATATCTCCAGAGAAGGAGACTCCACAGCCCCCCTGCACAGCCTGTGCCAGGGCTCGGTCACCCTCAAAGTCAGGAAGTTCTTCCTCACGTTCAAGTGGAACCTCTTCTGCTTCAGTTTGTGCCCATGGCCTCTTGTCCTGGTGCTGGGCACCACTTAGAAGAGTCTGGCTCCGTCCTTGTGACACCCACCCTTGAGATATTTGTACGTGTTGATGAGATCCCCTCTCAGCCTTCTCTTCTCCAGGCTGAACAAGCCCAGCTCCCTCAGCCTTTCCTCATGGGGAGATGCTCCAGGCCCCTCATCATCTTTGTTTCCCTCGTCTGGACTCTTTCCAATAGTTCCTCATCCTTCTTGAACTGAGGAGCCCAGAACTGGACGCAGTGCTCCAGGTGGGGTCTCACCAGGGCAGAGCAGAGGGGGAGGAGAACCTCCCTCGACCTGCTGGCCACGCTCCTCTTAATGCACCCCAGGATGCCATTGGCCTTCTTGGCAACAAGGGCGCACTGCTGGCTCATGGTCAGCTTGTCATCCACCAGGACCCCCAGGTCCCTCTTGGCAGAGCTGCTTTCCAGCAGGTCATCCCCCAGCCTGTACTGGTGCATGGGGTTCAACCTCCCCCAGTGCAGCACCAGACACTTGGCCCTTGTTGAATTTCATCAGGTTCCTCTCCACCCAACTCTCCAGCATGCCCAGGTCCCACTGAATGGCAAGCACGGCGTTCCAGTGTATCAGCCACTCCTCCCAGTTTTGTGTCATCAGCGAACTTGCTGATGGTACACTCTGTCCCCTCGTCCAGGTCATTGATGAATAAATTGAACAAGACCGGGTCGAGTACCGAGCCCTGGGGAACCCCATGAGCTACTGGCCTCCAACCAGGCTCTGCACTGCCAATCAGAACCCTCTCAGCCCTGTTGTCCAGCCAGTTCTAAATCCACCTCACTGTCCACTCATCCAGCCCACACTTCCTGAGCTTCCCTATGAGGATGTTATGGGAGACAGTGTCAAAAGCCTTGCTGAAGTCAAGCGAGACAACATGCACTGCTCTCCCCTCATCTACCCAGCTGGTCATGCCATCATAGAAGGCTATCAGATTGGTCAGTCATGATTTCCCCTTGGTGAATCCATGCTGGGTACTCCTGATCACCTTCTTTTCCTCCACTTGCTTGGAGAGGACACCCAGAATGAGCTATTCCGTCACCTTTCTGGGGATGGAGGCGAGACCAACTGACATGTAGTTCCCTGGGTCCTCCTTCTTGCCCCTTTTGAAGACTGGAGTGACATTGGCTGTCCTCCAGTCCTCGGGCACCTCTCCCGTTCTCCAGGACCTTTCATGATGGAGAGTGGCTCAGCAGTGGCATCTGCCAGCTCCCTCAGCACTCCCAGGTGCATTCTGTTGGGGCCCATGGATTTGTGAGTGACCAGCTTGTTTAAATAATCCTTAACCTGATCCACCTCAACCAAGGGAAGGTCTTCCTTTCTCCAGGCGTGCTCGCTTGCCTCCAAGGACTGGAAGCCTGAGGGCCAGCCTTGGCAGTGAAGACTGAAGCAAAGGCAGCATTCAGTAGTTCCGCCTTCTCTGTATTCTTCATCACCAGGCCACCCACTTCATTCAGCAGCGGCCCCACATTTCCCCTCGTCTTCCGTTTGCTGCTGATGCACTTGAAGAAGCCCTTCTTTTTGTCCTTGATATCCCTCACCAGATTTAATTCCAGGTGGTCCTTAGCCTTTCTCATTGCTTCCCTGCCTGCTCTGGCAGCGTTCCTGTATACCTCCCAAGTGGCCTGACCCTCTTTCCACATTCCATAGAGCTTTCTGTTCCCTTTGACTTTTTCTAGAAGCTCCTTGCTCATCCCTGCAGGTCTCCTACCTTGTTGACTTGATTTCTTACTCATGGGGATGCACTGATCCTGAGCATGGAGGAAGTGATGCTTAAATAGCAGCCAGCTTTCTTGGGCACCCCTACTAGAGCCCTAACCCATGGCATTCTTCCAAGTAGGACCCTGAGGAGGCCAAAGTTAGCTCTCCTGAAGTTCAATGTTGCAGTCCTGCTTATTGATCTGCTTCTCCCACATAGAATCTGGAACTCCACCATCTCATGGTCGCTGCAGCCAAGTTTGCCCCCTACCTTCACATCCTCAACCAGTCCTTCTTATTTCTCAGCATAAGGTGCAGTAGCACTCCTCTCCTTGTTGGCTCCTCCACCACCTGCATCAAAAAGTTTTCATTGATGTTCTGCAGGAACCTCCTGGACTGTGCGTGCCATGCTGTATGGTCCTTCCAGCAGGTAGCAGGGTAGTTGAAGTGCCCCATGAAAGCCAGGGCCTGTGACTGTGAGGCTACTTTCAGCTGTCTGTAGAAGGTCTCATCTACTTCCTCTTCCTGCTCAGGTGGCCTGTAGTAAACACCCACCACAGTGTCACCCATATTGGACTCTCCCTTAATTTTTACCCATAAGCTCTCAACTTGTTCCTCATCCACCCCGGACAGAGCTCTATACATTCCAGTTGCTCCTTCACATCAAGAGCAGCTCCACTGCCTCGCCTCGTAGGCCTGTCTTTCCTGAAAAGTCCAGAGCCATCAATGACAACGTTCCAGTCATGCGAGTTGTCCCACCATATCTCTGTAATGGCAATGAGATCATGGCCCCGCGACCACACACACAGCTTAAGTTCTTCCTGTTTATTCCCTGTGCTGCATGCATTGGTGTAGAGGCATTTCAGCGTGCAGGTTTCCCTGGAGGGGTGGAAGAGGATCTGACACTGCCAAGCCCACCCTTAAGGCAATTGGTCTTCTGGTTCTTAAATTAGGAGGCAGCTAAGGCACATTTATTGCTGCTCTGATTGGCCACACTTACTGCCTTGTTGAATGTGATGGCCTGAGTATTGTGACTCTGGACCCCACCCCTCCAAGTCCTTCAGTTTAAAGCCTGCCACACCAAATTGGTCAGCCTACTGCCAAAGATTCCCTTGCCTCTTCTAGAGAGGTGGATCCCATCCCCCCCTAACGGGTTATAGTCATCGAAGAATGCCCCATTGTCATAGAAGCCAAAACCCTCATGACAGCACCAGCCACACAGCCACAAGTTGATATCCATTATGTGCCTATTTCTGGCTGCCCCTTCCCTCGAAATAACTTGGGCACCAAGATGAGATGTTTGCTTTCAACATGTCTGTTGCCATCAGACCTCTGCAGCCTCTGCCGCTGTTCCTATTTCTGGTCTTGGTTATCCCTCCAGTCTCGGTGCTGGTCTGTGGGGCAATTCTGTACCAGAGGAGGAGGCAAATGCAAACCAGGGCTTTTAATCAACTCCTGGGTGAGCTCTGCTGCAGGTGAAGAGGGCAACAGAGTTTGCAGAAGTAGTGTGTGGTTGGAAATGAGTTTTGCTCAAAACACTGGTGTCAGCAGAGTTGGGGCAGAAGGTTGTTTTCCTGGTGACTCGTGTTGAAAGAAACTTCCTTTTCTGGTTTGACCTCTTCTCTCCCCATCCCCTTGTCCTTTCTCTTTCTTTCCACTCTTCCCCTTTCACTTTGACACCATGCTCCCTCCTGGGAGGACATGCTGGGAGGTGGGACAGCCCTTGAAGCCTCCTTGAACACTGCCTGCACTTCCCTCTGCTGCCTGCGCTGCCTGTACAGCCAGAGCAGTGAGTAGAGGATGGTTCTAGGGGTTCCTAGCTCCCTGTTGGCAAGGGATGTTCCACCTTTAGCCTGAGGGGTGAGAAAAGACCAGGAATTGTGTCTATTCCTGAACTTTTAGGGCTGTGGTGGAGACTCTTGGGAAGTGGGGTTGAGCAGTTGGGGTTGCCCGTGTTGAACATCCCCATGTTGTCTTGTTGAACGTCCATCATGTTGATGAACGGTGCTGTGTATGGACCAAATGCTGGATCAAGGGTGGCTTCTGGAAAGCAGGTTTCATGACCAGCCTGTGACCAGCCCAGATCTAAAACTCCGGTGATGTAGCTCTGTCCCAGCACACAACTCTTTCACCAAGGGCCCTGCACCACCTTGTCTCTACAGAGTTAGGTCACTTGATCTACCACCCATCTCCATGCCCACCTCGGTCAGTCACCCCAAGCGATACAAGGCATGACACACACCATGCGGCACCAACAGTCTGCACATGGAAGACATTTTGGCTGGCAGGCCACACCCAAAGGGTGCTGGTAAATAGCTCTTTCTCAAACTGGCATGAATGGGTTCTCCAGGGATCGATGTTGGGCTCAACGTTATTCAATATCTTCATAAGTGATCTGGATGACGGGATCAAGTGTAGCCTGATGAAGTTTGCAGACGACACCAAATTGAGTGGGGAAGAGCCGGGGGTGGAGAGGCTGGACGAGTGGGCTACCAAGAACCTTATGAAGTTAACATGGACAAGTGTAAGGTCTTACACCTGGGACAACACAGTCCAGGAGTGCAGCACAGACTGGGATCCACCCAGCCTGAAAGCAGCTCTGTGGACAACAAGCTCCATAGGAGTGAGCAGTGGGCTGCTGTGGCCAAGAAGGCCAATAGGATGCTGGGTTGCATCAACAAGGGCATCACCATCAGACATAAAGAAGTCATTATCCCACTCTGCTCAGTGCTGGTCAGGCCGCACCTGGAATCCTGGGTACAGTTCTGGTCCCCGCTATACAAAAAAGCTGTGGGCAGGCCGGAGGGGGTCCAGAGCAGGGCCACCAAGATGATCCAAGGGCTGGGAAGCCTCTCTTAGCTGTGTGAGGATGGGCTGAGAGAGCTGGGTTTGTTCAGCCGGGAGAAAAGGAGGCTCAGAGGGGATCTCATCACCACGTACCAGTACCTAAGGGGTAGCTACAAGGAAGATGGAGACTCCCTTTTTACAAGGAGTCACGTGGAGAGGACAAGGGGGAATGGACACAGGTTGCTTTTGGGGAGATCCCGGTTGGACACGAGAGGGAAATTTTTCACCATGAGAACAGTCAAACATTGGAATTATCTCCCCAGGGGAGGGGTTGACTCTGCCACATTGGACATTTCTAAGACTCAGCTGGACAGGGTGCTGGGCCATCTTGTCTAGACTGTGCTCTTGCCTAGAAAGGTTGGACCAGATGATCCTGGAGGTCCCTTCCAACCTGGGATTCTATGATTCTATGAAACTGGATGAGTGATGTGATCAATGCGGTGGCTGTGGTGCCGTAAAAACATGAACATCTGCAAGGCAGGGGAAGAGAGCAAGCAGGGGATGCACACAGGGTCACAGGGGCTTAGAAGATGAAGGCTTGAAGTGCCCTGAGAGGATTGACCAAGCTGGAAAACAGAAGATGGCTTGCACGAGGTGTGGCAAGCACCTGCCAAGGGAAACGAGGAGTGCAATGAAGAGCCCAAACAGGCCAAAAGCTCGGAGAACTGAGTAAAAGTTTATCCTACAGCACGCAAAGGAGGAACAGACAAGTCTGTGGCCAAGTCTCTGGCCGTGGTATGTACGGGGGAGTGTTTAAGACTTGTGGAAGTGCTTCTCTGAGTAGTTACTCTTTGTGCTAAACTTGTGGTAAGCTTTGTGTGAACTAGTCCAGTTGATGGAGGCCCCATTGCTGGAAACATTCAAGACCAGGTTGGATGGGGCTCTGAGCAACCTGATCTGGTTAAAGGTGTTCCTGCTCACTGCAGGGGGGTTGGACTGGGTGACCTCTAGGGGTCCCTTCCAACCCAAAACATTCTATGATTCTATGATTCCATGATTCTATGGTGATGATGGAAATTTTCAGTTAATACCTGCATGGATGTGGGTTGGTCATGGGCTCTACTGCACTAAAGGGGAGTTGCCCAAGACACACACTCCCTACTTTCTGCCACTTTTCCAAGTCCTATGCTCACTGAAGGTCAACGGCACCAGTATTCCTCATGCAAGGGGACTTGGCAGTGTGTCACCAGGGGTCCAAGCTTTTTCTGGGGAAGAGTGTGATGTTGATGGGATTTCTTCTTCCTCCTCACCTTCTTCCATTTTCAGATTCACATCTTTTCTGACATACCTTCACACGTTATTCTTCCCTTATCTGCCCCAAAATCAATACTGCACCCAAACTGACTATATATGGAGCTTTTTCTCTGTGTTGGGTACTTGTTCTTTGTTACCCCTAAAACTGTTTTTATCCATATCCAGGCCTGAAAGCTGATGATCAGTGAGCTGCTGATAGCCTTGGGCTTTCCAGTGCTCCCCATCTCTTACCATCCCATGCCTGTCCTCTGCACTGACTGCATGATTCCACTTCTCAAGACTTCTATTGCAACACCAGCTTTATGTTTCTCCCTGGCTTTGAGAGTCCCAGGACACCCCTAGATGTCCTGCACTCCATGGGCTGCTTCTGGAGGGTGGTAGCCTCAAGTTGTGCCAGGGCAGGTTTAGGTTGGACATTAGGAAAAATTTCTTCCTTGAAAGGGTTGTCAGGCACTGGAAGGGGCTGCCCAGGGAAGGGGTTGAGTCCCCATCCCTGGGGGGATTTAAAAGCTGGGCAGACGAGGTGCTTAGGGCCAGGGTTTAGTGGTGGGATGGCAGGGTTAGGTTAACAGTTGGGCTTGATGATCTCAAAGGGCTTTTCCAACCTAAGCGATTCTCTGATTCTGAGGTGGGGACTACAGCAGGGCAGGATCCTTCACTCTTTATCCAGTCTCCCAAAGCTATCTCAGCAGGTCTTGTCCCAGTGGGCACCCAGGTCCTGGCACCATGACCTGGGGTATAGAATAGAATCATAGAATCATAGAATCACCTCGGTTGGAAAAGACCTTTAAGATCATCGAGTCCAACCGTTAACCTAGCACTGCCATCCCACCACTAAACCATGTCCCTAAGCACCTCATCTATCCTTCTTTTAAATACCTCCAGGGATGAGGACTCCACCACCTCCCTGGGCAGCCCATTCCAGAACCTGACAACCCTCTCGGTGAAGAAGTTTTTCCTAATGTCTAGCCTAAACCTGCCCTGGCGCAGCTTCAAGCCATTCCCCCTCGTCCTATCGTCCATTACCAGGGAGAAGAGGCCGACCCCCACCTCGCTACAGCCTCCTTTCAGGTAGTTGTAGAGGGCGATCAGGTCTCCCCTCAGCATCCTCTTCTCCAGACTAAACAACCCCAGTTCCCTCAGCCGCTCCTCGTATGACTTGTGTTCCAGACCCCTCCCCAGCTTTGTGGCTCTCCTCTGGACATGTTCCAGCAAGGCAACATCTTTCTTGTAGTGGGGGGCCCAAAACTGAACACAGTATTCGAGGTGCAGCCTCACCAGCACCGAGTACAGGGGCACGATCACTTCCCTACTCCTGCTGGTCACACTATTCCTGATACAGGCCAGGATGCCATTGGCCTTCTTGGCCACCTGGGCACACTGCTGGCTCACATTCATCCGGCTGTCAACCAGTACCCCCCAGGTCTTTTTCCACCAGGCAGCTTTCCAGCCACTCTTCCCCAAGCCTGTAGCGCTGCATGGGGTTGTTGTGACCAAAGTGCAGGACCCGGGACTTGGCCTTGTTGAACCTCATACAGTTGGCCCTAGCCCATCGATCCAGCCTGTCCAGGTCCCTCTGCAGAGCCCTCCTCCCCTCCAGCAGTTTAACACTACCACCCAGTTTGGTGTCATCTGCAAATTTACTGAAGGCACACTCAATGCCCTCATCCAGGTAATTGATAAAGATACCGCTTGTGACCAGCCACCAACTGGATTTTAACTCCATTCACCACAACTCTCTGGGCTCAGCCATCCAGCCAGTTTTTAACCCAGCAAAGAGTACATCCATCTAGGCCATGAACTGCCAGCTTCTCCAGGAGAATGCTATGGGAGACTGTGTCAAAGGCTTTGCTGAAGTCCAGGTAGACATGGTCCCTTTTGTGCTGCAGAAACACCCCTTAGTCAGCTGAAACACGCCTTATTTCAGGCAATTTGAGATGAAAACATACATCAGAATTAATAGTTCTGCCTTAGGCCACAAGGACATCCTGTGCGGACCTCTGATTGCTAATGATCAGGGTAATGGTCATTCCCCTAATGACCCTAATGAGGGTAATGGAGATGCACGCAGCAGGCTTTGCAAAGTTAGCTTTTCTTTCTTCTCCTTCCTAAAGCTGTGGCCCAGAGTTACACTCTACCTACCTCCACCCCGAAGAAGCACAGTTCCCTTTTCAGCCTCTTGCCAGCACGGTTTAGAGGAGTTCAGCTCCAGGGACCTCCCTTGCATTGCTGGGTGGTCACCTCAGGCTGCTGCAGAGCCTCCTGCTCCTTCATTGCCTCTCCGGATGAGCCGTTCTGGACGTATCCCTGGGTTGCTCCAGTTTGATGCAACCTGGATATTCAACCGGGGCTCCTTGGCTGGCTCTTTGCAGAGGGCTGGGAAGTAAGACAGGAGATCCAGCCACCAGTGTGGTAGAACAGGGTCCACCCACACCATCCAACATCTCCTTGGGCACTAACTTCAACTCTACAGCCTGCCCATCCTTCAGGTTGTGTTTAAGCCCATGGAGGTGGCAAGAAAGGGTTAGGAGTAGGGTAAAGCTCTTTTTAAGGGTAGAAATGGGATCTGGGTAGCTGAGCACATGTGTCTAACGGCACTGAGGAACATAAGGGCACCTTGCAAAAAGGAATTGACACCCATGCACAGGTCTCTGAAACATCCAAGGATGGGGTGTGCTGAGCCTACAGGAATTTTCCAGCCCGTCCCTGCAGTCCCTTTCAGTGCCCTTGGCAAATGGGCTCTTGGGGGTAACTCTGGTCCATGCCCTGCTGCCCCAGGACACCAACACTTCTGACCCATCTGTCACACTGCCATCTCTGTGGGGGGATAAATAAGGCAACATCCCTTGCTAACAGAAATACTTCTCCATGGGATACTTTTCCATTTTTGTGTCTCCTGAGTATCATCACAGTGATGAACCCCTGGAAGGGAGCTGCCTCAGGAGGCCCTTGAGGGAGGTTCAGTGTGGAGGACACCAAAGGATGGGCAGATGGGGGGGGTCTGTGTCTGGGCAGTCAGCAATTTGCTTCCTATCCTCCTCCCCTACTCATGTCCGTGACACTGAATACAGTTTAGGTCCCTCCCCAGTACCATCTCCTCCCTCCTCCAAGCCTTGGTGGGGCTGGACTCAGCCCCTGGAGGGTCTGCGAGAGCAGCTGGCGCTGCTTGGCTGCCTGTGCCAGACCCAGAACTGCAGGGATCCTCAGGGACTCTGGGATAGATCCGAAGGGCTACCAGGGCACATGTCCAGCCCACACATCCGGGGATGGTTCTGGGGAGTCCTGCAGCCTGGCTAAAGGGAGAGGGGCATCAGGCGTGTTGGAGAAAATCATGGAATTGCCAGCATCAGGCTATTCTAAAAATTTTCAAGCTCTGAGCTTCCGTTCTTGTTTATGGGATGGATTTTCCCCAGCTCAAGTTATTCCCTGGGATCTCTTCTTTACCTTTATCTAGACAGAGTTTGCAACAGATTAATTCATCGTTCAAGGGGAGGATGAGAGCTTTCAGATGCTTCAGATCAGAGGAAGACGCTGAGCTATGAAGGCCAAAGGGTAGAACAAGATGAGTCCACATTTCATCAGCTGTGGTGGCTGACTCTTCTCAGTGGTGCCCAGCACCAGGACAAGCGGCAATGGGCACAAACTGAAGCAGAAGAGCTTCCACTTGAACGTGAGGAAGAACTTGTTGACTTTGAGGGTGACTGATCCCTGGCCCAGGCTGCCCAGGGGGGCTGTGGAGTCTCCTTCTCTGGAGATATTCAAAGCCCACCTGGACGATGTCCTGTGCCCCCTGCTCTGGGTGACCCTGCTTGAGCAGGGGGGTTGGACTAGATGATCTCCCAAGGTCACTTCCAACCCTTGCCATTCTGTGACTCTGTGATTCTGTGGGCTGAAGCATGGAGATGCTGCCACACGCAGACCTCCATCATTTGCAAAGACCCTGAGTGCTCAAGTGCACATATCTGGGCTGTAATCTCCCATTACAAGTCACTGGGAGCAGTCAGCAGAGAAAAAAACGAGCAGCATGAGAGGATCCCAATGGCTTCTCCCACCTTGCCTTGCAGAGACCACTTTGTGATGCTCAGCTCTTGGCTCATACGCGATCTCTTTGCTCTCCCTGGAAGGTGCAAGCCAGTTTGGAGGCTGCAAGGCAGTCACAGGATAGTGCTTCCAACTGCTTGCCCTTGAATAATAAGGCGATTTTCTGCCATCTAGCTATGCAGCCATGCAATGCAACGCAACGAAATTCATGGCTCACCGTGTCTAACTTTCAATGTTTTCCGTTTCCAGTACCTGGCTGCCAATGAGTTCGCCCAAATCATCATTCCTGTGTGCTGCAGCAGCCAAAGAACCCCAACAAAACATTGCATACCCTAAGAAGAGCATGGAGGACAAGACATGGGGTATAATTTTGCTGCAATACCAAATCCTGCTTCTTCCACATCTTCTGTAGTGCTGGCCACCATGTCTCAGGAAGGGTGCATTGCAACTAGAGAGGATCCAGAGGCTGCACAAAGGGCTGGCAGGTTCTGGAAGCTGCTGCCCCAGGGTGGGTTTCTGGGGCCTGATGCTGTCAGGTAGTTCAAAGAGAAATTGGGCAAAAGTATGAACAGCATGTCTAAAAGCAGATGCTAAAAGGAACACACTTAACGCAAGAAGTCTAGATGCCGGAGGCTGGAGGCCATCAAAAGTAGTGTGGTTTGCATGGTGACGCCGTCTCCCGTGCCACGTAAGGGGTGGGTTGGATTGAGAAGTTCTCAGACCCAGCAGGAAATGCTGTATAATCATAGAATCATAGAGTCATAGAATCATAGAATCATAGAATCGTTTGGGAAGGGACCTTTGGAGGCCATCTAGCCCCACCTCCCTGCAGGGAGCAGGGACACCTTTAAAAGATCAGGTTGCTCAGAGCCCTGTCCAATCTGGCCTTGAATATTTCCAAGGATGGGGCCTCCACCACCTCCCTGGGCAACCCCTGAGAGTGTTTCACAACCCTCATTGTAAAGAATTTCTTCCTTATAGACAGTCTAAACCTACCCTGATTTAGTTTAAAACCATCACCCCTTGTCTTGTCACAGCTGGTCCTACTAAAAAGATTGTCCCCACCTTTCCTATGGGCCCCCTTTAAGGAATGAAAGGCTGCACTCAGCTCTGCCCGCAGCCTTCTCTTCTCCAGGCTGAAGAACCCCAGCTCTCCCAGCCTGCCCTCATAGCGAGGGGCTCCAGCCCTCGGATCATCTTAGTAGCCCTCCTCTGGCCCCGCTCCAACAGTTCCATGTCCTTCTTGTGCTGAGGGCTCCAGAGCTGGATGCAGGGCTGCAGGTGAGGTCTCACCACAGCAGAGCAGAGGGGCAGAATCACCTCCCTTGTTCTGCTGGCCACACTGTGGGGGATGCAGCCCAGGACATGGTTGGCCACCTGGGCTTCCAGCGCACATTGCCGGCTCATGACCAGCTTTTCATCCATCAGCACCCCCAAGTCCCTCTCCATAGGGCTGCTCTCCATCCCTTCATCCCCCAGCCTTTATTGATATGGGGGGTCGCCCCCTCCCAAGTGCATGACCTTGCACTTGGCCTTGTTGAACCTCATGATGTTCACACAGGCCTACCTCTCCAGCTTGTCCAGGTCTCTTTGGATGCCATCCCGTCCTTCTGGCATGTCAACCAGACCACTCAGCTTAATAAACTTAACTCTAGCTCTTAAGTTAAAGTAAGGAAGAGTTAAAGGTAAGTTATACAATGATCTCTTGGTGAAATACTTGGTCAAAATGGGCATCCTCCAATCCCAAACTTGCTTCCATGTCTCTGCTTTACAGAGCCCTTAAGAATGGGTCCATGAGGGATTTCAGCAGGGCTTGCAGTCCAAGTTTCTCCAATCTGTGATGCCTGCAAAGCTCTTGCACCCTCCCACCACTGACAGCATGAACGCGCAACCCCCTTTTCTCTTGGACTCAAAACAATGCAGAGCTGGTGGGGTTTCAAAATGCAGCTGCTGGGATAGCAATGCTGAATGTGGATCACAGTCCTGGGTTTGGGTGTTTTTCCCCTCTCTGTGCTGTCTTGCTAGCCAAGAATGATTTATTTACCCTGGACATCAGTGATTTCGTGAGCATCATGCATTTTGCACCTTGCAGGACTTCACAACCCAGCCCATCAGATGCAAGCCTCCAGGGATGCAATCTCACTCTGTTCCTCTGGCTTCACAGTTACTGCATCGTGCTTACATGGCTCCACTGTTGGACCATCCAGGCTCATACTTCCAGGTTGAAGGGTACTAGTAGCTGTGCAAAAAAATCATGAGGGCAAGATGTCGTGCCTCCATGCTGCGTCATACCAAGGTCTGCACCGTAATTACCAGGGAGGTAACAAACATCCCCTAAGATGATGTTCAAGCTACAGGGAGCTGGAGGTGGGCAGGGAAGCCTTTGGGGCTCCTCTTCTTGGCACAAGAGGTGAAGTGAAAAGATGCGGGAGTGCTCTTTAGGAAAGGCTTAAACTTTGCAGACACAAAAGGCTGAAAATTAATGGTCATCTTCCACCGTAAAGCAGCAAGGATTTTATATAGGGGCTGGCCTGTATCCATCTGAGCAACAGGGACTGTGTGGGGCCAGAAACTGCCCTCTCCAAGTGCCCAGCTCAGCCCTGGGGTGCAGGCTCCTGCCACAGCAGGGAAGACTTCAGTGCTGTGTGCTCAGGCCACCCTTCCCCAGGCCCCATTTGTCACTGGGAACAGCATGGAGCATCCTTTCAGGACTGGTTTGGTTTTGGTTTTTTTTTGCTGAGACTCTGTATTTGGTTCAGCTCTCCTTGCACAGCCATGGGAACCCGTGGCCCTTGGGAGCCGGCAGCCCAGCATGGACTGAACGGGATGCAGCCATTTTCCATCTCATGGTCATAAAGAGGGGTGGTGGGCCCCACGGGGTCGTCTCAGAAATGTTGATGCCTGCTGTCCATTGTGCCTGGTGTCGCGGGCACTGCAGGCGGGATTTGAGTGGAGACAGACCAGGGAGGGTCTTTGAGGAGAGGACTTGTCTCTGGAGAATGGGTGACCTTCTTCCCCGGCCAGGAGCTGAGAAGGGAAGGAGGCTGAATGGTCCTTCACTGCAGTGTCCCCTCTTTCCTCCCTCTGCCAGGCATGAATGTGCCCAGCTCCATCATCTCTGATGAAGGCACAGCCAGGAGCCCACTCAATCCAGTGTCCTGGTCCCAGGGCTCGGCAATGCTCTGCTTTCCTTGCACCAGACCCAGGGACCGGGCAGGGTCCTTGCCCCTTGCCTCCAACACCAGCCTTGGGAGGCAAAAGCCCACAAGACACCCCAGAGTCCCTGTGACACCCCATCCTGCTGCTTGTAGGTGACAAGGCTATTCACTGAACCCCCAAATCACAGTATGACCATGGGGGTGTTTAGGACAAATTCCCCAATTCCCTTAAACTCAGGATGAGAATCAAAACAAACGGGGGTGCCCAACACCTGAGAGTGTTGGCAGCTTAATCCCGGTAGCTATGGCACGGTTGATGGACCACCCTCCCCTTATTCTTTATATTATGTGATGCTCCCAGAGCACAAGCTGTGCATTTTATACATGCAGTGGCTTCAGTGATGTGACTTTGGGACAGTCTCCACCCAGAGCACGCTATTCAGTGCACACAAACCCTCAGAACTCCTTATTTTAGCAGGAGAAAAGAGGCTTCTTACCCTCTGCAAGCACCGTGGGGGTATCTCTGTATAGAGGGGGTTCATCTTGTGCCCCTGTACTTGTGCCCCTGGCACTGGTGAAGTCGCACCTCGAATACTGGGTTCAGTTTTGGGCCTCTCACTACAAGAAAGACGTTGCATTGCTGGAGCATGTCCAGAGGAGAGCCACAAAGCTGGGGAGGGGTCTGGAGCACAGGTCTTATGAGGAGTGGCTGAGGGATCTGGGGTTGTTTAGTCTGGAGAAGAGGATGCTGAGGGGAGACCTGATCGCCCTCTACAACTGCCTGACAGGAGGCTGTAGTGAGTTGGGGGTCGGCCTCTTCTCCCTGGTAACGGGTGATAGGATGACGGGAAATGGTCTGAATTTGCGCCAGGGCAGGTTTATGTTGGACATCAGGAAAAATTCCTTCCCCGAAAAGGCTGTCAAGCACTGGAATAGGCTGCCCAGGGAAGTGGCCAAGTCCCCATCCCTGGGGGGATTTAAAAGCTGGGCAGACAAGGTGCTTACGGACAGGGTTTAGTGGTGGGATGGCAGGGTTAGGGGAACGCTTGGGCTTGGTGATCTTAAAGGGCTTTTCCAACTTAAACTGTTCTATGATTCTATGACTCTATGATCTTTGGATACTTGTAAAGATGAGGCTTGGCTTTTCCTGAGGGTGCAAACCTCTGTAAGTGATCATTGCAAACCCTCTTGCTGCCTGATCCACAGCCCAGAGCTGGCTGGGGAGCGGGGAGGTGGGGATGAAATGAGGCAGACACAGCTGGGGATGGGGGGAGCCTCCTAGCAAACATGGCTTGGGTGCTGGGCAGTCACTAAAAACACTTAAAACCAGAGGACAAAATCCTGGGGACAGCAGGGAGGAGGGGTCAGTGCAGGAGGAGGGATGAGCGCCAGGCAAACACGGGGCATGCTGCTGCAGAGGAGGGGACAAACCTGCTCTCGCCACCTTCCTGGCAGTGACAGCACGCAGCTCAGTTTGCAGCTCGCACTGGGACCGTCACCTGTCCTAAGGCGTAGGTGATGGGCATGGGTTTTTCGGGATGTTGCCTCCTGTCCCAGCACAGCAACCTGGCTGCTTTTGCCGCAGCAGGGATCCTCGTCTACCTGGCATGCCTGTGCGGTGAGTGGCTCTTACATGGGGATGGGGCATCCTCGGACAAAGGCAGGGTCGGAGATCTGCAGGGATCGGGGAGGACTGGGCTTGCAGATGGATGGGGCAAAGCTTCCTTTGACCCACCAGCCTTTGAAAGGAATAGAAAGCAGTGGATGCGGAAGGAGACTTCATTAGCCGGATAATTATCCTGGCCTCTGTGTCGCTGCCCTTGCACAGAGCGGTTGGGAAATGCTTGGAGCCCTACCAACCAGTGACAGTCAAGACCAGAAATTGCTTATTTGTGTTGGCCACCTCTTCAGGGCCAGCCAGCTTGTTTACAAAGGGCACAAAGTTCTCTTCCCCCCAGCGCAAACAAGAGCATTTATTCTGCTCTGCACCCTGCAGATGCGGAGCTTTTCCCGGAGGTGACCAATTGTGCTGCAAGGGAGGTGCCAAGGTGCTTTTATTTTTTGTTCTGCCTTTGCCTGCCTCATTTTGCATCCCCATCTCCAGGAGATGCTGCAGCTCAGGCCCCAACCCAGGCAACCCATGGCAGCTCAGCCACTCCAGCGGTTGCAGCCACAGCAATTAAATGCCTCATATTTGCCTTCCTTGCAGCAGTTTCAGCCTTCGCAACGCCCTCCTCTAAGACTCAGCTCCACTCGGCTAGGGGCCATGGGCCAATTTGCCACGCAGGCTCCCAATCACATCATGCAAATCTCTAATTAAAGCACCAGGTCGCACATGGACAGAGCCCTCTTTCTGTCAGATGGCTGGCGCCTACTCCCTGCATTCAGTTTCCTGGAATTTTCAGTCCAGCCAGCAGTGTTTTCCTTTTCACTGATTGGGAGTGCTAAGCAAAAAAAATACCTGAAGCCCCTTTAAAGATAATTGTCATTCAAAAAAGGGGGTTGCAGAGCGTTTTGTCTCCTGGGTTTGGATTTTTTTTTTTTTTTTTTCGTTTGTTTTGAGCCAAAGGAGAAGCAATGGGATGAGGGGAAACGGCCTCAAGTTATGCCAGGGAAGGTTTAGGTTGGATATTGGGAAAAATTTCTTCACAGAAAGAGCTGTCAAGCATTGGAAGGGGCTTCCCAGGGAAGGGGTCAAGTCCCGATCCCCGGGGGTATTTAAAAGCCAGGTAGACAAGGTGTTTAGGGACAAGGTTTAGTGGTGGGATGGCAGTGTTAGGAGAACGGTTGGGCTGGGTAAGCTTAAAGGTCTTTCCCAACCTAACCAATTCTATGGTTCTATGTCCATGGCTCACATAAGCCACCACCATTTGCAGAGGCTCCATGAAGTTTGTGCCAGCAACACAGCCTTTCCCGGTGCTGCTTTTCTGCACCGGACCCACTCCGTGTCCCTCTTGCAGACCCTTTTGCTTCCCAGCGGGCTTCCCTCATCCTGTCAGATGGCCTGCACTGCCATGCTGGCAGGGTCAAGGTCTTCCACGAGAACCTGTGGGGAACAGCATGTGATGACCACTGGAGCATGGAGGATGCTGCTGTGGTCTGCTGGCAGCTGGGCTGTGGCGTGCTGCTGTCAGCACCCAGGGCCGGGCATTTCAGGGCAGGGTCTGGTCCCATCTGGCTGGACAGTGTCAACTGCATGGGGACAGAGGTGGCCCTGTCTTACTGCAGCATGAAGGTCTGGGGAAAGAACAACTGCCACCACGGCGAAGATGCCGGTGTGGTGTGCTCAGGTAATGCCCCACAGAAATTATGGGGCAGGGAGGGACGATGACACACGGTCTGCAAAGCAATTCCCTCCCAAAGAGCATTGCTCCCCCAGTTTTCCAAAAGCTCCGTGCAGTACAGAGCACCCATGGCCCCAGCAAGGGGTGGTTTTGCGGTTTGTCCTGTACAAGGGACTGCAGGCTAGTGAGAAATTTGGGAACCAGGCTTGGAAACATTATCTGTGCTAACACCACCTTCCTGAGATGCTGAACCACCTCTGGGGGAGGTGTAGGGACCCCTTGCACATCACAAACCTCCATGGTGAGCAGGACCCTGCCACGCCTTTGGTTGCATGTTCTGGAGAGGCGGGCAGGGCTAGGAGACCCCTTGTGTTTTGTATGCTGGCCTTAGGTAGGGGAGAAAATGGCCAGGAGGAGACACCCAGCTTCCTCCTCCCCATCACCAACATGAGAGACAGGATGGTTTCCATGCCCTTGCCTCTGGCAAGCCACAGTCAGCTGGTTCTTTTACAACCACAGACTGTGAGGCTCCTAAAGCTTGGAGCTCGAAAAGCTTGGTGCTTTGGTGGCTGATCAAGGGGCAGGCACTCATGGCAACTGGTAGATGTTGGAGTCCTTGGTGCCAGAATTGTCCTAACAGAGAGCACATGGGTGCGCTGAGCCCTTTCAGTTGTCACCTCCACCTGCAAAGAGGACATGGTGCCCCATGAACACCAGGAAAAAAAACCACCATTCCTCCTTCTCCTGTCCCAGCATCCTCAGGACCTCCAGCCACAGCTGGAAAGCCCATGGGTTGCTAAAACCATGTGGCATCATCCCCATCCTGGTCTCGAGGTGGCTTCACATTGGTAGCTAATGGGCACAGCCAACAACCGTAGTGGAGTGCAGAATCATCCTGCAGAAATGAGGGGCAAGGGGGGTTTCATGGTACACCTCTCGTGCCCTCCATAGACTCATCCAGCCACCCTACGACCATTCGCATCGGTCCTGCAGAGCTCCGCCTGGTGAACGGCCCAAATCACTGCTCTGGAAGAGTAGAGGTGATGCACAACCACCAGTGGGGAACTGTGTGTGATGATGACTGGAGCTTCCCCGACGCCAACGTGGTGTGCCGGCAGCTGGGCTGCGGGACCGCAGTCTCAGCCTACAGCGCAGCTCACTTTGGCTTGGGGTCGGGCCCCATTTGGCTGGACAATGTTCAGTGCAGTGGGACCGAAGCTGCCCTGTCCGAATGTCTGGCCAGACCTTGGGGTGTCAACAACTGTGGCCATGGAGAAGACGCCAGCGTCGTGTGCACAGGTAACATCATGCTTGCGGACCAGGAGAAGTTCAGCTCTGGGGGTTTGTAGTGGTTTCACAACTGCAGCCAAGGGCTGGGCAGCAGACACATGGGTGGGTGACCTTGTGCCCCTTGTCCCATCTTCTACAACATGCTGTGCTGGCACTTTTTAGACCACAGGTCCATGAAAGTAAGGAACAGGAGGGATAATAGGAAGGGAACAATGCCCTTCGGGTGGCACATAAAAAGCGTGCTTGTGTGAGCACCAAGGAGAGAGAGGAAGCACTGAGTGCTAGATGCTCCTAGCAAGGTCCCAACCCATCATGCTACAGGGACCAGTAGCCCATGGGCTGTGCACAGATGGGGAGGGCCAGTCCTGAAGTCTTTTTGAAGAAGAGGCAGTGGCAATGGGGGTCTGCAGAAAGTCTCTCCTTTTGGGGACTGCTGCAGACACATGGACAGCCACCTGGGAGGACTAAAAAGAAAGGATTGCAGCCATTTATGGTTTTCTTGCACTCATGTTAAATGTGCACAGGCTCTGAGGTTGCATGGCTGGTTTTGCCCACACCTGAGATGTTTAGCCCCAGACTTTAGATATTCCTCAATGGCTCTTTGTGGGCACAGGAACCCCCCTGTGAAAAACCCAGGGGAGCATCCTCCAGCATGGGTCTCACCATGGTGGCAAGAACAGGCACCCTGGGTGAAGCCTGGTCTGATGTCCCCCTTTTGTCTTGTGTCATGAGCAGGCACGACCACCACCAACGCATCAGCTCTCCTGCGCCTGGAGAACGGCCACAGCCGCTGTGCAGGGCGCGTGGAGGTGTTCCACCACCGTCAGTGGGGGACGGTGTGCGACAACGGCTGGAGCCTGGCTGAGGCCGCGGTCATCTGCCGGCAGCTGGGCTGCGGGACAGCCATCTCAGCCCCGGGCTCGGCTCACTTTGGGCAAGGGTCTGGCCGCATCTGGCTGGATAAGGTGAACTGCACAGGGGAAGAAGCCGCCCTCTCCGAATGCCAGGCCAAGCCATGGGGATCCAACAGCTGTGACCACCAGAGAGATGCTGGTGTGGTGTGCTCAGCCGACCCATGTTAGTCAGGATAAGTACCATGCGGGTTGGGGTGCGGGATCAGCTCAATCGCGTCCCAGGTAGCCAGGGGTGGGTGCCTTTACCCCACCCTGGTTTAAGAAAAATAAGTCAAGAGAAAGGTAAGAATACCACAGTGGGTGAGGAAAGCCACAGTGGGTGATGTTCTTCCCTGTGTTGGTGCAAGCTATGAGACCCCAGTTAGGATGATTTTGTGTAGGAAGAGCAAGCCCTTCTCCTACCTCTCCCCTTTCCAATACGTCTAGGTACACAAATTCATCAGGCAATGCCTCCTACCAGCTCTCATAGTCACTACTGACCCCAGGACCCTTTGGCAGGCTCCAAGCCCCAAGCTCTGGAGCTGAAACCCCTCTTTATCCACCCCAATGAGAAGCAAATCCCCAGCCAGCCCTGTCAGTGTAGTGGCTTTCCAGGGCAGCCGGAGGCTGCACACGTGGAAGGATGCTCTGGTTTTCCCATGGCTTAGCATGTTGCAAAGCCCAGCTGGAGCCATGGTTGACAGTCAGGTATGAACGTGCCCCTTCTTCCCTTCGCAGATGTGGCCACTTCAGGGCAGCACCCACTGCGGCTGGCAAACGGCTCGAACAACTGCCTGGGGAGAGTTGAGGTCTTTCACGACCAGAAGTGGGGGACGGTGTGCGATGACACCTGGGACCTCCATGATGCCGCTGTGGTGTGCAGGCAGCTGGGCTGTGGGATGGCACTGTCGGCACCGGGCTCAGCTCATTTTGGACCAGGGTCAGATCCCATCTGGCTGGACGGCACTTACTGCACAGGGACCGAGTCCTCCCTCACGGCCTGTGAGCTGAGCAACTGGGGAGAGCACAACTGTGGCCACAGCGAGGATGCTGGTGTGGTGTGCTCAGGTGACACCTGAGGGGCGGGTGAGCCAGGGTGGTTGGTGTCCATCCAAGAGGGGGCTTGATGGGTGCTGGAGCTGCTGTTCTACCCCAGGGCTGTGCCAGGCTCTCTCCTCTCCGCTTACTCTTCCCCATCCCCAGCATCAGAGCAGAAGTCAGCTTCCACCCAGCCACTTGGAGTTGAGCAGAAGTGCCACCCTGCCTCAGACAGGAGTTGTGCACTGAACTCATATTGATTTAATCTAGAAGACGTCCCTCTAGCTCATCAATGACAACATCCTGAGATGGGCAAAGCTTTGCTTAAAAAAAAAAAATATAAAAAAATCTGTGCGCATCTTTCCTAGACAGAGAAGTCCAGTGCCACCAGGGAGGTGGGTGTTGGTCTCCCATGAGCCCTGTCTCACAAATACCAGCCCTGCAGTGACGTTGCTTATTAAGGCACCTCATACAAGAGGGTGGAGTAAGGCAATCCATGCCTCATAGCTGGTTGTGGGTGCTGGTGGCTTGCCTTCAGCCGGGCACCAGAAAAAAATACCTGGGAGCAAGTCAGAAGCTCTCATTGCTATACGGGATCAGAGGGGCCACCTCAACCCCTTGCGTTCTTCCTTGCAGGCACAAACCCCTTGCAGGTGCGGGTGCAGGACGGCCCCGGTCCCTGCGCAGGGCGGGTGGAGGTGCTCTACAACGCTACCTGGCACGGGGTGTGCAGCAGCAGCTGGAGCTTGCTGGAAGCCGGGGTGGTCTGCAAGCAGCTGGGCTGTGGGCCAGCCCAGTCAGCTCCCATTGGAGCCCAGCTGAGCCAGGGGGGCAACCATGCCTTGCTGGAGGGGCTGATCTGCCGGGGGACCGAGTTGTTGCTCCTGGAGTGCCAGCAGAGAGAGATGGGTCCGGGGCCATGCAGGCACGGCTCAGCAGCCAGCGTGGTGTGCGCAGAGCAGGAAGGTGAGCACCGGGATCCCCCATCATCCGCTTTGTCTGCATCAGGGCCAACCCGGTGCAGACACATCGCGGGGTAAAGGCTCCTATCTCCATCTCAGTTTTGGCCTCCTCCCAGGCAGGCAGAAGCGTTTCCATAAACCTTTTTTCCGGGAGCTGTTAGGTGGGCAGGGTAGAGGCACCTGAAGGCAGCGGCTGTAAGGCAGAGGAGTGGGACCAACTGGGTGAAGGCATCTCAGTGGGCATGGAGATCTGAGCATCCCCGGTGTCTATGCACCCACCCTCCCAAAGCAGAGGGTGAGCTGTCACTCCTGCTGATGAGGGTCAGCCACAGCACCCAGGAGGACAGTGAGGGAGGATGTTGTAAGTCCCCAAAAACATGCAGCAGAAGGGAAGGGTGAGAGGGGCAGAGAGGGACAGGCCATCCAACCAACCCCCTCTGAGCGCCACTCTTCCCACAGACTTTACACATTCCTGCTCGGTGCTGGCTGGACTGCTTGGCACGGGGGCAATGCTCTGCGGGACCCTGTTAGTCCTGTACATTTGGATGAGGTGTGGAAGATGGGCTAGACACTCCCCAGGTAAGAGTGGGACCACATGGTGGACCTGGCCTGCTTGTGGAGCTGGCTGCACTCCTTGGCTGGCCTGCGTGCACCCCAACCTGGGGCTGGGGATTGCACCCTCCATGCATCACCCCGCCCCTTCATTTTGCAGACAAGCCACTTATAAAGAAGACAGAGGACACCGGGACGTCATCCGAGGATTAGGCAGCCACGCTCCTGGTGTCAAAGGCAAGGCTCCCTCAGGACCCCAGAAGACCCTGCTTTGTGGAGCCAGAAGAGCAGAGCAGTCGCTGCGATGTTCGGCAGAGAGGACCCTCTGTGGCAGAGCAGAGCCCCCTTTCCTGTGTGCCCATAGCCCCCAGCTCACTGCACAGAGCCTCTGTGGGTCCCAGTTCCTCCATGCAGCACCACAAAGCCCCTCAGTCTCCTAGCAAGGTCTTCTCAGAATAACCCCTATCTGGTCCTCCAGGTAGGCTTCAGAATCCTAACCCCATCTGCGCAGACTCCTCTTATTCCCAGCCCTATAACCACTGTAGTCCCTATTCCCAGCCCTTATAGCCCCCTATAATCCCTATAACCCCCTGCAGAGTCATCTGCAGTGGCACCCAGTGCCATGACCCTCACCACATTCCCAATGGGATCCTACCTTTTCCCCTAATCTCCCATGGAAGTGAGGATTACTTCCTGATCCAGGAGCACAGAAGCAGGTGCTCTCCTGCACTGTACGTGGCCAACTTTGCAAAATGAGGAGTGCACTTAAAAGCCTGTCCAGAACAGGGTGAGAAGTCCCTCACTCGTATTTATTCAATCCACTTTTGAATACCAGTAAAAACCATGAAACCTGAAAGAAGGAGAATGCAGCATGATACAGATTGAGGGATATGGAGTGACTTGGCAAGGTGGAAGTGGTGGAAGAACAGGCCCCTTGGTTATAGAGGGATTGTAGATGATCAGGTCAGATACAGGAGTCTCAAGATTACCAATGCTGGGTGAGATATTGTCCAGGCCACCAACAAGGAAGTGCCTTGTTCCTAATGGAGCAACCCATGGAGTCAGGTCTGAGCCCCAAACCATCCACCACTGTGGTGAAGCCAGGAGGGGCCATGGGCAGAGGAATGTCCCAGTGCCATGGGAAGGGAATGAAGGGACCACCAGCTTGACCAGGGTGTGATGAAGGTGTGCCTCGTGAGCCAAGCTGATCTCTGCACAAGGGCACAGAAGGGAAGAGCGGGTGCAAGAGGCGGCAGGGAGTAGACACATGCAATGAAACGGTCACAGGATGGATTTCAATGCCCTTCAGGTCTAGCCTCCCACCTCTCCTTCCCTCCCAGCCAGTGGCTGACAGCTGTGACCAGTTTGCGTCTTGCTACTTGCTCTAAGCCCCAGCCATAAAGCCTCCCTGCCCGGGTGTCTCCTGTCAATGCATGGCCACAAAGTCATCTTCTACTCCTACACTGACATCCATCCCTCCTGGGAATTTCTCATCCTCCTGCTAGTATCCGAGCCTTCTCATCTTCCTGCTGGTTGCCACAGCAGACCTGGTCCTCCAGCCTTGCCTGTCCCAATGTTTACATCAAAAGCCCAGGGCTCCTTCTAGCTCTGGGTAGAGTGTCCTCAGAAGAGCTGGAAACAGGAGCTTGGACCCAGTTTTATGCAGTAAAATATGTGCATCGTTTGGAGAGGTCTTTGTAATAAAGTTGGGATGAGTTTGGGCTCTTCATGGCTCCAAGATGCAGGACCAGCACCTGCTAGATCCAAACTCAGACCATGGGCTCTGCAGGGACTGCACTCTCTCAAGAAGATTGGGGTTTTTTCAGGCTTCCCAGGGGGACACAACACCCACATTCAAAAGGAGCAGAAGGGACGTAGGACCATGTCTCAATTCCAGAGCGGCTATTTGTCCAAACTGTGAAAACAGCCCCAGCCAGAAACGCCCTTGCCCAGAGCTGCATCAGCCACATCAGGCTATGACAGTTCAGAGCATTTCCATGCTGGTCAGTGTCCAGAAGCTCTTTGCTGCTGGCCTGTTTGTTTGCAAAGAAGGGGAACAAAGTCCTTGGGCTCACTGAGCCTCGGTACAAATGAACACAGTCACCTTTCCTGACTGCTCAACTTTTTTTGAGATGAGTTTTGACTCATTTCCAGCCTAATTTTCACCCGATCATTCTTGTACCTTTGTTGAGCACACCTCTTTTTTCCTTCTGGTCTTCAGCCCTAGCTCTGCGTGCCACTGGGGTTTGGGTTTCACAGAATTGCAGAATCCCAGAATGGCAGGGGTTGGAAGGGACCTCCGGGGATCACCCAGCCCAACCCCCCTGCTCAAGCAGGCTCACCCAGAGCAGGGGGCACAGGATATCATCCAGGCAGGGTTTGAATATCTCCAGAGAAGGAGACTCCACAGCCCCCCTGGGAAGCCTGTTCCAGGGCTCTGTCACCTTCCAAGTCAAGAAGTTCAACTGGAACGTTGAAACTCTTCTGCTTCGGTTTGTGCCCATTGCCCCTTGTCCTGTTGCTGGGCACCGCTGAGGAGAGTCTGGGTTTCTCTTGTCTGATCTTCCTACAGGCAGCTGTCCACTCTCCACTCTAATGCGCCTCTCAGGTTTTGCCAGGTGGAACAGCTTAAACTCAGCCTGAGACTTTCCCAGCCGTGCTGTCCTCTTCCCATTACATGCTCCAGTTTTGCTTCTTATTTTTGCACAGACGTGGGCAGAACCATCCACCCTGTTTCTGGCAGGGGTCACATCCTTGCCCAATGCAAGCCCCATCTTCAATGCACCACCAGCACAGCACCCACCTCCGTCTGAACCCTCCCATTCGGAGCAATGGGTGTTATTAATTTGACGACCCTTTTGCAAAAGTAATTTTTTCCAGTGGCGCACTGGTCTGGCTTCAGGCCCTTGCCTTGCAGAACTTCAGCGCACCACCGTGAAGGGATGGGAGGACAGCAGACTCTTCCATCCTCTCAGGACATGCTTGGGGCAGTGATTTGCAAGGGACATGCCTGGAGCATCATCTGCAACTGGGCAGCAAACTGCTGATCCAAAAGGGACCCTTGGGGTCTTGCAAGGGAAGCCAGAATAGGATAAGAAAATGGCAGTTCCCCTTGTTTTGCAAATCCAACTGAGCTATTCAAAACACTGCAAGGGGGGTGCAAGACCCCTTTCTCATCACGGATGGTGTCCAGGCTCACCTCATGACAAACAGCTACAGTGCAGGTGGTGGTTCCACCCTCCACAATAAAGCCATTTCCAGCCTTTAGTAACCTATTTCCTGGCAGTGGATGGTCCCTCACCCCCCAAAACCCAACCAGACACTTTCTCATGGAGCTAACATAGCTACACTTCCCCAATTTGGTGCATAAAGGCTTGATTTAGCTTGTTGAAAGTAGATATCTTGTACCAGGACGCATCAGGGCAGCTGAGGTGCCCCCAGGGGCTGACACGTACGAGACGGAACCTGAGCGTCAAGAGGATTGTTTGCTCCGTGTTTTCCTGGAACAGCTCACTGTTTCGCAAGCCGATGACAAGACTGGCCACCGCATGGGGCAGCGAGTCACTTCCTGGCAGAGCTTCACAGGACGTGAAGCTCCCAGAGGGGAGCAGGGCGGAGGAAGAGGAGGGCTCACTGCAGAAATCCCAGTGTGCCTTCCCAGTTGGCCAGTGGGACGCTGGGCTCAGCTGGCATCTCTCACAAGGACAGTCCACTCCAGCCTCCAGCCCGTGGCCAGGCTGCAAACATGGGGGTGCCAGGTGGTGGCCATCCCTCGTCCAGCCACCCCAGGGGGAGAAACCAACCCACCCACGTTGGGGCCAAGAGCACGGGGACCCTCCTCCTGATGGCGTGCCTTTGGGGTGAGTGGCGTTCGCCTTCGCTGCTGATCGCAAGGAGCCCATTGGCCACATTGGCTCCTCCAGCCTGCTCAGCTAGCACTTCATGGAGCACAGCAGAGGCTGGTCAGGGGTCCTGGGTTTCTCTCGGGCATCTGGGGCGGGGGGGAGGGAGTGGCTTGTGATGGCTTTGGAGGCGGGCAAAAGGATTTTTACACAAAGTCGGGAGCTCAGCTATCACAGCTGCACTCCAAGAGTCAGGTCTACTTCTGCACACATGATTTTGCCCTATAATCAAAAGCTTGTGCCCCATAATCAAAGGCTTGGGCACACTACAAGAGAGGAGGGAAGCATGCCCGATCCTGAAGCTGTCCCTCAGCTGGCCACAGCCTCCTCCCCTGCTCTAATCTTGGCTTATCCCAGACTCTGCATGGCAAACTCCCGGTATTGCAGCACAGAGGGGGGCTTGGCCAAAACCCACAGCACTATGCATTAAAAGGGCGGCTCCCTGTGTGATGGAGGGGTGAGCAAGCAGGGACCCACATTGCCAGGACAAGGCTGGCTGGCTCATGGCTGTGCAGCAAAAGGAACCAAATACTTGTTGGCCTAACAGGGCAGAGAGGCAAGATGCTGGCAAGACACAGGGCCCTTATGCTCGGGCAGGGCTGTAAGGAAGCCGCAGAGCCCGCAGTCCCTTATCCGCAGTCATGGTTTGCTCTCAGACATCGGTGCGAGGACGGGGGAAGAGCTCCTCTGCAAGAGCGATATCATGCCGATGGTTCAGTGGCAGCTTCACTTTGGAAATGGTTAAGAAAGGGCTCAGGGCTTTGCCCAAGCTTCCCCAGCTTGGAGCAGAAGCTGGCTATTTGATTTGGCCAACCTTTTTAGTGCTGCTTCACAGTTACAAAGGGCATAAGCAGAAACACTCATCTTCTGATCAGGTTTGGAGCGAGCCAAATTAGGAACACCCTTTCCTCGCTGGTAGGGATTTCGTTTTCATTTCCAGAATGATTACTTTGTTCCTCTTGGAACTAAAGTTTTGCTTTAACTTGCATGGGTTGTCTCCCTTGGTGATCTAGTCACGAACAGTACAGACTTCCCGCTCCTGGCTGGCTGGAGTCACCCGTGGTGGGACTTGTCCACCCAACCACAGTCAATGCACACGTGACTGGGCAGTGCTTGCCAGAAACATGCCAAGAACTCTATCAGCTCTGCTAAGTCTCAGCTGTGGGGCTGATTTATTGCTTATCACAGGGTGGCCTCGTCGCGCCTGGTAAAAATAAGGAAGGAGAGCAAAAGGTGCAGAGGGAAAGGATGAAACAGAAGAGCCAGGCATCATCAGGGCTGTGCTCTTAGCCTGGGGACAGGAGAGCTTGCAAACGGGAGACCGAGTGCCCACAGTGCATCTGGTCCTTCCTCCTCATAGAAGGGAATTCTGAGGGACAGCTTTGCAAAGATGTTTTATTGCAAAGGTGCTTTATTGCAAAGCTGCTTTATTGCAAAGGCGCTTTATTGCAAAGGAGCTTTATTGCAAAGATAACTTATTGCAAAGACAATTTATTGCAAAGGCGCTTTATTGCAAAGGCGCTTTATTGCAAAGGAGCTTTATTGCAAAGGAGCTTTATTGCAAAGGTGTGTTATTGCAAAGACAATTTATTGCAAAGGCGCTTTATTGCAAAGCTGCTTTATTGCAAAGGAGCTTTATTGCAAAGGAGCTTTATTGCAGATGCTTTATTGCAAAGATACTTCATTGCAAAGATGCTTTATTGCAGCTACTTTATCAGAAAGGTGCTTTCCTGCTCCCTGATGCGCAGCCCAAATAAAAGAGCCGAGCTACACACGCCTGCACGCAGCGTGCCACAGCTGCCCAGATGCTCTCCATGCTGGAATGACTCAGGGATTTGGTTTTCAACTGGTTTCATCCCCTTGCTGGCCCCTGTGACTTCCCAAGTGCTCCATCTGGCCCCTCACTTGCTGATGGTCGGGCCCGCGCACAGATCAGCGCCTGAGCACTTTGGAAATCATTATCCACGGTCAAAAAGCTTATTTACACAACACAATCAGGTGCCTCTTGAACTTCTTTTTCTGCCGACCCAGTTGAGCTCTCCACGTGACTAACATCCCGTTACGGCTCCTCTCTGCCCAGTCTCCCTTCAGTTAGAAGTCTTGCGAACGTGCACCTCCGGGACCAGCAGCAATCTCACGCCACGGGTCTTGCACATTGCCAAACTCACCGCTCAGCTGGACCCCAAGGCGTTACGCACTCCTGATGGTGAAGCTACACCTTTGCTGATGGCCACTTGTACAAAAACGTGCATAAGCTCAAAATCCCATTTTTTTCTGCCTATGACTTGAACAAGAAAAGAGCTTCTGGGATGTGGGATCCCCATTGAGCTTAAGATGGTTAAATTCAGGCATTTAGATGCAGAGATGGGGCTCGGTTGCCTACAAACAGGTGACCAAGGCCATCTGAGATGCCCAGGGCGGGTGTGGGATGGTCAGCGCCTCCTCTGAACCCCTTTTTTTGGGAGCAGGAGCCATGTCAAAGATGTGAACAGCCAAGCCCCATTAACTCCCCTCCTCTTTCCCCTCCCGGCTTTGCAGGTGCAGCTGCTGAGAGCTCAGGGGGGCTCCTTCGGCTGGTGGGCGGCCCCAGCAGCTGCGCCGGGCGGGTGGAGGTGCTCCACAACGGGACATGGGGGACAGTGTGTGACGACGACTGGGGTTCCCCCGAGGGCCGAGTTGTGTGCCGGCAACTGGGCTGCGGGACAGTGCTGTCAGTGGCACCAGGAGCTCGGTATGGAGAAGGGAAGGGGCAGATCTGGTTGGATGAGGTCAGCTGCACCGGGGAGGAAAGGGACCTCTTCGAATGCCAAGCCAAGCCGTGGGGGGCACACGACTGTCACCATACGGAGGACGCCAGCGTTGAGTGCTCAGGTAACCTGGGATGGCAGCGATCCAGCCATGCACCACCTCCACCCCTGCATCCCTTCCTGCTGTACCGACAGTGATGCACAACTCTTCTCCAACTGTTCCCCTTGGGGCACCCACAGGCTCCAGCATCAGCACCCTGGGCACTCTCCAGCTGCTCAATGGCCCCAACCGCTGTGCTGGGAGGGTGGAGGTGCTCCACAACCACCTGTGGGGGACAGTCTGTGACGATGGCTGGGACCTGGCGGACGCAACAGTGGTGTGCCGGCAGCTGGGCTGCGGCACAGCGCTGTTGGCCACCAGCGGGGCTCGCTTTGGGAGGGGCCACGATCCCATCTGGTTAGATGAGGTGAACTGCACCGGCACCGAGGACAACCTCTTCAACTGCCGGGCCAGCGTGTGGGGGGACAACAACTGCTACCACGGGGAGGATGCTGGAGTGATATGTTCAGGTAACTCACCTCGAGGTGCAAGAGGGGTCAACATCAGATTTTCAGGGTTTCCTAAGGGATTGTGGGACGGCTTCTGCATGCCCCCCAAGGGCGCTTGACTGCAGCATCCCCTTTGCAGCGCTGGGGAGCACCCTGCAAAGCTTTCGCCCGCCTCCTGCCACTGTGAATCCAGTGCTAAGCTGCAGGAACAGCAAAAGGCCATTCGTCTGCAGTCGCATGCATGAATTACCAAGGACCTGTCCCAAAGCCTGGTTTGCCTTGGGGGCAACTGAACGGTACCATGCAAAGCTTTCTGCAGGCGTAACTCACCATCCCCAATTCCTGCCCATCCAGCCAGGCCAGGTCTGTCTCACTCATCACCCACGATGCAGGGATTTTGATGGAGTTTTTGATGCGTGTGTAGTTCAGCTCTTCTATTTGGACTGTGCAGCAGGGAGCAGGAAAGTGTCTTTGCAATAAAGTGCCTTTGCAATAAGGTCCTGCATCTGGGTCAGGCCAAATCGGTATCAATACAGGTGAGGGAATGAATCACAGAATCATAGAATCATAGAATGTTTTGGGTTGGAAGGGACCCCTAGAGGTCATCTAGTCCAACCCCCCTGCAGGGAGCAGGGACACCGCTAACTAGATCAGGTTGCTCAGAGCCCCATCCAACCTGGTCTTGAATGTTTCCAGGGATGGGGCCTCCACCACCTCTCTGGGCAACCTGTTCCAGTGTTTTACCACCCTGAAGGGATGGAGACCAGTTCTGCAGAGAAGGGCTTGGGGGTACTGGTGGATGAAAAACTGGACATGAGCCAACGTTGTTTGCTTGCAGCCCAGAAGCCAACTGTATCCTGGGCTGCAATCAAAAGCAGCATGGCCAGCAGGGAGAGGGAGTGGATTGTGCCCCTCTACCCAGCTCTCATGAGACCCCACCTGGATCCCTGCGTCCTGCTCTGGGGTCCTCAGTACAGGAAAGACCTGGACCTGTTGGAGCGGGTCCAGAGGAGGCCACAAAAATAATCCGAGGGCTGGAGCCCCTCTCCTGTGAGGACGAGCTGAGACAGTTGGGGTTGTTCAGCCTGGAGAAGAGAAGGCTGTGGGCAGAGCTGATTGTGGCCTTTCAGTACTTCAAGGGAGCCTATAGGAAAGACGGGGAAAATGTTTTTAGCAGGGCCAGTTGTGACAGGACAAGGGGCGATGGTTTTAAACTAAACCAGGGTAGGTTTAGACTGGATATAAGGAAGAAATTCTTTATAATGAGGGTGGTGAAACACTCTCAGGGGTTGCCCAGAGAGGTGGTGGAGGTCCCATCCCTGGGAACATTCAAGGCCAGGTTGGATGGGGCGTTGAGCAAGCTGGTCTGGTTGAATATCTCCCTGCTCCCTGCAGGGGTTCAGGCTAGATGGCCTCTAAAGGTCCCTTCCCAAACTATTCTATGATTCTTTGATAAGGTGACTTTGCAAGACAGTGTCTTTGCAATTAAGCCCCTTTGCAAAGCCACCCCTCAACATTCACTTTTAAGAGGATGCTGAGCATTCTAGGCACTCAGTCTCCAGTTTGGGCACTCACCACACACAGAGGATGCTCAGGCTGGAAGAGACACAGCTGTGGCTCTCCTGGTGCACTTACCCTTGCTTGTCGTTGGCAGCTTCGGAGATGTCTGTGGCCACCAAGCTCCACCTGGCCAACGGATCGACGCACTGCGAAGGCAGGGTGGAGGTCACCCACAACGGCACCTGGGCATCCCTGTGTGACGAGGGCTGGGGTCTGGCCGAGGCTCAAGTGGTGTGCAGGCAGCTGGGCTGCGGGACAGCACTGTCAGCTTCCAACAGGTCACATTTTGGGCAAGGACCTGCGCAGATGTGGCCCAACAGCGTGAGCTGTGTAGGCACAGAGACTGCCCTCTCTGCATGCACGGCAAAGCCCCGGGGCAACAGCACTTGTCACCATGGGAAAGAAGCTGTCGTGGTGTGCACAGGTAAACCCCTCAGAAGCAACATGGTGTGAGATGTGGGGGAGTCTTGGTCCCTCACCTTCATTTTCCACCTCTGCAAGCAGCCCCAGACTGTGCCCTCTTCATGGGTGTTTTCATCACGGGGGGTGTGGTGGGGTGTCTGGGGGAGCTGAAGAAATTATGGGTGTCCTCCTGGAGGGGTTGGGGCCAATGCCAGTGGGTGGGATGATGCCACAGCACAGCTTGCAGCCTCTCACCTCTCTGCCAGCAGGCACTGGGGATCAGCCATCTCCTTTTTGAGGTGACTTGATGAGCCTGCAGCACTTGGGGCAAGGCTCAGCGATCTGAGAAGGTGCCAGGACGTTTTTCCTTACCCGGGAGTCACAGTGTGCTGGCCCTTCCCTGTATTTCCCTCTTTTAGGTCATTTGGAGGGTGACCAGGTCCGGCTGGTGAACCATGGCAGCCGTTGCGCCGGCAGGGTCGAGGTCTTCCATAACAAGCGGTGGGGGACCGTGTGTGATGACAACTGGGACCTGCTGGACGCCGAGGTCGTCTGCCGGCAGCTGGGCTGTGGGCGAGCGCTGTCGGCCCCTGGAGCGGGTCAGTTCGGGCGCGGGGATGGCATCATCTGGATGGATGAGACGAACTGCACGGGGTTGGAGAGCACGCTGTCCGCCTGCCGGGCCCGGCCATGGGGCATCAATAATTGCTACCACGGGGAAGACGCTGGCGTGGTTTGTTCAGGTGACCAATGCTCCTTCGGTGTCCCTCCACACACGGCAGTGTGGGAGGGGGTAGTGTCATGATGGCAGATTTGCACCCCCGGATAAGACTGGGGGTCAGCATCAGGAGCCAGTGGGGTTTTTGTGGACCCTCCCTACACCTGATGGTCCCATCGGAGGGCTGCTCTTCCCAACCCAAGGTGTTTATTTAGGGCAGTGGGAGGCGTTCCTGCAGGGATCCCTATTCCCCACTCCTTCAGGAAGCCTCCAGCTCCAACAAGACCAAGTCATTGGGGAAAGCTCAGGGAAGGCGACCTGGCAAGCAGTTCTTGCAGGAAGTGGGGCTGGGGTCCAGGAGGATGCAGGACCAGTGCAGACCACTCTCTGCGTGGAGATGCTCTGGTGCAGGGTGCTCCTGAGGGGGAGTTTTGGGGGGTGGTGGTGACCCCTCCTGTTTCCTCCTCTTCTGTGCTTTTTGACAGCTTGAAGAGGGGCTGGGTGCTTAATTGCAATAGGAGGGAAACTGGCCACCATCTGAAGGCATTAATCAATCTCTCGGATGTTTGCAGACTCGCTCATCCCTGAGCCAGCTCATCTCCAGCTGGCCAACGGCTCACACCGCTGCGCTGGCAGGGTCGAGGTGTTTCACCAGGAGGAGTGGGGAGCCGTGTGCAACCACGGCTGGGATAAGCAGGATGCCGAGGTCGTGTGCCGGCAGCTTGGCTGTGGGTCAGCGACGTCGGCATTGGAGGGAGCGGACTTTGGCATTGGACCCTCACGCGTCTGGCTGGACAATGTCAACTGCCAGGGGACGGAGCCAGACCTTACAAAATGCTGGGCGAGCCCATGGGGAGCGAGCACCTGCAGCCATGGAAAGCACGCCAGTGTGGTATGCTCAGGTGAGTCCCACTCCAGCATCAGTAGTGGGACAGGATGCTCTGGGTAATTTCTCCTATCTCAGCTGGGGCCAAGATGCCAGCTTTGCCCTGCTTGCTGCTGGGTCGAGTACGCCTAAACCATTTGAGAAGTTCCTCCATGAGGTGGTGATGAGATTTTGTGGGTTCAGAGGTGAGGAAAGGCTGAGGGAGCTGGGCTTGTGTAGCCTGGAGAAGAGAAGGCTGAGAGGGGATCTCATCAACATGTACAAATATCTTAAGAGTGAGTATCTCAAGGATGGAACCAGACTCTTCTAAGTGGTGCCCAGCACCAGGACAAGGGGCAATGGGCACAAACTGAAGCAGAAGAGGTTCCAGTTCAATGTGAGAAAAAAATTCTTGACTTTGAGGGTGGCTGAGCCCTGGAACAGGCTTCCCAGGGGGGCTGTGGAGTCTCCTTCTCTGGAGATATTCAAAGCCCACCTGGACGCTGTCCTGTGCCCCCTGCTCTGGGTGAGCCTGCTTGAGCAGGGGGGATGGGCTGGGTGATCTGTGGAGAGCCCTTCAAACCCCTGCCATTCTGGGATTCTGTGTGACTCTGTGATGTGACCATCCAGCACCAGCTACGTGCCAAAAAGCAGGGTCCTTCCTCCTCTTGTGAAGGGGCTGAACACTCTGAGCATCTCCTTGCCTGTTTGCAGGCTCGGCTGTTTCCAGCTTTTCCCCAGTCCAGCTGGTGGATGGCCCAGGTCGCTGCGCCGGGAGGGTCGAGGTGTTTCACAATGAGAAATGGGGGACGGTGTGTGACGACAGCTGGGACTTCGCGGATGCCAAAGTGGTGTGCCGGCAGCTGGACTGCGGGATGGTGATATCAGCTCCACGGCGGGCTCACTTCGGGCAGGGACAGGGACCCATCTGGCTGGACAACGTGCGCTGCACAGGGAGCGAGGCAGCCCTCTCCGAATGCAGAACCAAGGGCTGGGGTGTCCACGCATGCTCGCATGCAGAAGATGCTGGCGTGGTATGCTCAGGTAACCATCACCCATCGCAGCGCCAGGAGCACCGCGGCAAACCGTGCCACGGTCCTCCTGCACTGGGGTTTGACTCTACTTTCCCCTGCGGGTGCAAGGGCTTGCAATGCAGGAACAGTTTGCACCCAGCCTGGAGACCCTCGTCTGTGGAGTCAGCCCCTCGTGGTCCACCCTGGTGGAAGAGGGCAGCCGTGCGCAGACATCAAAGGCCCAGAAAAACAAACGCCTTGCACATTTGCAGAGCTATTGCTAAAAATACGGTCTCTGGCCTGCTTTTGGCTGATGTGATTTATCACAAATCCTGGCGCAAATGTGTCTACATCTGGACCACTGGCCTCTGCCGCATGTGTCTGCTTTAGGAGGGCAAACTATGTAAGGTCCATTGACTATGGTCTGGTCAAACCCATACTAATCAGGCCTTGGGCATCACTTGGGCCAGTTCACATCACACCTCAAAGGTCTGCCCTCTCCATCATTGCAAGAGCATCCTTGACCCCCAAGGCCCGTCAGCCTCTGGTGTAAACCCCTTGCTGGCAGATGGAGGTTTCATGGGGCAGGAGGTATCTCCTTAATGTATGAACACTCTCTTATGTAGGATCAGGCATGTCCGACCTCGCAAACCTCCGCCTGGTGAACGGCTCAGACCCGTGCTCCGGGAAAGTTGAAGTGTTTCATGATCAGCGCTGGGGGGGCATCTGCACTGATGGATGGGACCTGGCCGAAGCCCACGTGGTGTGCCGGCAGCTGGGCTGCGGGGCAGCGCGCTCGGCTGCGGGGTCTACCCAGTTTGGGACAGGAGATGGCCTGATCTGGGTGGATGCTGTGGAGTGTACCGGGACGGAGGGGGCCCTCTTCGAATGCAAAGTCAAGTTCTGGGGTGCCGAGAGCTGCAAGTCGAGGGAGCACGCAGGCGTCTCGTGCTCTACGGCCACAGGTCAGTGGCGGTGAGTCTGGGTTCTGTCCTCCCCTGGGTGAGGCCCGTGCAGTCTGACCAAATTCACCCATCCAGCTCCTCCCTGTCCTGGTTCCCCCCTTGTTCCTACAGCCCCACCAGGGAGCACAAGTTGTTTTCCGTTTTGAGGTCTACCAGTCCCTGGCTTCCCTCAGGCAAAGTGCTTGGAAATCCCAAGCCTGGGATTCCCAGAAACCCCAAGCCTGTAAGACGTACGCTTTCCACCACACGCAAAGAGCCCTGGCACACACTGCTGTCCCTCTGGTTGGGTTATTTTTTTTTGATCTGTGCTACCACACAGCCTCTAGTCCTCAGCGAGTCCCTTCTCTTCACCAAGCTGTTCCTTGTTCAGCTGCATGATGCTCTTGTTGCCTCCTTGCCTGCCTGTGCCCATGAGGATACTCATGGGAGCTCCTCAGTAACTTGGCCAGGTTCACAATCTACCAGACGTGGTCCTAGCAGGCTTGTCCAAAAAAAGTGTTCGTACATGCATATCCAGGGTGCAGCCGTAGCAGAAACGCCACATGCTAGTGGAGACCTTGTAAGACCCCTTGGCAAGGGGAGGTCCACTGTGTTGCAAGCCACCGGACAGGTATTTCTGGCCAGGATTTATTGTCTGATTCTGGTTTTAGACTTGGACCCGGGGAGCTCAGAAGCCCTGCGGCTGGTGAATGGCCCACACCACTGCGCCGGGAGGGTGGAGGTCTTTCACAACCATCAGTGGGGGACCATCTGTGACGATGGTTGGGACCTGAAGGACGCGGCGGTGGTGTGCCGGCAGCTGGGCTGTGGGACGGCTGTGTCAGCCCCAGGTTTATCTGGGTTTGGGCAAGGATCTGGCCCCATCTGGCTAGATGGAGTGAATTGCCTTGGGACAGAAGCCACCCTTGCTGAATGCCCAATGAAGCCTTGGGGACACCATGCATGTAACCACGTGGAAGATGCCAGCGTTGTCTGCTCAGGTAATCCTCACTACATGTTTTCACTGTAAAATGGACCAATCCCCATACTTCCGCAGGTTGGGAACCATTTGGGAGCAAGCTGGCCAACAAATTGCCCAGATTGGTAGAAACCACATTAAAATAACGGTGTTCAGAGACATGGAAAAACCACGATACAGTGGGGAAAAAAAAAGCAGCATGGATTATGATGTGCCTCAGTGTCTGGTACCACTGGAGGCGTCTGAGATGGGGCAAAGCACCCACACACTTTGGGAGCAGTACCTGGAGGGTGCAGGGGTACTACTCGAGTGGTGGTAAATGCGACTGTGCCCTGCCCCGGCTCAAAAGCAGGGAGAGTGACTTGCGCTGACAGCACTGTAACATGCCAGGACACGCAGATAAATGCAGAAAGATGCACAGGGACCAGCTGCTTTAATGTGATACACCACTTCTGAGCCAGCTGCCCCCACCCTAGCCTTGGCCTTAGAAAGTCAACCTCCATGGACAGGTCAATGAGGCAGTCGGAAGCAGGCAGGACAGGGGCAACCAGAAAAAGATCCTTTGCCCATCCTCTAGGCCAAAAAGCAGGTAGAGCCAGGCGAACCCTAGGTGATGCAGCTTCCAAGGAAAGGGGAAGGAAAGCATGGAGAAACACTGGGAAGGACTCTTGTGCATCCCTTCTTCCCAGCACGGTGTCCCTCAGGTGGAGACACACGTGCTGTCTCCTGTCCCGACAGCTAGACCAGGGTGCAACCACCCGCAGGGTGCAAATTGGTGGAAGGGATCTTCTGCAGCTCCTTCCGCACTGCAAAACCCCCTGTGCTCCCTTTGCTGCAAGTCTCTGATAAAGGGCAAGGGACGCACCACGCCACCCAGAACTCCTGCAGGGATGTCCTGCCTTCTTCAGCCTAGCGGGTATTTAGACAAACAAGCGTATCCTTAATAATACCCCGTTTTGGGTATTTTTCAGGCTCGGGGATTGCCAGCATCCCCAGGCTTCGCCTGGTGGGTGGTTTGAGCGAGTGCGCCGGGAGGGTCGAGGTGTTTTATAACAACGAGTGGGGGACGGTCTGCGATGATAGCTGGGACCTGAGAGACGCGGCAGTGGTCTGCCGGCAGCTGGGCTGCGGGGTGGCCCTCTCGGCCCCCAGCTCGGCTCGGTTTGGGTGGGGACACGGCCCCATCTGGCTGGACAACGTGAGCTGCACGGGGGAGGAAAGTGACTTCTCTGAGTGCCAAGCCAAGACGTGGGGCATGCACAACTGCTACCATGGGGAGGACGCTGGTGTGGTGTGTGCAGGTGAGAGCGGGGATGGGGCTGGCCGGAGTCAGAGCTCCTGCCAGTACCCAGGGGCAGGCAGCTGCTGACCTTCGGAGGAAATGCTGTGTGCAGGGCTGGTGTAGGGGCTTCTTGCAGCTCTCACCCGTGTGTATCTCCTGGGTTGTCAAGCACTGGAAGGGACTGCCCAGGGAAGGGGTGGAGTCCCCATCCCTGGGGGTATTTAAAAGCTGGGCAGACGAGGTGCTTAGGGACAGGGTTTAGTGGTGGGATGGCAGGGTTAGGGGAACGGTTGGGCTTGATGATCTTAAAGGTCTTTTCCAACCTAGACGATTCTATGATTCTATGACCTTCACCTCATGGCCAAGTGCAAGGTGCAGCACCTGGTACATAGCAACCCACGGCATCCATACAGGCTGGGGGATGTAGGGATGGAGAGCAGCCTTGGGGGTGCTGATGGATGAAAAGTTGGACATGAGCCAGAAATGGGCACTGGCAGCCCAGAAGCCAACCGTACCCTGGGCTGCATCCCCAGCAGTGTGGCCAGCGTCCAGGAAGGGGATTCTGCCCCTCTGCTCCACTCTGGGGAGACCCCACCTGGAGTCCTGCATCCAGCTCTGGGGCCTCCAGTGCAAGAAAGACATGGACCTGTTAGATCAGGTCTAGAGGAGGCCATGGAAATGGTCAGGGACTGGAGCACCTCTCCTGTGGAGAAAGGCTGAAAGAGTTGGGGTTGTTCAGCCTGGACAAGGCTCCAGGAAGACCTCCTTGTGGCCTTTCAATATATAAAGGGGGATTATAAGAAAGACAGAGAAAGACTTTTTACCAAGGCCTTTAGTGACAGGAAAAGGGGCAAGGGTTTTAAACTGAAAGAGGGTACGTTTAGATTGGACGTGAGGAAGCAATGTTTTATGGTGAGGGCGGTGAGACACTGGAACAGGTTGCCCAGAGCACTTGTGGATGCCCCATCATTGGAAATGTTCAAAGCCAGGTTGAATGGGGCTTTGAGAACCTGCTCTAGGGGAAGATGTCCCTGCCCATGGCTGAAGGATTGGACTAGATGAACTTTAAAGGTTCCTTCCAATGCAAACCATTCTATGAGTCTACATTGGACATGTTCAAAGCTGGTTGGTCGGGGCTTTGAGCAACCTGATTGAGTGGAAGATGTTCTTACCCATGGAAAGGGGGTTGGACTACATGGTCTTTAAAGGCCCCTTCCAACCCAAACCCTGTAGCCAGGCATCACTCCCAACCAAGGTTTTGTTCCCCCCAGTAAATTGGCAGCGCCCAGCCACTTCAGTCCATTTTGTACTCAGTGCTACCGATGCCCCAATGATGGCCCTGCCCTGCTCCTCCCTGGAGGCGTGCGGGATGCTGCAGGTGGGGGGTGCTCCGGGGATGTGGGGACACCCTGCAACCGAGCATCCACCTATTTCCCTCTCCACAAAAGCAGGTAAATCCAGCTCAGCTGACCTGCGGCTGGTGGATGGGCCACACCGCTGCGCCGGGAGGGTGGAGGTGCTCCACGCTGGGCAGTGGGGGACGGTCTGCGATGATGGCTGGGACCTGAACGAAGCAACGGTGGTGTGCAGGCAGCTGGGCTGTGGCAGAGCTGAGGCAGCCCCCGCCCATGCTCGCTTTGGACAAGGGACGGGGCACATCTGGCTGGACGATGTTGCCTGCACTGGGAGCGAGGACGCCCTCGCCCAGTGCCGAGCCCGTCCCTGGGGACAGAGTAACTGCAACCATGGAGAAGATGCCAGTGTGGTGTGCTCAGGTACGTCCTGGTCCTGCAACACGGGGTGTCCAGGAGGTTCCATCCTGCATCTCGCTGCCTCCAGGGCGATGCTGCAGTGGGATGGTCAAGCCCTTCCTGAGGTGGGGGATGCTTTCTCCCCAGCCCGGGCATTGCCACTGGCATCATGTGTGTCCCCAACCCACTGTGGTCTTTCTGTGGTGCTTCCAGACCCTGGCACAACCAACACATCGACTGTCCGGCTTGTGGACGGCCACCATCGCTGCATGGGGCGGGTGGAGGTCTTTCACAACCAGGAATGGGGGACGGTCTGTCACGACGGCTGGGACCTAAGTGATGCGGTGGTGGTCTGCCGGCAGCTGGGCTGCGGGGAAGCCATTTCGGCCCCGACAGGGGCTTCCTTTGGGAGGGGGCTGGGTCCCATCTGGCTGGAGAGGGTCGCCTGCACCGGCGTGGAGAACACCCTCGTGGAGTGTCGGGCCAGGGCCTGGGGAGTCAACCGCTGCAGCCATGAAGAGGATGCCAGCGTGGTCTGCTCAGGTGATGCTCATTCCTGTGGGGTTCCTAAAAGCACATCTTGGAGCTGCCCCCCTCCCCCCCCAAAAAAGCCTTTTCCTCTTCAACCTTGCCCCAAGAGCACTGGCTGCAGGAAGGAGATTTCAAGGCCACAGGGGCTCATCCCCTTGGCAGACGGTTTTGGCCCCTGTCCCCACACCTCTGTGATCCATGGAGCTGCCCCAACCCAACTGCCCGTGGCACAGCTGAGCAGGGAAGGGGGGGAAAAGTCATTGATCCCCAGTTTGGGGTGCGGGCTGCACCAAGACTCTGCTGGGTCCCAGCAACGCCCCAAGAAAGGGGATTTATTTCTCCCCTTCCACATCAGGGACTGAGTCTGGAGGCCAAACATAGTTGCCTGGTGGTGCTTATGGAGCCCCACGGGCCATGCCTGCCTGCATGTCTCTGCAGGCAGAGCTCAGGCCAGGTCCTGTCCTCCCATCCCACCATGGTTGGGCATCTGCTCTAGCTTTGCTGCCACCAGAAAGCTCCCCACCTTGGACACGCGGTCCTCTTGTCCTCAATGCTTCATCGCCTGCTTCTCTGCCCACAGAATCAGCCAGGGCAGAGGTCCGCCTGGCAGAAGGACCGAACCACTGTGCCGGGAGGGTGGAGGTGCTCCACGCCGGGCAGTGGGGGACAGTCTGTGATGATGGCTGGGACCTGAACGAAGCAACGGTGGTGTGCAGGCAGCTGGGCTGTGGCAGGGCCGTGGCAGCTACCGGCCATGCTCGCTTCGGGCAAGGGACAGGGCGCATCTGGCTGGATGACGTGAGCTGCACTGGGAGTGAGGACAACATCGCCCACTGCCGAGCCCGTCCCTGGGGACAGGGTAACTGCAACCATGTAGAAGATGCCAGTGTGGTGTGCTCAGGTACGTCCCATCCTGCGATGCAGGGCATTGGGGGGGACGGGACGTGGCAGGGACTGGAGGGTCAATCCTGCATCTGGCTGCCTCTTGGCTGATGCTAGCCGTGGAAAGGCATGGGTTTGGGGGGCTGGCAAAGGGTCGTAGCCTCTTTTTGGCCAGGCTTGTCCCCAGCCCAGCAACAGGTTCCCACCCCACTCATAACCAACCATCAAAACCTTCACACCCCCCTCCCCGTGGCACTGAGCCAAGCCCTGTCTCAAGGGGACCACCTGACCCCAAATCCCCAGCCCGGTCTCCATTGCCTAGTCCACACGCTTGCATGGAGGAGACAGCACCATTTTAGGGTATGAATCTGCAATTGAAGTCCATCCCTATGGCCACGCTCCTCCAGAAGGGTTGGAGGGGTTTCATCCCTTGCTGGGGTGGACCAGAAGGACTCTGCATTTGCAATCTGGTTTCTGGTTTGAGGATGGTTTTTTTGGCGAGGTGATGGCTGCCCTGTTCTCCTTTCCTAACCGACTTTCTCCTGGCAGATGCCAACATCACAGAAGCACAGGTCCGCTTGGCCGATGGCCCGAACCGCTGTGCTGGCAGAGTAGAGGTGCTTCACGAACAGCGGTGGGGGACCATCTGCGACGACAGCTGGGATTTGAGGGATGCCAAGGTGGTCTGCCGGCAGCTGGGCTGCGGGACAGCCGTCTCGGCCCCGGGCCACGCTCATTTTGGGCAAGGGTCTGACACCATCTGGCTGGATGATGTGGAGTGCACCAGCATGGAAGCCACCTTCTCCCAGTGCAGCTTTGGCAGCTGGGGACTCCATAACTGCAACCACGAGGAAGACGCGGGAGTCGTGTGCTCAGGTGGTCCCCGGGGAGAATGCTCAGATGCCCCAAAAAAGGATTTTACCTGGGACTGGGAGGCTGGCAGCACTGGTGGGACATCAGTGATGGGAATGACCTTGCAGGGGAGGTGGGCAGGGGAATGGTGCAGTAGGCAGAGGTGGCACATGGCATGCAGCCCACTCTTGCACGCGTCTGCGCCTTGCACACCCCCTCTTTGTCTTCCTGCTGGGTCGGAGGGGGCCATCTCACCCTCTTTGCTCCCTCTTGCAGGCACAAACCCCTTGCAGGTGCGGGTGCAGGACGGCCCCGGTCCCTGTGCAGGGTGGGTGAAGGTGCTCTACAACACTACCTGGCATGGGGTGTGCAGCAGCAGCTGGAGCTTGCTGGAAGCCGGGGTGGTCTGCAAGCAGCTGGGCTGTGGGCCAGCCCAGTCAGTGACCGCCAAAGCCCAGCTCAGCCGGGGGAGCGACCATGCCTTGCTGGAGGGGCTGATCTGCCGGGGGACCGAGTCGTTGCTCCTGGAGTGCCAGCAGAGAGAGACGGGGCTGGGGCCATGCAGGCACGGCTCGGCAGCCGGCGTGGTGTGCGCAAAGCCGAAGGGTGAGCGCTGGGATCCTCCGTGGTGTCCATGCTGGGTAGGGGGCGGGGAATGGCCAAAGTTATGAAGAAAGGGGAAAGGTGGCACAAGTTCATCCCAGCAAGATCTTGAGGGCCTTTACTGGGAGGATGTGCCTCATTTTCCATCACCCTTGGGAGCATCAGAGATGCTTTCCTGACCCCAAAACACACTCATGCCTCCCATTTCTTCTTGGAGCCCAAATTTTCCTCTCCCCCCACTCCAGCCCATCGGGGGTCCCTCCAGGAATAGCCCCCATTTCTCAGAGAGGTTCTGATAGAGCTGGGACAACTTTGAAGGATGGAGGAGGATCATGTGAGGTGTGGCACCCCAAAATCCAGAGCAGAACAAGGAACCAAAGAGCTGATCCAGGTTTTAAGAGCAGCACAAACATGAAAGGTCGCTCCGACCTCCCCCCATCCCATCATCCGCCAAGGGATGCGGGTCTTAACGTGAAGCCTAATTAAGGAAAGCCCATCTCCACCGCCAGCGGAGCTGCTGGAGGGAGTTCAGGCCACGTTCAGTGCTGGGTTTCCTTGGATGCTGTTGCTGGTGATGGCTGGCAATGGGATCCCAAGTCCACTCTCCCCCCAACCCCAGGCACTTCACCATCCTGCTCGGTGCTGATAGCGCTTCTGGCCCTGGTGATGGCGCTGAGCGGGGTTCTGCTGTGGCTTAACCTGAAGAGGAGGTGCATAGCAGCAGCCCAGGCTGGAGGTGACAGTCCCATCCCCATGTGCTCCTCCTGTCCCCCAGCTCATGGACCCCACCTCGGCCACCCCAAAACCCAGGGGGACGGGGAGATGGGGGTCAGCCGCGTGGCTGCCAGAGCCCGGTGACAGCCCCATGTCCCCTCCACCTCACAGCCCGCCGGCACCCCAGGGACCACAGCACTTCGGCGATGTCCTTCCAGCCCACAGGGGGCATCTACCTCCCCACCAAGACAGAATCCCCTGAGGACACCGACACTGAGATGACGCAGCTCACAAAGGAAGACACTGACTCCTGATGCCAGCCCCTCGCACTGGGCTCCCGCTGCCCCCCTACCCTCACCCTCCCCACTTTTCACTAATCTGCTTTCCTGAAGACTGCAAAGCAGGAGCTGATGGGTAGCTGACACTTTGCAACCAGCCGGTACCGATAACTTATATCACGAGCCCCAAAATAGCTGGCCAAGGGGGGTCTCCCAGTCTGGTGACGTTTATTTAACCCACCCCGGCACCCTCCCGGCAGCCCCCGTGGCTCCAGAGGAGCCTGATGAACATGGCAGCCAGTGCTGAGCTAAAGGAGCAGAAAGAAGGGTGCAAATGAATTAAAAGGGGGTCCCCAACCCTCCAGGCATGATGGGTCTGAGTGCTGGGGGGAATGGACATGAGCTGCTTTTGTGCTCCTCTGGCTTCCCCTAGAGCTTGGCCAGTGTCCCCCCGATTTGACCAACCCAGGTGCCAGAGCTGCAAAGTGCTTTACCCCACCCCCCCAAATACTCAGCCATCCTCCCTGGATGCATTTTGGGGCAGCCACAGAACCCCTTTTTCCTTGCCTCGTGCCCCTAACCTGCAACCATCCCTTGGGTACGCAACTGTGAGGTACCTCCCCACTGAGGTTCATGAGGGCACAAGGCTGGTGAATGTCTGGTAGCTCAGGGTTCTCCGCTGGCATCCCACATCCAAAAGCATCCCAGTACAGAGGGACCCCACTCTCAGCCTCACCCTGGGGTCCGTCAGGCTTGCAAACTGAGGGCCATGCCCCCAAAGCACCCAGGATGATGGGAGTAAGGTCAGGAGACACAATGAGCAGAGGTTCCAACAGCAGGAGATGGTGTCTACCAAGGCAACTGATGCTTTCCTTGCTGGAAGGAAACGCAGGTACATTGTGCCCAGTCCTCCCTCCACCTCCCACAGGGATGAAGGACATCCCCAAACTGGAGAAAGGCCCAGAAAAAGCTTTCTCCATGTCTCTCCTTTTTTCCTGTGACACTTCAGAAGGGTTGGAGAGCAAGGTCCCAAAATTAGGAGCAAAATCAGAGTCAGGGCTGCTCGGAGTCCATCACATTCAGAAATAAAACTGAAAGCCCCTCCATGCACCCCAGGTGAAGCCATCCCCTAGATCCCACCTGAGAAACTGCAGGAGCTCTCCAGGGGCTGGAGGAAACCTCTCAAGATGGATTGGAAAAGCTGGGCAACACTAGCATGAGATCATCCCACCCCGCCCCAGACCACAGCTGAGAGGGGAGCAGGGGGGCTGAAGGACATCCGGGCAGCATAAAACCTGAAATATTTTCCTCCAGCAGCAAGGCCATCCCTTTCCTTGCCAACTACCAAGCTGGTGCTGGCCATAAGGTCATTGCTGTGTGACCTTACCCATTTCTTGATGGTCACGCAATAACGCAGTGATCCCAGCACATGAGAAAATTCTTAATTTGGTGACGGGCATCTCTGGGAGCAGACACCCTGGGGCTTGAACCACCAGAGATGGTCCTCTCTCCCCCTCCAAAATGCAGATCAGGAAGGTGAACCTCCCTTGGATCTCTGGGATGCCAAAGGCTGGAGATCCCACAGGCCAAGATGCCCATCAAAGGTTGGGACTTGTCCAACCAGAAGAACACACAGAGTCTAGCTACCACCTACCTAGTGCCACCTGAGATGCTCTCAGTCACCGCAGACACTCACAGGGGGGCTGGCATATGGGACATATGGTCCATAAGAGATGCAAGCACTCCTGGCAGAGGAGCTGAAGGCCAACTGAGTACCGCACCATAACCTCTGATGGCCTCAGCAGTTAAACGCAACCCCAGATCTCCATCTACCATTTGGAGTGCTTGATTGGGCTGCTCCTACACAGGCAACGTGCCTCACTGGAGGTGCCTTCAGGCCTGTGAGACTCGCAGAGGCAAAAATATGACATGGAGGAGACCTGGAGTGACATACATACACCATCAAATCCTACATCCCCAGGTGTTTCCTCTTTTACAAGAATCTCCCCCTCTGCCGAGGGCCATGAGTTAAAGGAGAGGGTGAGTTTGGGTGGGATATGGCCTAAGGGGAGCTGCCTCTGCTCTGGGGTTAGGGTGAAGGGGCCCCCACCACTACCTCACACATCATGTGGGTGCTTCATGGCCAATACACCACCTCCAGCCTCTCTCCACACCTCAAAGGGTGAAGGACCATCATCACAGGCAGCCTGTTCCCAGGGCTGCAGGTGCAACCTCCCTTCCCCAGAGACACATGGACACAGCAGATCCCAGGATGCGGACCCCTTGAGATGTGTCCACCACTGGCTGGCCTACAGAGGACAGATGTTCAGGGACTGGCTCAACCCTGAAGCCAAACCACAGCCTCACAACCCCCAGCTGGGAACAGCATTTGGAAGAGGCCAGAGCTGCCCCAGTGCTGTCTCAGGAGCTGAAATGGGAGGAAGGTGGGAAGCTGTGGGGCAGGGGAGAAGACCAACACAACCAGGAAGCCCACAACCATCCTTGCAGGGAGATCCACCAGCCCAAATCCCAAACGCATCTTGCTGGCCCATCTTGCACTCAATTTCTGCAGGGTACAGGCAGTGCTGTGCGAGATCCACCTTGCACCCAGGATGTGGTGGGTCTCTCCTTAACGTGCCTGTCAGCAACACGTGCCAGGTGACCCTCCCACTCACATCTGAAGGACACTGGGAGAAGGCACAAGGTGGGTAGGTGAGACCGCCAAGGACCGTACCAGCACCGAAAGCCCACGGCAAGACTCAGCCAGACACGGCTGCGAGCTGGAGGAGACGATGAGACAGAGCTGTCGTTAAATAACCATCCTGTAATTAGTGTGCAGAGCGCCGAGGAGCGCGCACATCCCACCCCCCGCCCTGTTCCCAGCGCTACAGGGACTGTACGAAATGGGGGGACAGGGTGGGATCTGGGATCTCCAGGAGTCCGAGGGACAGCACAAGGGCACCAGTGTGGGCAAGAACAGGGCTCCTGTCTTGCCCTCACGATCAAAGGTTCATGTGCCACCCTCTGCCCAGCAGCCATCAGCCGAGGGGGGACAAATCCAGGCGCCGGCAGCAACACAGGGGTAGCTCCGGGAAGTGAAAGAGGAAGAGGAGGATGATGTAGAGGGCTGTTTGTGTCTTGCTTGCCCATGCCCCATCCAGGTTCCTGCCCGGAAAGTCCCAGGAGTGGCTGGAGAAGGTCTTACAGCGCTGGGCGTCACTTGCTGAGACTCCCAAAGTGGACGGCAGCAGCGTGTGCGTCTCCCCCTTTCTTCTGCTCCCTACCAGCCCAACCAGCGCTTGAGGGCAGAAAAAAAGAGGGCAATTAACTGGGTCATTAGCAGCAGCATGAGATATGGACGGGACACTTGAACCCCAAAAGGCTTCAGGGGGAACGGGAGGTGCCTGCTCCTCGCTCTTCCCCATAATCCTTTCCGCTGCCCACACCGTCTTCGTACCTCCTTCCCAAAAACCGGGCAGGTCTGTCCCCTCCTGCAGGCAACAGCGTGCGCTGACTCCCTGGGAGCCTCCAGCCCAGGCTGAGCCACGCTCACTGGGATGACTGGGGAGGGGGTCTTGGGATGATGACTTAAAGTGGGGTCTCAGCCCTCCTCCTCACACGAGGGCAAAGAAGAGGGCTCCTGCCTGCCCACCGGCCATGAGCCACAGCATGCCACGAGCCACAGCAGGCCTGCCAGGAGCTTGCAGCTGCCCTGGGCAACGGGCTTGGGGAGGGTCCCGCTGGGATCACCCCCCCCATGGAGGGAGGAAGCACAGTGTAGGTCCAGGTTTGGAAGGGCTGGAGCTCAGGAGAAACACCACAGGTTTGCGGAGGTCCGTGATGATCCTCGGGCAGACGTATGGTGTCTCCCAGCCTGGGGTTTGTCTGCTGTCGGTGGCAGCGTGTCTACAGCCACCACGGCCTGGCAACACCATGGCTGCGCTCGCTGCGCCGGGGCTCAGCCGTCGCGGTGCACGCGCTGGTGCTGCAGCAGGTTGGAGGGGTGTGCGAAGCCCTTGTCACAGACGCTGCACTTGTAGGGGGTCTCGCCCGTGTGCACCTTCTCATGCACGGCCAGGTAGGCCAGGTCCTTGAAGAACTTGTGGCAGAAGCTGCACTTGTAGGGCCGCTCCTGGCTGTGCACGCGGTGGTGCTGGAGGAGCAAGGAGGGCCGGGCGAAGGCCTTCCCGCACACCTCGCACTTGTAAGGGCGTTCCCCCGTGTGCGCCCGCTCGTGGATCACCAGGTAGGACGACTGCTTGAAGGCCTTGCCGCAGGTTTTGCAGACGAAGGGGCGCTCGCCGGTGTGCACCCGCTCGTGGGAGGAGAGGGCGTTGGATTGCTTGAAGCCCTTGCCGCAGAGCGGGCAGATGAAGGGGCGGTCGCCCGTGTGCACCCGCTCGTGCACCTTGAGGCTGTGCCCGTAGGTGAACTTCTTACCGCAGACCCCGCAGACGTGGGGTTTGTCGTCGCAGTGCTGGCGCTGGTGGAGGAGGAGAGCGTTGGAGGTGGGGAAGTCCTTCCCGCAGTCGGCACACTTGAAGGGTTTCTCGGGGGGTGGCGCTGCAGCTCGTAGGGGGTCTTGAAGCTCTTGGCGCAGCGGGGGCAGCGGAAGGGCCGCTCGCCGCTGTGGATGCGCCGGTGCTCTTGGAGGTTGGAGGAGCGCTTGAAGCGCTTGCCGCAGAGCTCGCAGCGGAAGGGTCGCTCCTCCGTGTGGACCAGCCGGTGGCTTTTGAAGTCTGAGTGGCGCTTGAAGGAGGCCTGGCAGAGGTCGCAGCGGAAGGGGCGCTCCTCGTTGTGTACCACCTCGTGGCTGAAGAGCTCCCAGGCCCGCTTGAAGGCCTTCTCGCAGACTCCGCACTGGAAGGGCTTCTCATCCACGATCACCTCGCGGATCTCCAGCTCGCTGATGCCGCTCGCTCCCCGCTTCGGGTGGGCCGGCAGCCCCGCTGCCGCCTCCTCCAGCTCGCCCACCGCACTCCCCAGCACCAGCTTGGCGGTGGAGTAGATGCCGCGCTCGTCGATCAGCTGTACAAAGTCCGGCTTGGGACGGGCATCGTCAGAAAGGGGCAGCTCAGGGGAGCAGGACCGAGACAGTCTCTCCTCCTCCTCCTCCTCCTCCTCTTCCTCGCTGCTCCGCGGCACCTCCTCCAGCCCGTTCTCCATCTCCCTCTGCCTGAAGTCACCCGTCCGGCCCCAGATCAACCGCAGCCTTTTTCCCCGGGAGGGCCCTGGCTCTTCGACGCTCTCCCCCCGTCCCGGGGATGCAGGTACCCGGCTTGTCTCAGGCTTCAGGCACAAGCGGTTCCCCCCCTCATCCTCACCAGTCTTCTGGCAGGGCCTGCCTGCACCCCGAGGGGCAAGAGAGCCCTGCCCGCGGCAGCACCGTCCCGAGCGGCGTGGAGAAACTTGCCCCAACCGCGCCGGGGAGCCTTCCCCCAGCTCTTCTCTTGGCTGCGCCCTGGCTGCATCCTCCTCCTGCTCTTCTTCACCTTCAAGCTCATCTCCTTCGGAAAGGGGGGAGAGCCTCTGGGAAAAGGGGGGCTCGGAGGCTGGAGGACATGGCTGCCCTTCCATGGCAGCCCCTGCAAAAATGAGAAAGGAGAGAGTGTGAGAGGGGCGATGGGCCGGGGGCAGGACCGTGAGTGAGGGGTCGTGAAGATGTGGGTGGCAGCAGCACAGAGAGGGGACAGAGAGATACAGATATTGGGGGGTGGGAGACCAAGAAGGAGAGCAGGGGAAGGAGGCAGAGAGACGGACACTGCAGAAAATCTGTAAAACCTGGCGAGGGACCTGGGAGTCCTGGTGGATGACAAGCTGACCATGAGCCAGCAGGGTGCCCTTGTTGCCAAGAAGGCCAATGGTATCCTGGGGTGCGTTAAGAGGACCGTGGCCGGCAGGGCGAGGGAGGTTCTCCTCACCCTCTACTCTGCCCTGGTGAGACCCCACCTGGAGCACTGTGTCCAGTTCTGGGCTCCTCAGTTCAAGAAAGATGAGGAACTCCTAGAGAGAGTCCAGAGGAGAGCAACAAGGATGATAAAGGGACTGGAGCATCTCCCTTACGAGGAAAGGCTGAGGGAGTTGGGCTTGTTCAGCCTGAAGAAGAGAAGGCTGAGAGGGGACCTCATCAATACACACAAATATCTTAAGGATGGAAGTCGCGAGGACAGAGCCAGACTCTTCTCAGTGGTGCCCAGCGACAGGACAAGGGGCAATGGGTACAAACTGAAACATAAGAGGTTTCAGTTGAACATGAGGAAAAACTTCTTTACTCTGAGGGTGATGGAGCACTGGAACAGGCTGCCCAGGGGGGCTGTGGAGTCTCCTTCTCTGGAGATATTCAAAGCCTGCCTGGATGAAGTCCTGTGTAACATGCTCTAGGAGAACCTGCTTTAGGAGGGGGGTTGGACTAGATGATCTCCCAAGGTCCCTTCCAACCCTTGCGATTCTGTGATTCCCCTTTGGGGGACCGAGGTGACCTGGTCAGAGCAACAAAGGAGGGACTGGCCTCAACCATGTCCCCAGCTGGCAGCTTCCAGGCAGGGGGTTGAAAAAATCCTCAGAGGGTGCTTGGTCTCTCCAGGTGCCTATGTGACCCCTCGTCTGCAACAAGGAGCCGCCAGCTCTGCCTCAGGCACAGGCAGTGGATGCATGGAGGGATTCGGCCCCCAGCTCCTGCAGATTCAACAGCACAACTCTGCTCTGGAGCACATCAGGGTGGGTTTTCAGATCACCTTCTCAGAAAATGCTCCTCTCTCAGGCCACTGCTATTCCAGGCTCCATTCGAGGCTGCTGATACCTCCAGAGCCTGTTCAGCGGTTGCGCAGCTTGACCAGAGACACTGGGCTCTGATATCCACCTCGGAGATCCCCTGGGCTGGATTTGCTGTCACCATTGGGGACACCACGCATGGATCGGTTTGGCCAAGGGAGGGGAAGGCTAAAGCACAATCCGTCTCCTGAAACCCCACATGAAATCATACCCCGCAAGGGCCTGACGCACAGGCAGGAGCAACCAACTGAAACAAGGAGCTCTTAAAATCATCCAATGGTTTGGGGTGGAAGGGACCCCTAGAGGTCACCCAGCCCAACCCCCCTGCAGGGAGCAGGGACACCTTTAACCAGACCAGCTTGCTCAGAGCCTCATCCAACCTGGCCTGGAATGTTCCCAGGGATGGGGCCTCCACCACCTCTCTGGGCAATCCCTTCCACTCTTTCACCACCCTCACTGTAAAGAATTTCTTCCTTATAGACAGTCTAAACCTACCCTGATTTAGTTTAAAACCATCACCCCTTGTCTTGTCACAGCTGGTCCTACTAAAAAGATTGTCCCCACCTTTCCTATGGGCCCCCTTTAAGGAATGAAAGGCCGCAATCAGCTCTGCCCGCAGCCTTCTCTTCTCCAGGCTGAAGAACCCCAGCTCTCCCAGCCTGCCCTCATAGCGAGGGGCTCCAGCCCTCGGATCATCTTAGTAGCCCTCCTCTGGACCCGCTCCAACAGGTCCATGTCCTCCTTGTGCTGAGGGCTCCAGAGCTGGACACAGGGCTCCAGGGGAGGTCTCACCAGAGCAGAGCAGAGGGGCAGAATCCCCTCCTTTGACCTGCTGGCCACGCTTGTCTTGATGCAGCCTGGGGTAGGGTTGGCTTCTGGGCTGCCAGCGCCCATGGCTGGCTCATGGCCAGCTTTTCATCCATCAGCACCCCCAAGTCCCTCTCCATAGGGCTGCTCTCCATCCCTTCATCCCCCAGCCTGTACTGATACTGGGGGTTGCCCCGACCCAGGTGCAGTACCTTGCACTTGGCCTTGTTGAACCTCATGAGGTTCACACAGGCCCACCTCTCCAGCTTGTCCAGGTCTCTTTGGATGACATCCTGTCCTTCTGGTGTGTCAACCGCACCACTCAGCTTGGTGTCACCTGCAAACTTGCTGAGGGTGCACTCGATCTCCCTAAGTCATTGATGAATATATTAAACAGCACCGGTCCCAGTACGGACCCCTGAGGGACACCACTCGTCACCGGTCTCCATCCGGACATTGAGCCATTGACCACTCCCCTCTGGATGCGACCATCCAACCAATTCCTTATCCATCGAACAGTCCGCCCATCAGATCCATAGCTCTCCAATTTAGAGAGAAGTATGTTGTGGGGAACCGTGTTGAAGGCTTTGCAGAAATCCAGATAGATGACGTCCGTTGGTTTTCTCTTGTCCACTGTGGTTGTCACACCACCACAGAAAGCCACTAGGTTGGTCAGAAACCATTGCAAAGAGCTAAATTCTGTTGGTTTGCTCTCGCCTTCCATGTCCAGAGTCATCCCAGTGAGAGGCAGGGGGGTGGAGGGGATGTCAGGAGAAGCAGATGCTTGAAGAGCCTCCAAGCACCACATTGCACAGAGTGCGCTCCCACCAACCCGACACCAACACCATGAGGAAGCTGCCGCAAAGCCAGAGATAAAACTGCCCTAAAAGCACCCGAGAGGGGGCTCCTGAGGGCATCAGCAGGGAAAGAGCTCCCAGAGAATAAAAAGCAGAAGAGAAGAGAGGTACAGGCTGGAAGGGCAGCGTGCCAAAGCCTCCTGAGGACTGATAAGGGCTGGGGACCTGCCGGCATGGTCGGACCCCCAAGAACCAATAATCTCTGGGCACAAAGACACTTCCAAGGCCACCAGGCCACGCTGGCATCTGTGACAGGGGATGCAGTTTGGTATAAATCAGTGGGTGCTATGAACAAACGGGAGCTCGTGAGATTACAGCGACCCAGTGATGCGGCGGGGTCTTTCCAAGGGATTTTCCAACCTCCCCCAGCGCCAGGATGTCGATGGGAGCCCAAAGCAGCTGTGGATGGAGCCTCAACCAGGAGACTGCAGGGGAAGGCAAGGGAGTGAGCTAAGAGTGAATGAGCTAAATGCCACTAATAACCACTTTGATCCCATTAAAGCTTAACGAGTAAAAGGTGCCCCAAGAAACGCTGCTCCTCACCCGTGCCTCCCACCCCTGGCCGGGACTTGAGGTGCCGAGAAGGGAATTCATGGCCAAAGCGAGAGGGTTTCCAGGCGTAATTTCATCTCACTGGCATGGAGCGAGTACCATCAACCCAAAGGGCTGCAGAAGCACTGGGATGAGACACCCCAAAAAAGCAAAACTGAGGAATCCCACGTTGAAAAGGGAGGAGATGATGGTGATGGTTGAATATAGTACGGGAAGGGTGAAGGGGACAGCAAACTGAACACAAGACGCTCCAGTTGTTGTTTCAATGCCCCCACGCTGAGCCTTTGCTGCTGGAAGTGGAGAAGAGGGCTCAGGATTCCCCTCTCCCAGGGCACGCTTGCCTTTCCAGCCTGGATTTGACCATTTCTCACCCGGAGGCTGTGGAGCCTTTCCATTTGGGTTGAGGCATCAGGGTGACACTCGGCAAGGGATCAGAAAGCACCTCCCAAGCAGAGGGGAGAACAAACCTGCTGTCTTGGGTCGCCCCCACCTCTGCTCTCAAATCCAGGCATTAAAAGAGGGAATCACCTGCGTGGGTGGAAAGGAATGGACATGGCAGGACACAGCTCATGGGGGGACACAGAGGAGGAGACTCACACGAGCAGGCAGTGAAGAGCCCCGTGCCCGGCCTTTCATCAGAAAGGCACTTCCCTGGCTCTGAAAAAGCCAACTCTTAGGGCTGCCTTTGCTGCCATCCAGACACCCAGCTCATCCTGGCTAATTCACCACCAGGAATTCAGGCAGAACGATAAATTTGGTGTTTTCCAGTGCTAACGGCAACAGTGAAGTCATCAAGGGGGGTTCTAGGGTTTCCCTACCTGCCGCAGTGCTGGGTACAGCAATGTGGGAGCCCCTTGAGGCCTGCCACGGCGCGGGGATGGTAACTGGGAGAGGAATGGACCGAGATGTTGGGCTTGTTGAGGGCCAGGAGGGATCCACCCCCACCGGCTGGTTGAAGCGGAGGGGTTTTGGAAGGGTCTGCTCTTGGGAAGGGATCAAAGCATACAGGCAGCGCCCATAGACCTCACGAGCCAGAGGAACGGAAAGGGGCAAAGCAAGAAAAGCACAAGGGTGGCAAAGCGATGCATTTGGTGGAAAAAACAGCAAACATCTGCTGGAGCGGAGCTTCTACATGCCAAAGCAGAGAAGATTTGGGGGGGTTCAGCCCAAGACAGATGACCACAAGGGTCCCAAAAAACCTTACGTGCTCCTAAAACGCAGCAGGAGAGGTATTCCCTGGGCGGGCAGTGCCACAGCTGAGCTGAACCCTGGTGAAAACAGCTTTGGCGAAGACGGGGTGATGCCGAGTGGCCATTTTGGAGAGAGTCACGAGACTGATCGAGGCGACCGGTCCCACCCACGGAGCAATACCTGGGGTATCAAGGGTAGCCATGAAGGAATTGCTGCTCGCAAGCTCTAAATAAAAGCGAGAAAATACGTTGGGAAAGGAAAAAGAATTATTTCAGTGGAGAGGCCGGGGGGGATGTGGGAGCGAAGAGGCAGCGAGCAGTGATGGAGGAATTCGCAGCAGCGGGAAAGGCTCCAACTGCAGCCACGTAGGAGCTGCTGGGCCAAAAATATATTATTTTTTTCACCCCCCCAGTAGCGTCAGCAACGCCCCCAGCATCCCCAGTGCCTGTGGGATGGCCAGGACCACCCCCCAACCCAGCCCCTCACCCTTTTTCCACCCCCCAGAACTCCCAAAACCCCCTCCCATCCTGATTCCCCCCCAACCACAAGCCCCCCAGCAGCCCCCCCCCCTACACTCCCATTGCATCCCTTTCGCAAAACCCATTACAACCAGAAGCTCCCAGCACGCCCCAGTCCCCTCCCAGTACCAAACAGACCCTCTCATCTCACTGCTCCCCCTCTGCAACATTAAAACCAGACTCCCCCAGTATGTTCCAGTCCCCCCAGTATTAACCAGACCCTCTCATCCCACTGCCCTCCCCACTGCCATTACAACCAGACACCCTCAGTATGCCCCAGTCCCCTCCCAGTTCAACCAGATCCTCTCATATCATTGCCCTCCCACCCACACCATTACAGTCAGACCCTCCCAGTATGCCCTGATCCCTCCCAGTATCAGCCAGATGCTCTGATCTCACTGACCCCCCCGTACATCCCAGTCTCCCTCAGTATAGAATCATAGAATCATAGAATGTTTTGGGTTGGAAGGGACCCCTAGAGGTCATCTAGTCCAACCCCCCTGCAGTGAGCAGGGACACCACTAACTAGATCAGGTTGCTCAGAGCCCCATCCAACCTGTCCTTGAATGTTCCCAGGGATGGGGCCTCGTGTCACCACCCTCCTCCCCACCATTACAGTCAGACTTCCCCAGCAAGTCCCAGTCCCCCCAGTATCAACCAGACCCTCTCATCTCACTGCCCTCCCCCCTGCCACTCAAACAGGTCCCCCAATAAACCCCAGTTCCCTCCCAGTATGGACACGAGCCCTCCCATCTCATCCCCTCCCCATAACCCATTACAACCAGTCCCCCCCAGTATCAACCAGACCCTCTCATCTCACTGCCCTCCCCCCTGCCATTACAACCAGATGCCCCCAATAAGCCCCAAGCCCCTCCCAGTATCAACCACTCTGATCTCCCTGCCCCCCCCAGCATGTCCCAGTCCCCCCAGTACCAACCAGACCCTCTCATCTCACTGCCCTCCCCCCTGCCATTGCAACCAGATGCCCCCAGTATGCCCCAAGCCCCTCCCAGTGTCACCCCCCCAGCATGTCCCAGTCCCCCCAGTACCAACCGGACCCTCTCATCTCACTGCCCTCCCCCCTGCCACTGCAAACAGGCCCCCCCAATAAACCCCAGTCCCCTCCCAGTACGGACACGAGCTCTCCCATCTCACTCCCTCCCCCTAACCCATTACAACCAGTCCTCCCCAGTACCAACCACACCCTCCCCGCGCCCGCCACGGACCCCCAGCCGTTCCCCTGCCCCCCGGTACCACAAGCCCCTCGCCCCCCCCCCCGGCCCCCCCTTCCCCCCCCGGGCCCGGCCCCCCCGGGGCCGGCAGCGCGCCCGCTCCCCGCGGGGGATGCCGCGGCCCTTCCCGCCCGCCGCCGGCCCCGCACCGGCCCCGCCCGCACTCACCGGACCCCGCCGCCGCCGCCGCCCCCCGCCCGGTGCCGCAGCCCAACGCCTCCCCCGGAGCCGCTTCCGGCCGCGTCGCGCGCTGCGCGGTAACGCCACTTCCGGGGGCGGGGCGGAGAGGGCGCGTGCGCGGGAGGGGGGGGGGGCGGGGGGGCGGTGCGGAGCGACGGGAGGGCGGAGGGCGCGTGCGCGGGGCTGTGGGCGGGGGGGGGGGGACACGCAGCGTGCGGTTGGGGACACGGGAGTGGAACGTGGGGCACCTGCCATGACAGGTTTGATTTGGAATTGTTACATCTTAATATTTTTAATATTTGATGATCTTTATAATCACTGACTTTTCCTTAAAGTTTAACTTAAATCAACATCTCATCAACACGTACAAATATCTCAAGGGTGGGGGTCACCAGGACACAGCCAGACTCTTCCCAGTGGTGCCCAGCGCCAGGACAAGGGGCCATGGGCACAAACTGAAGCAGAAGAGGTTCCAGTTCAATGTGAGGAAAAACTTCTTGACTTTGAGGGTGACCAAGCCCTGGCCCAGGCTGCCCAGGGGGGCTGTGGAGTCTCCTTCTCTGGAGATATTCAACCCCCGCCTGGCCGCTGTCCTGTGCCCCCTGCTCTGGGTGAGCCTGCTTGGGCAGGGGGGTTGGGCTGGGTGAGCTCCGAGGGCCCTTCCAACCCCGGCCAGTCTGGGATTCTGGGATTCTGTGAAATACCCTGGCCGCAGTTTAAAATCCTTTCTTTGCTTTTTTTTTTTTCTTTTTCCCTCAGTAGCATGGATGGGGTTTGGTTTGGTTTTTTTTTTTTATTAATAGGAAAACTGAAAATTATCAAACTTAATTTCCACTTTGGGTTTTCTCTATCGTTTAACTAACCAAACTCTGCTTCCAATGTTTGAATGTCTTTTAGATACGGTGAAATATCTATTTCTAAGCTATAGGCTATGACATTTTTTAACTGACAATTCATCCACACTAAGGGGTTTACAAACATAGAATCATAGAATGCTTTGGGTTGGAAGGGACCCCCTAGAGGTCACCCAGCCCAACCCCCCTGCAGGAGCAGGGACACCTTTAACCAGATCAGGTTGCTCACAGCCCCATCCAACCTGGCCTGGAATGTTTCAAGGGATGAGGCCTCCACCACCTCTCTGGGAAACCCCTTCCAGGGTTTCACCACCCTCATTGTAAAGAATTTCTTCCTTGGATCCAGTCTAAACCTATCTTGCTTTAGTTTAAAACCACCACCCCTTGTCCTGTCACATATTGGTTCTCTAATTCCTAGTACTTTCTTAGGCTGGTATACTTACTTTTTGGAGGTGGGCAAGCCCACTGTTAGTTATTAACTGTTGATTATAAAACACCAGATGGATTTCTTTTAGGTCAGTTCTGAAAATATCGCCTCGGATTGCAAAGAAAAAAAAATATTTGGCAATACTTTGAAGTTTTCCCTGTAGTTTTTAGTGTTGCTTAACTTGTTCCTTAGCTCGAAGCAAGGAAGGTGGTGGGTTAATTTAATTTTGCACTTTCACTGTTAACCTCCAACCCGGGGGTGGGTTAACCTTCTTTGAAGTGTTTAAACATTTCTTAATCTCATTTTCTCTCCTGTTTGCTTAGAAAACAAATCAGGATCCAAAGGGGAATCGCTGGGTTAGTTGGTTGTCTTAAAAAACCAACTGCCCTGTGCACTCAAAGCCAAAATTTACCACTTCTCAAACACTCTGCATGCACCCCGTGCATTTATTTTTCTGTCTGCTTTCATGGGCATATCACGTCACATAACATTTTCAAAATAGCAATCTTTCTGTGAGGAAGCGGGATCCTTGCTGCGTTCCTAGGGGACCGTGTAGAAAATACTTTTAATTTTGCAGATGCCTGCACAGCTGCCTTATTTACAAGAAGCATTGGTTGCTTCTCATTACTGGCATTAAACATCCCCGTCCTTGGATCTACAGCAGACCATACAGTGCCTCAACGGAGGAAGAACTTCTCCTCTTCCTCCCCCTGTAGTGCAATCGTGAAGGCTTTTCATGGAAAAGAGGATCTGGCCCATCTTTTATTGCTGTAGCAGCATCGCTGCCTTTCCTGGAAGGAGTTTTTTTTTTTAGTGAGACATTTTAGTAATCCATATTTTCATGGATTTGTTAAATTTACTGGGAAATTCACTGGGCAAGGATCTTCAGGTCAGGGAAATCATTTAACAGCTTATTTGGCAGAAAAGGGAGAGGATTAGGTGGGAATTCAAAGGGACATGTGAGAGAAGCGGGGCTCTTGCAGTGGGGTTGGAGTTCAGGGCAGAGGACACATGACACCAGTTTCCCACCCCACCGTGCTCCCAAAAGGACCTACACTGGTGTGCTCCCTGCATCCCAGCCCACCCGCCCCGTCCTCGGGAAAGGGATGCCCGCTGGACTTTGGATCTTGTTAATCATTGCTACAGAATGGTGGCACAAGGGCAGAAAGATTTTCCCTTCCCGTTTTATTCTCCTTCCAGCTCCTGGAATTTCTGAGGACCTGGAGCTCCTGGAGCAGAACAAAGCTGGGGTTTGGGTACCAGGCAGGGAATTTCTAGTTCCTGTCCCCCTGGCTGGCCAGAGATCCTGCAACAGCACTGCTCGACACCCCTCCAAGCTGTGAGGGCAGGTAAACACGTGGGGCAGCAAGGGGATGGAGATGGGAGGTTGGTCCCTCAGCAGGAATTTAGCCCTTGAGCTCCTTAAATGCCCTACAAGGCAGCAGACCCCCACCCGCACCACCTGCTATTGGGGTAGGGTCCCCATGAGGAAGGACCGGAGAGCATCCAAGTAGGTTTTCCCATGATACACATCCCATATCCCCAACATCCCCCGATGGGCTCCTGTTTAGGACCCGCTATGGCAGGGAAGAGGTTTCTTGGCTTGGAGTCAGCACCCTAACCCCATCTGTCTCCCTCTGTATCACAGTGGCGCAGAGCTGCAGCACCTCATCCCCATCACCACCCAGTCACCATGCCGGTCCACTATGTGACGTATGAAGGCATTAAGTTCCCCCCTGCCTACAACTCTGAGCACAGCTTGAGTTTCGCCCACAATGAGTTCCTGGTGCGGGACGATGACATCTTCAACATCACCTACCCCAAGTCTGGTACGAGGGGTGGACAGTGGGGCTGGCCAAGGGTGGAGAGGAGCAGGAGAGGAACAGGAGAGGGCTGAGGGCTTTGGAAACACCTCCAGATGTTGTTCAGAGGGTGAATCTTCCCTTGTGGTGGGCAACAGGAATGTTTGGGGTGGGGGTGGGGGCGTTACCGCAGTGGTTTTTGTCAGCAGGGCAGCACCATCTCTTGATGGGGCACAGACTCAGTGCTGAGGGTGCTGCTGACCATGGAGCTGTGGCACAGGGAGGTCCTCCCATCCCGACCCCCCGGGCAAGGTCCCCTGCCCTGCATCTCTGCTTTCCCTGGCAGGCACTGTGTGGATGACCGAGATCCTGAGCCTCATTCACAGCCATGGTTGCCCTGGCTGGAGCCGAACCGTCCTCAATTCTGACCGCATGCCCTGGTTCTCAACCCGCCTGGGTCTGGAGTCAGCCCTCAGCTACCCCCCGCCTCGCCTGCTGACCTGCCACCTCCCCAGGCACATCTTCCCCAAGTCCTTCTCCCATTCCAGTGCCAAGGTGGGACAGGCACCCACACGGAGCTTCAAGGGTGACAGGGGGCCTGGGAAGACCATTTCCCAGGATATGGGGAACCTTGGAGTGAGAGGTGTTGGGTGAGGACATTGGTGTTGGCCTAGGAGAGTAGCAAGTGTCCTCCATGCCCTCCAGATGGGAATACGCAGATCCCCATCTCACGTCCTTTCCCTCTTGGGTATTTTGGAGAGTCTCCAAAACTGTAGGGGACTTGTGTGTTGATGGAGACCCCTGCCCAAGGTCTGCATGACAGAGTCTAGCACGGAGTTGGTCCTTGTGTGGCAGACTCCTCTGTTTTCAGCTCTACCCCAGTGCCAGGGTCTGCAACTCCCCTTCCCCTACTCAGACGCTATCACTCCTGTACACACTCTACCCCAGGTTATTTACACCCTACGGGATCCTCGAGATGTTGTTGTCTCCTACTACTACTTCTCCAAGATGTGCAACAGCTATGAGGATCCCACATCCTTTGAGCAGTTCCTGAGGGACTTTCTGAATGGAGAGCGTGAGTGCGGTTTGGGGCTTGCTCGGGGCACGGGTGTGGGTGGGTGAGTGGGTGGTGTCTCCCATCGCCTCTGGCTCAAGGGTCTTTTGCTACTGTCCACTGATGATGGCTGTGAAGCCAAGCTTCCCACAGGAGAGAGGAGAAAGTGTCAGGAGGAAAGCAAAGCACTTCTGGAGAGACACACAGGCCCACAAAGCCCTCTTGTGCTTTGAAGCCGATGGAAAGTGGATTTCCCTGCCTTCTCCTGCAAAGTTCAGATATCTTCAGGAAGTCTTGGCCAAGAAAGCCTATAAAGCCCTGGCAGGACCTTACCCATGAGCCTTGTACACCTCTAGCCTCAACCTCTTCCCAGCATGGAGGTGGCTGGAGAAGAACCCATTGCTCAGCTGCAGTTACAGCTGAACCTCCCAGTCCCACCTGCTCCGTGGAGACTGTTGCTCTGTCCTGCATCGTGGCTACCCTGCTCCCAACCTTGTGTGAATCCTCCTTAGCCTTGCCCATCCCCTGCCCTGCCCCGCCCTACTGCTTTTTGCCTCCCATCAGTGCCCCATGGCTCCTGGTTTGAACATGTCCGAGGCTGGATGGAGATGAAGGACACTGAGAATTTCTTCTTCATCACCTATGAAGAGCTGAAGCAGGTAGACACCTAGGCAGACCCCCCAGCTCTAAAGATGCTGGTGTGTCACAAGCCACTTGGTGGTAACAGACTCTGTCTGTCCCTCCAGGACCTGCACAGCAGCGTGAGACGTCTCTGCCGGTTCCTGGGGCAGGATTTGGATGATGATGCCATCTCCTCAGTGGTGCAAAACGCGTCCTTCACGGCCATGCGGGAGAATCCTATGTGCAGCTCCATCCTGCTCCCCTCAGACATTATGGACCAGACGAAGGGCCAGTTCCTCAGGAAGGGTGAGCAAGAGGGACCTCACCGCAACACCTCAGGGAGAACCCCCTGTCAGGTGTCCTCCCCCCATGAGGACAGAGAGAGCGAGGCTGTCTTGGAGATCTGCATCGAGATGCATTTGGGTGTGAAGAATGGGGTCCATAGAATCATAGGATAGAGTCATGGAATAGTTTAGGTTGGAAGGGACCTTTCAAGGTCACCTAGTCCAAGCCCCCTGCAATAAGCAGGGATATCTTCAACCAGATCAGGTTCCTCAGAGCCTCATCCAACCTGACCTTGAATGTTCTCAGGAATGGGGATGGTCTCTCATTTTGGACAACCCCCTCAGGGTGGTAGCTGGACCCAAGAGTTGAGCCTCTCCCCATGTGCCTACAGAGCAGAGAGGGGGGCTGCGCGCTGCGGTGGGCTCTGAGCCCCAAACACTTCTTCCTCAGGCATCTGCGGGGACTGGAAGAACCACTTCACGGTGGCACAGAGTGAGACCTTCGACAGGATCTACCGGGACAGGATGCAGGGCCTAAACATGACCTTTCCGTGGGACTGGTGTTAGGATTTGTCCCTGCCTGAAGGCAGCTAAGCACTGGCTATAAACCAGCCACCAACAACTGGGGGAACTGGCTGCTGTTGGACAGAGGGGGTTGTCCCCAGAGCTGCAAATGGTAGTGAACCTCGGTGTGCAAGCAATTCATTTCATGGAATCATAGAATCATTAAGGTTGGTAAAGACCCTTAAGATCATTGCATCCAACCGTTCCCCTGACCCTGCCATCCCACCACTAAACCCTGTCCCTGAGCACCTCATCTGCCCAGCTGTTAAATACCCCCAGGGATGGTGACTCAACCCCTTCCCTGGGCAGCTCCTTCCAGTGCTTGACAGCCCTTTCGGGGAAGGAATTTTTTCCCAATGTCCAACCTAAACCTGCCCTGGCACAACTTGAGGCTGTTCCCTCTCATCCTATCACTTGTTACTTGGGAAAAGAGACTGACACCCACCTGGCTACGCCCTCCTTTCAGGTAGTTGTAGGGAGCGCTAAGGTCTCCCCTCAGCCTCGTTTCCTCCAGACTGAACACCCCAGTTCCCTCAGCTGTTCCTCATAGGACTTGTGCTCTAGACCCTTCTTCACCAGCTTCGTTGCTCTTCTTTGGACACGCTCCATCACTTTCTGCTGCTATTTTGCACCCTTTTTCCTTTGGGGGGCTTTTTCTCCTGGGTTGTTCCTCTGTTCTCTGTCCCATCCCTCCACCTTTTTTCCCCTTGAGGCTGGCTCCAGGGTCTCCCAGGGTAGGACCCACCTCCCTGCCCTCCAACACATCCCTCTTCTGCAGGCAGAGGAGAGTAGCACGTGCCTGAGAGCACACAGATGAGCCACGTCCTGCCTGTCACATCCACTGACCAGGGCACCTTGTTTGTGAGCTGTGACCAGCCAAAATGTTCTCTTGGGGCTGCTCATCAAACAGGAGGGAAAATGGGGAGGGACGCGTGAATGCAGAGGTGTTTCAGATGTGCTGCCGGTGCTAGCACAAATGGTGAGATAGATAATATTAATAATAAAATTTGAGCAAAACCAAGGTTGGCTGCCAGACCCTGGGGACCTGGAAGTCCAGTCCCTCCCTTTCAGGGGATGGGTTGAACAGCAGGATGGCAAAATACCCCTCCACTTTCCAAGCCAAGAATAAGAACTCTTCAGATACATAAGACGTGACCAAGATGGACATGCACAGTCAGCTCTACGGCCGGGATGCTGTACAAGAGTTTTGGAAAGGGTGTGCAGACAAGACAGCTTGCCACTGCACCTCTCTTGGTCCAGCCTGATAGAACCCAAACCAGGTGATGGGTTTCAATGAAGCAAGGTGCTGTGGTTTAACCCAGCAGGCAGCTGAACATCACCCAGCCACTCGCTCCCTCCCTGCCCCCCCTCAGTGGGATGAGGGAGAGAAGTGGGACAAAAGTAAAACCCTTGGGTTGGGATAAAGACAGTTTAAGAAAACAGCAGAGGAAAAGAGTAACAACAACAACAATAACAATGATGATGATGATGATGATAAGAGAATATACAAACCAAGTGATGCACAATGCAAGTGTTCACCACTTGCTGACCCATGTCCAGCCTGTCCCCGAGCAGCTCATGCCCAGTGGCACCCAGGGCAACTGCCCCCAGTTGAAATGCTGAGCATGACGTCTTCTGGTCTGGAATCGCCCTTGGGCCAGCTGGGCTCAGCTCTCCTGGCTGTGCCCCCGCCCAGTTTCTTGTGCCTCTGGCTGAGCAGAGGAATCTGAAAAGACCTTGCCTGGTGGAAGCACCACTTGGCAACAACCAAAGCATCAGGGGAAGCCCAGCTCCTTGCAGTGGTACAGCTGCCAAAGTACTGCCTTAATTAATGACAGCCTAACTGCCTGATGGAGGCAATCAGGTTGCAATCAGAGACCCCAGGAGATGGCTGCAGGCTTAGCAAGACACTGTCCAGAGAGGGAAAGTTATACAAGGGACAGTAAGCAGTGCCATGGTTGGCACATCCATGTTGGAGTCTTGAGCAATGTCCCAGCCAGAAGATGACCTGACTTAGAGAAAGCCTCCTGTCCCTGTTGGCCATGAAGGCTGGGGCACCTTCATTGCATATCCACTCATGCCCAACACACTCCGCCCAATGAGCACTAGGTCAGGAGTTGAGAAATAATGAGACAGAGTGTGTGACAGAGCATTGGAAGGTCCTCCCCAAACCCACAGCCAAAATGGTTTCCTCTAGATAGAGTACAGTCATAGTGACCCCAATCATGTGTTATGCTCCAGATGCCTGAGTTGAAATTATTGAAATGTTTGCCTTCAAGCCATATGTGGCTGATTCTACACCCAAGACGACATTTCTCTCCTTCCCCCTCCTGCTCAAATTTGAGGTTTGGGCCAATGCCTCAGCAAGGCTTTGTAAGAACATATACCATGGAGCCTTGGTGCAACAGCCCACCCCAACCCAAAGTGTGGGGAGGTAAAAAAGCCAAGGCTAAAGGATGGTGGGATGCAGGCATGGACCTGGAGAGCTGTCAGGTTGCCAAGGACCCTGGCACAGGACTTTTTGACAAAGGGCTGGGCTGTGTTCAATGTCTTGCAGAGGCTAAAATACTACTTTGAGCTTTGTGTATTGATTAAATCATCAGTAATTGTTGAAGGAACCCTGAATGTCTACTGGTCTGACACTGCAGACACCCAGGAAAGGCCTCATTTGTCTAAATACAGACAGTCATCCACTACAGAAAATTACTTGTCCCTGTTTGTTCTTGTGCCGCATTTATAACCTGATGAAGAAGTCTTAGATACTACGTGGTGACTCCAGCATCACTCAGCGCACGTATCCCACCCATCTTGCATGGAGAGACATCAGGGTATCAGATAGAGGCCAGTGGGACGTGCAAAGGCTTTCCATCAAAGATGAGACCGCTAAAGGGGCTTTGCTGGCTTTGGGAAGCAATGTGCCTTGTATGTCCAGAGTTACTCAAGCTCCTTTTCACCAGGAGAAACGCCCAAAGAAAATACAGCAAGTGCAGCTGTTCCAGCAAAAGAGCGTTTGGTTTCATGATTACCCTTTCTCCTCATAACTTGCTCATAAATGCAGAGCCCTCGTTAAGCCATAGAAAGCAATTGCCATGCTCAGGGAATGCGTTTTTATGGCCTCCAGAGGGAGAATGCAAACAGAGCACACTTTGGTTCTCTCTGGATGCATCTCCTCAGATGAACATCCTTCCCATCTCTACAGGCCTTCTCACCTCAGATCAACCAGCCATACCTTGCCACAGGGCAGAGACATGAGGTCCCTCATCAGATCTTTGTTAACTGGTTTGTTGCCTCGTTCCCTCTGTGTTTACAGGACACACATGCTGATCCTACCCCACCCTCTCTTCTAGACCAAACCACACCTTTTCCCCAGGGAAAGCCAGAGCCCAGCTGAGGGACAGTTCACACCAGAGCCCATCCCAGACAAGCTGTGTAGAGATGTATCAGACTACTTTGGCCTCTCTCAGCTCCACTGTAGACAGCTCTGCCCTCCCTATGCTCACACTTCCCTGCCACTCCCCAGTGTCCCCAACACATCTCCTCTTCATCCTAGAGGGAACAACTCTCTGTCAGGCTTCAAAAAAATTAATTCCTACTCCCTCAAACATTTTGAGCTGACAAACAATGCAATTATATCCTCAGGCATGGGACAAAGAGCCCATCCAAACCAAGCGCCGTGAAGAATGAGCACAGCTCATCCCCTTTGTGTGGTGCTAACCCTCAACAGTGTGAACATGAGCTGGTTCATGCCTTGGCTGCATGGAGTGGTCCACAGAGCCACGTCCAACACAGCAGCTCTGATGGTGAAAGGATAAAGGGTTGAGTTTTCACCCTAAGAATGCCGGTGATATTAAAGCTTGATGAACACAGCATCTCTGATGATGAAACTCAACAAATGGTTGAGTTTTTTACCCTAAGAATGGCAGTGATATTAAAGCTTGACCCTGGCATGCCTTAGAAATTGGTGATGTTATTAAAAGACAGCATGGGCCCTGCTTCCCTTGGAAGAGATTGAGTGCCTGGTGAAATAAAGAGCAGGCCTTTGCTGCTCCATGTTGAGAACTGACTGACAGCTCTGGTGCTGAAGCAGCCTAGGTCACTGCCTTCCCTGGTGTGCATGTACAGGACCGGTGTATGGCTGAAGGAAAATCAAGAAAATTCAGGTTATCTTCACAGTGTCCTGAGGAGAGGCATCAGGGCTGGGCAGGACTGTGTTTTCAACAGGTCACCAGGGAGAAAAGAGGAATTTCTTTCTGAATTGTTGGTTACTCCAAGTGAAGGATGCTGGGAAAGTCCAGAACATTTCAGGAAAGCCACAGTGGATGTCAAAAATTGTCATACATTACAAGGGCTCCCACTCCATGCAAGGACCCTCGTGTACAGGCAGTTGCTCCAAGCCTTCCTGCGTGGTCAAAGTTTCACTTTGATCCACTTGGATCTTAAGAGAAAGGAACGACCGAAGAAATGAATGAAGAAGAGGGAGAGAAAGGAAGAGAGGAAGAGAAGAATAAAGGAGGGAAGGGGGAAGAGAGGAAGGAAGAGGGATTGAGGGAGGGAAGAAGGGTGGGGGAAGGAAGGAAAAGAGGAAGGAAGAGAGGAAGGAAGAGGGAACTGTTGCCTTCGGAGGCGTGGTGACCTGGTTCAGGATCAGCACGGCGACCAACCCCAGGCCGCTCGGGCCATCATCTCGCTGACACCAATGTGGTGGATGGCAAATGGCGTTTATTAGTGAGTGACACGGCATTATATAGCTTGGGTTTATAACATGACTTCTGTCCGCTTACATCATAAACCAAACGCTATTGGCTACCTGGAGAGGGGCCCTATCTTTCCGTACAGCGCGATATCTTCCGGCCGCCAGACCGTAGCTACCTACAGGGAACAAAGGAGGGAAGAAGGGACGGGGGAAGGAAAGAATGCGAAAGAATTTTAGAAGATTCAGTCTAAATTCAGTTCCTGGACAAACGCTGAGCACAAAGCCAATACTTCTATTTGCGGCCACCTAGAAGATAACACACAAAGTGTTATCAACGAATACCGGTTTGTTGGGATTAACTATCATGTGAGTAACTGACTGTACAAATACAAACCAGGAATTACCAGCCAGATTTCCCACAAGTGGGAAGAACCTAAGGCTCAGTATCAAAGCACAACAGGCTGTGGCTCAACAAGCTTTGGGTATTGCGAAAAAACCAAACCTCCCCTGAGACTTCTGGAACAGGGGGTCCTCCTGCATATGAGATGCCTGTGTGACTGTTGCCTTTTCCCAGGAGTGCTGAGCTCTCTGCTGCACATCAGCGGCTGGGTGCGTGCATCAGCTTTCATGAAGGCGATTGGCCAACAGACTGGCCAGAAGGGAGGCAGTAACACCTATCTAAGCATAGAAAACAGGACAGACATGGAGAGAATCAAAATGTCCTCAGTGAGGAAAACTGAAGCCTAAGCAACCAGATGAGAACAGTCTTCAAATGCTAAGAGACAGAGCTCATCTGTATTCTCTCCTATGAGGACAGGCTGAGACAGTTGGTGTTCTTCAGCCTGGAGAAGAGAAGGCTTCGGGAAGACCTGATTGTGGCCTTTCCATAGTTATAGGAGGGCTTATAAAAAAGATGGGGACAGACTTTTTAGTAGGGCCTGTAGTGATAGGACAAGGTGCAATGGTTTTGAAACAAAAGAGGGTAGTTTCATACTAGATATAAGGACAAAATTTTTTACAATGAGGGTGGTGAAACTCTGGCACAGGATGCCCAAAGACATGGTAGATGCCCCATCCCTGCAAACATTCAAAGTTGGGTTGGATGGGGCTCTGAGCAAGCTGTTGTAGTTCAAGATGTCCCTGCTTGCTGCGGGGGACATGGACTAGATGGCCTCTAAAGGTCCCTTCCACCCCAAACCATTCTATGATTCTATGATTCATCTGCTCTCAGTTGGATGCAATGTTCTCCTCCACCACACACAGCTTTAACACTGAACTGAATATGAACCTGAATTAAACTTGGACTGATGCATGTCTTTGAGAAGGCCATGGTCCCAGGTAGCCTGAGGTTTGTACGAAAGATATTCCTGTGTGTCTTCAGCAGTAAAGCATATTTTCTGTGTGTTCAGCTGAGCTATTTTGCACCCACCTCTATTCTCCGAGGCAATGCTGAGCAATGGTCCTGTGGGCCAACCTTGCTCAGACAGCCACTGCAAATGCAAACAGAGGTCGAGGATTTAGCTGAGTGGTGGAGGATGCAGTGTAGTTCTCCTTGCAACCAAATTTCCCAGACTTCCCATCTCTTGGGACAAACATGGGCAGTAAACTGGAAAAAACTTCCACTTCTGGAAGACGCTGCTTTCAGCAGTGGGGAAAGGTTTCTTACATCTTCTCGTGCTGCATTAGCAGCATGGGATCATACCCATTTTCCCAGCTAAGCCTGGGCACTGATGCGCTGTTCCTGCAGCTGCCTGAAGCCAGTCCTGGAAGGCAACTTGCAAAACCCTGTCTGCCCCCATCCCTGCCACCGATGGTCCAGAACCTGCTGTCCTCAGGGGACTTGTTTGCACAGCAGATTCTCGAAACAGCCCTGTTTCACAATCCTGCAGTTTACTTGATGCTCATGCCACAAGAGTCACTTCCTGGCAGAGGCTTGGCTTTTTGTATTTGATGAGCACCTGCCATGGGGCACAGAGTGAGGTTTTTGGGGTGGAGGGGAGGAGCCATGACAAGGGGTCTTCTCAAATAGCCGGTCCCTTGGGTGCATGTCCTGCCTCCTCCCTGCCCTGCTCTCCCGTGGAGACAGTATCTTTGCTACCAACATGAGGCTTGTCCTCCTGGCATGTCTCTGCGGTAAGTGAGGTGGGATTTTTTTCTCTTTGCTTTTGGCTTGGCATCTCTTTGCCAGTGCTTCTCCTCTTCCGCTATTGCTTATTCTACAGCCCATGGCACAAAGTAAATGGGGCATTGAGAGGAACTGAAATGCAATCGGGGGTATTTGATCCATATCTGATAGCTGAGCGTGGACACTCAGATCCCCTCAGATGTCATGAGACAGCCACGGGTGGACAGCTGGATGCTGCTAAACCTTGGCACCGATACCTAGGCACCTTGAGAAGTGTCTCATTTGGGAACTGAGTCCCAGCTCCCATAAGCAAAGACAGCAGCACACAAGGTGGTGTTCCCTGCTCCTGTTTCTTGGCTGTGGGTTCCTAGCCTGTGTGGGTTCATAGAGTCATAGAATGGTTTGGGTTGGAAGGGATCTTTAGAGGCCATCTAGTCCAAGCCCTCTGCAGTGAGCAGGGACATCTTCAACTACACCAGCTTGCTCAGAGCCCCATCCAGCCTGTCCTTGAATGTTTGCAGGCATGAGGCATCCACCACCTCTCTGGGCAAGCTGTGCCAGTGCTTCACCACTCGCACCATAAAAAAGTTCTTCCTTGTATCTTCCTTCGTTCCCATATATGGGGGATGAGACCAGACCTGGTGACAATGGGCAGAGGCACTGAGCGTCCTCAGGGGCTACTGTACATGGCTGGGCGCTTCTGGCTCCCAAGGTGATATGGTAGCTGAATGGAACTGGCATTTACAGAGAAGGGGGATAACCATTAGGCATCTCAACCCATAAACCTTAAAAGTAGCTCAAACAAAAAACCCCAAGTCAGATAGAAAAAAGACTTACCTGGACAATAATGCTAATACTTGTCCTGGTGTCAGCAGTTCTGCCCCTGCGCAAAGCTGTTGGCCAATGCTTGGGATCTTGCCAGACTGCTGCATTTAGGAGCAGAAATTGTTGTTTTTATTGAGCTCTTCTTTGCTGTTGACCTCCTACAGTGGGCACAAAGTCCCCTTCTCCTCAGTTTCCAGGAAAAACGGATCCTGACAAGTTTTTCCTCAGGCTTTCCCTCCCAGGGTTTGCCTCAAGCTAGTGAATCCCCAGGGAAATCTTCTGAATGGGAACAGTCTTTTTGCACAAGTCTCCAGATCATTCGCCTTGAAGTGCCTCTTTTTGCGAGCCCATTAGCAGGCCCATAGCCGTTCCTGTGGCAATTCTTTGTTGCCATTAATGTCTGCAGTACTTACAGCAGTCCTGGGGTTAACCTCCAGCCCCAATTGTAATCATCTGCTCAGGACAGCAGCCCTAGGATGAGATTGGTGTGCATCAGCTGTGACTCAACTCTTTCCACTGGCTGTCACAGGAGCCTAGATAGTCTGACCTAATCTAATCTAATCTAATCTAATCTAATCTAATCTAATCTAATCTCATCTGCCTGGACACTGACTTGCAGGTGCCTGAGCCTGGGCAAGAGGAATCCCAGCTGCTCTGTTATGGTATTTTCACGTCATCTGCACAAACCAATTTTTATTTTTTTCGCCAGTAGGCTTTTTTTTTAATTTAGGTTTTCTCTCCTTATCTGATCTCTTTATCAAGAAAGTCCCGTGGATGTGCACTAGGATCAGCCAAGCTCATTGCCAGCTGGGTTTGGGAGACGGAGAGCAGTGATGGGCTCTAACGGCGCTCACAGAGTCTTGCCTTTTGCTCGGTGTTTTGCTGTCCTGAATCTCTTTGCTCTGCAGAGCTCATGAGACTCAGACTAACATCCTGTATTTCTTCTATTTCAGCTCCTTGCAGGAGTCCTGCTGGCAGGTCAGTATTTGCAGTGGAGAGTGGAGCATGAGTCAGCATACACCGCTATCCTAAAATCATAGAATCATAGAATGTTTTGGGTTGGAAGGGACCCCTAGAGGTCATCTAGTCCAACCCCCCTGCAGGGAGCAGGGACACCACTAACTAGATCAGGTTGCTCACAGCCCCGTCCAACCTATCCTTGCATGTTTCCAGGGATGGGGCCTCCACTACCTCTCTGGGCAACCTGTTCCAGTGTTTCACCACCCTCATTGTAAAGAATTTCTTCCTTATATCCAGTCTAAACCTACACTGTTTTAGTTTAAAAACATGACCCCTTGTCCTGACACAGCTGGCCCTACTAAAAAGATTTTCCCCATCTTTCCTATAGGCTCCCTTTAGGTACTGAAAGGCCGTAATCAGGTCTCCCCCCAGCCTTCTTTTCTCCAGGCTGAACAACCTCAATTCTCTCAGAGTGGCCTCATAAGAGCGGTGCTCCAGCCCTTGGAACATTTTTCTAGCAGAACGATGCTGTCTGATCCGGAGATTGAAATATGCTGCTTGGGGCCAAGAGACCTTGGTCTGAAACCTGTTTCTGTGGCCAATGATCTTCTCTATGTAAACCACATTCTCCTGATTAGCTGATGGAGAAGACCTGACTTTACCTCCTGTATGCTCTTTGAGGTGCAGCTGGTACCTGCTGGAGATCTCTGGCTGAAAGGAGCAGTCCTGATCCAAAACATTGACAAAACAGCTGCTCATTTTAGCAAAGCTTAACCAGAAGTGGGGATATCCTCGATGCTGAGGTCTGAGATCCATGAGATGGAGGAATGCCTGGTGTCTGCTTGGCTCTATGAGCCAGTGTAGAGGTGCTTCAAGGTTTCAGACCCTGGTGCTTTTTCAGGCCCTGAATTTCTCCCACTACAACACCCCAGATCCGTGCAAAGGGACAATGGTATCTGGAGAGATTTGATTCTTGATATTAGTGTGTCAAACAATGCTGTGATTGGAGTTTTGGAAACTGGATGCAGGTTTTCAGAGCATTGTGTGTCCTGGTGGGTTCAAAAGCAGGAACAGGACTGAGTAGGTCCTTTCCACTCCTGAGTGCTGACTGTCTGTAGGTCCACAACAGCACCCAGCAGTCATTGCCAATAGCTGAGCAAACCCAACCCTTTTTTTAGGTAGAGATGTCTCGATTCTCTCCTCCCTGCTTCCAGTCCTTGCGGCAGCTTTTGCTGGGAGGCACTGGCCTCTAACTATGGGGAAACCTACCCAGAACCTGAATGCTGGGGTAGGTTTTGGGGGGCTACACCTTTCTCTTTCCAGTTGAAAATGAACCCTGTGATTTGTATCTCAAAACAGACTTGTGGTTCCACAAACACCTGCAGCTTTTGGTCACTCCCTGATCTAAGCCCAGTTCCCAGCTGCCAAATGTTTGGGATGCTAGAATACCCTGGGCTTTTCTTCCTCCTGGTTTGTCGGTACAGACAGCCTCACTGGGGAGGAAGACTCTTGTTTTGTCTTCACCCTGGGGTGTCTTCTCTCTCCAGAAGATGTAGACACGACCAAACTTGACATCCGCCTGGAGGGTGGCCCCAACCGCTGCTCTGGGAGAGTTGAGGTGCTTCACGAGGATGTCTGGGGGACCGTCTGTGATGACCAGTGGGATTTACGGGAGGCAAAGGTTGTGTGCCGGCAGCTGGGCTGTGGGACGGCGGTATCGGCCTCTCGGGAGTCTAAATACGGGGAAGGGAAAGGACAAATCTGGCTGACCGACTTGAACTGCAAAGGGACAGAAGCATCCCTCGCTGAATGTGAGGCGAAGCCGTGGGGAGAGAACACCTGCAACCACGTGGAAGATGCTGGTGTGGAGTGCTCAGGTAATCCCCAGGTGTTTTCTACTTCATGCCATGTTGGCCCTTCTGCCTGAAATAAGCCAGGGTGCAATTTCTGACCCATCCGGAATGACTTTGTTCAGCTCCAGCTTCCTACCCCACTTGATCCAGAGAAGCTGCATGACAATTGCTGGACCTGGAACAACCTGCAGAGCTGGGAGAGGACACAGATAGTCCCCTCCTTCCCCTGACAGCCTCCATGCTGATAGCATTTTCCCTCCAACTTTTCTTCTCAAGCCAGATGTTAGGAAGGGAGCCTTTGATGGGCATTTGGGATGAGCAGAGACAGTTTTGGTGCATCATGGGAGATTCTGCTTTCTCCAGGTGATCAGAGGAACAGGACTTGTCCCAGAATTTCTCCCTTGTTTGTTTTTGGCAGGAACAGAAATACCTGAGCCAGGGCCAATCCGGCTGGTGGGAGGCCCAAACCGATGTGCTGGGAGGGTTGAGGTACTTCATGATGACCAGTGGGGCAGCGTGTGCCATGACAGCTGGGATCTAAATGACGCCCAAGTTGTGTGCAAGCAACTGGGCTGTGGGGATGCAGTGCTGGCCCCCACTGGAGCAAAGTTTGGACGAGGATTTGACACCATCTGGCTGGATGATGTGAACTGCACAGGTCTGGAAGCTGCTCTCTCTGAGTGCCCGGCGAGGCCATGGGGACAGCACAATTGTTACCACGGGGAAGATGCCAGTGCAGTTTGTTCAGGTAATCCTTCTGTTCTCCTGCTTTTGCCAGCCATGCATTAGGGTGTACTCACAGCTAGCGTGGGTACAACCTTGGGCAGGAACATGGGCTCCCTACAGAGCACTCTCCTACTGAGTTGGTACGAACCCAATAGGCCTGGGGGTGTCCTGGAGCCCTTACCTCATGGAAGAGGGCATCAGACTGGGAGGTTCTTTCCTCTCTGTTCGCTGGGATGCTCTGCGGTAACGTTTCTTCAGCTCAGGCTTGAGGTGAAGACTGCCGTTGTGCTTCTTGCTTGGACAGTTGTGTGTCATGTGTGGAGAAAGCTGTGGAGGAGAGGCTGCTGTGTGCAGGGCAGGGATGTTTGGCAAAGAGGCAGGGACACACACCAATGCATAGTCTGAGCATGCCCTCTCTGGTTGTGTCTGCAGACTCAGGGCTCACCATCTCCACTTCAGTCCGCCTGGAGGGTGGCCCCAACCGCTGCTCCGGGAGAGTTGAGGTGCTTCACAAGGATGTCTGGGGGACCGTCTGTGATGACCAGTGGGATTTACGGGAGGCAAAGGTTGTGTGCCGGCAGCTGGGCTGTGGGACGGCGGTATCGGCCCCTCGGGAGTCTAAATACGGGGAAGGGAAGGGCCAGATCTGGCTCAGCAACGTGAACTGCACAGGGACAGAAGCATCCCTCACCGAATGTGAGGCGAAGCCGTGGGGAGAGAACACCTGCAACCATGTGGAAGATGCCAGCGTGGAGTGCTCAGGTAACCCCCCCCCTCTGTCGCCTCCTGCCGGGGAAAAGATGGCCCACACTGGTAACTGATTAACTCATCCCACCACTGGGTGCAGTGCTTGCCCAAGGACCCAGGGGGGACACGTGGATGTAGCTGAGCCAGGGGCAGCCTTAAATCGTCTCCTCCCTGGGACTGCTGTGGTCCCTTGTCCCACCTCTGGGCTGCAGGGTGATTAGCATCAGCAGACTCCTTGAAGGAGACACGCAGTAGAGCCTGCAGCCATCTGTGAAGACCAGGAAAGGTTCCTCCTGCCCTTTTCCCTCAGCCTCTCTGCCTGGCTTTTCTGTCTTCCTTCGCCACCCCCAGAGAAGCCCAGCCCTTGCCATATCTCCAGTGTGCTCAGAGACACCTGAGCCTCTGCTGAGCAGGCAATCTCTCCCCAGGAAGTGGGGTGTGTAGGACGCTCCCTTAACATTTATTTTCTGGGCATTGGTACAGAGGTGGACGTTCCTGAGGAGGGGCCAGTCCGGCTCATGGGTGGCCCAACCAAGTGTGTTGGGAGAGTCGAGGTGCTTCACGAGAACCGGTGGGGCAGTGTGTGTGATGACCACTGGGACATGAAGGACGCTGAGGTGGTGTGCAAGCAGGTGGGCTGTGGGCCACCGCTGTCGGCTCTGGGAGGTGCCCGCTATGGGCGAGGGCCAGACATCATCTGGCTGGACGATGTCAGATGCAACGGGACAGAAGAGAGCATCTTTGACTGCCAGGCCAGGCCATGGGGTGAACACAACTGCTATCATGGAGAAGACGCTGATGTTGTTTGTGCAGGTAACTATGCATCCCTGAGACATCTGAAGTGATGTGGGGACAGGGCCAAAGACTTCTAGCAGAGCCAGCAGGCTGGCCTGCAGGGTGCAGAAAGGGAATCATGGGGCAGGACGCTCCCCCCGGCTCAGGATAATGCTGGTGGAGGCAGGGAAATGGGTATAGCAGGGAGCATAGAGCATCTGGTTAAGATGGACGTGGTGGGACCAGCTGGTGGGAGAGGGGTGTCTGCAGAGCAGAGACAAACACACCGGTGACAGTCTGACTATGGGATGGATCCTGCCAGGGAGATGCTGACCAGGGACTTTTGTATAGGGCAAGGCTCGTAAAGGGCAGAAAGGGGGAAAGTAGGGCAGTTTCTGGGCAGGAGGTAATGACGAGCATCCATGGGAGGCAAGGGGAGGACAGCTGGAACGGTGTCTGGGGCGAGAGGCCTCTATCGGTACATCCTCAGTACTCAATAACTGTCTGAGTTGGACTCTCTGAAGCTCTTGGGAGCTGAGTTTCTGACTCCTCATGCCCTGTTTCTTGGGAGAGAAGCTTGGACAGGCCCTGCATGGGTGAAGGGAGGAATCCCTGGGGGTCTTTGGCTGGTTTCATTATGGAGGAGCAGAACTGTAGTGTCTTGGATTTAACCTGGGCGATGTCATGCTGTGAGGACCGTGTGCTGCAGTCCTCTGGATCCAAGCAGTTGCATTGTGCATCAGGGTCAGAGCCTGCTCTTCACGTAGTCCTCTCCTGGCTCCCACAGCACCTTGTCCAAAGCTCATGTCTTGGGTTCCCAACAGCCCTGAATATACGGGTATAACCCAACCCACAGACCTTCCTTGGGAGCAGAGTCATTGTCACTTCTGGGAGACAATTCTGGTGTCAGAGGGTTCCCGCAAGCAGATTTTGCTTTACCGTGTTCTCTTTCTTTGCAGTTACCAAGAACCCGGAGGAGCCAGAAGCACCATAAGTGTGAGACTGTCCCCACTGGACCATCTTGCCGCACAAAGATAGGCCAGCAAGATTCAGCTGAGAAGGCAAAGGGCAGGGATGTTGCAGGACCATCAGTGTTCTATAATGGGATCCGGGGTTTGGCAAAACCATTCTCTCTCATCCTTTAGAGGATCTACAAACTTGGTTACAACTGCACTGATGGAAAACCCGGCTCAACACATTATTCCCCCTGAAAAGCAAAGATCACAAAGTATCAATAAAGTTCCACTAAAACTGAATGTCTGCTGTCTCCTAAATTGCCGGTGGACCTCTGCTGTCTGGGCAGGGAGCTGTTGGTCTCACATGATGAATAGTTATGTGATGAATGAATATGATGCTCCGACTTACTTGCCATCACAGAAACATGGTGGGGTGCCTCTCATGACTGGAGCTCTGCAATGGATGGCTATAAGCTCTTCAGAAGGGATAGGCAAGGAAGGAGAGGCCGTGGGGTGGCTCTGTCTGTTAGGGCGTGTTTTGATTGTACAGAGTTCAATGAGTGTGATGATAAGGGTAAGCGCTTATGGGTAAGGATGAGGGTGAAGGCCAAGGAGGCAGATATCCTGCTGGGAGTCTGTTATAGAGCACCCAACCAGGATGAAGAGGTAGGTGAAGCATTCTACAAGTGGCTGGCAAAAGTCTCACAATCACTAGCTCTTGTTCTCATGTGGAAATCAAACTTAGCGGACGTCTGCTGGAAATACGACACAGCAGAGAAGAAACAGTCTAGGAGGTTCCTGCCGTGTGTGGAAGAGAACTTCCTGACATAGCTGGTAAGTGAGGCTACCAGGGCAGGTGCCCTGCTTGACCTGCTGTTTACTAACACAGCAGGACTGGTGGGAGAGGTGGTTGGAGGTTGTCTTGGCCTTAGAGACCATGAAATGGTAGAGTTTTTGATTCTTGGTGAGGTAAGAAAGGGGGTCAGCAAAACCACCACCATGGACATGGAGGGCAGACGTCAGCTTGCTCAGAACACCGGCAGGGAGAGTCTCTTGGGAGACAGTCCTGAAGGGCAAAGGGGTCCAGGAAAGCTGGGCATGTTTCAAGAAGGAAGTCTTAAAGGCTCAGGAGCAGGCTGTCGCCATGTGTTGTAAGATGAACCGGTGGGGAAGGCAGCCGGCCTGGCTGAACAGGGAGCTTATGCTGGGACTCAGGAAGAAAAGGAGAGTTCACCACTTTTGGAAGAAGGGGCAGGCAACTAAAGAAGAGTACAGGGATCTCATCAGGTCATGCAGAGAGAAAATGGGAAAGGCAAAATCCCAGCTAGAACTCAACCTGGCCACTGTTGTAAGAGACAACAAAAAATGCTTTGACAAATACATTCATGACAAAAAGAGAGCCGGGGAGAACCTCCATCCTTTATTGGATGCGGGGGCGGAACACTGCCACCAAAGATGAGGAAAAGGCTGAGGTACTTAATGCCTTCTTTACCTCAGTATGTAATAGTCAGACCAGTTATCCCCAGGGTATTCAGCCCCCTGAGCTGGAAGACAGGGGTGGAGAGCAGAATAAACCTCCCATAACCCAGGGGGAAGCAGTTAAGGATCTTCTGCACCACCTGGACACCCACAAGTCTATGGGGCCGGATGGGATCCACCCAAGAGTGCTGAAGGATCTGGCAGAGGAGCTTGCCAAGCCACTCTCCATCATTTCACAGAATCACAGAATGGCAAGGGTTGGAAGGGAGCTCTGGAGATCATCTAGTCCAACCCCCCTGCTAAAGCAGAGGGACATGGACAGGTTTGGATCGTTGGGCCGAGGCCAACTGTATGAGGTTCAAGAAGGCCAAGGGCCGGGTCCTGCACTTGGGTCACAACAACCCCATGCAATGCTACAGGTGTGGGGAAGAGTGGCTGGAAAGCTGCCTGGTGGAAAAAGACCTGGGGGTACTGGTTGACAGCCGGCTGAATATGAGCCAGCAGTGTGCCCAGGTGGCCAAGAAGGCCAATGGCATCCTGGCTTGTATCAGGAGTGGTGTGGCCAGCAGGAGCAGGGCAGTGACCGTGCCCCTGTGCTGGGCACTGGTGAGGCCGGCCCTCGAATGCTGGGTTAAGTGCCGGGCCCCTTGCTCCCAAAAGGGCATGGAGGGGCTGGAGCGTGTCCAGAGAAGGGCAACAAAGCTGGTGAGGGGTCTGGAGCCCAAGGCTGATGGGGAGCGGCTGGGAGAGCTGGGGGTGTTCATCCTGGAGAAGAGGAGGCTGATGGAAGACCTTATTGCTCTCTTCAACTACCTGACAGGAGGGTGTAGTGAGATGGGTGTTGGTGTCTTCTCCCAAGTAGCTTACAACAGGATGAGAGGAAAGGGCCTCAAGATGCACCAGGGGAGGTTTACTTTGGATCTTAGGAAAAATGTCTTTACTGAGAGAGTGATCAAGCCTTGGAACGGGCTGCCAGGGAGGTGGTGGAGTCACCACCCCTGGAGGTGTTCAAAAACGTGTAGACGTGGCACTTCAGGACATGGTTTAGTAGCCATGGTGGTGTTGGGTGTACGGTTGAACTTGATGATGTTGGAGGTCTTTTCCAACCTTAATGATTGAATGATTCGGTGATTCTGTGATGAATATTTATAGCAATGGTATGACATCATACCATTTCTTAGGTCTGCAGAGAAACATTTTCCTCCACTAACATTCAGAGCAGTAACAAGGGCAGCCATAAGAGCCTTGGGAGGGGCATTGAATACTGCACAACACAAGCTTATCTCGGAAGGTTTGTCTGTCCCTTCTTACGGGGGGAACTGCCCCCCCCCCAGGGAACAATTCACCCCTTTTCCTCCTTCACTTTTTCCTACAGACCAAAGCTGGATTATTTCCCACCTCAGGGATGTCCAATCAAGACTTAGCCTCCAACATGGAACTTTTATGTGCTTTCTTGCTTTCCAAAAAGCAACGTGCATTGTGCCTGTCAGAACAACACAAAGGCTTTAATCCCAACGAAGCAAGGAGCAAAGGTCTTTAGCTCAGTATTGACATTGGGTACCTCTAGTTAGTTAGTTGGCCAACTCAGGCTAAAACTAGGGGAAAGGACAGATGTGACTGGGTCGTCTCCTCCACCTCCCCCAGACCGGCTCACCCCATTCCAAAGCAGGTCCAAAGCAGCTCATACCATGATGCTTTTGGGTGGTGACCTAGTTCAGTGTGTCTCTGAAGAGGGCAGAAATGAGCTGCCAGTAAGACATGCTCGTGCATCCCCTCCAAGCAGGCACGTTTCAGATGGTTTGTTTGAATTGCTGCCGATGCTACGGCAACACGGGACCCTGTGCCTGCTCTGTGTAAACAGGAATCTGCTGGGCTGAGCTTTGAAATAAAAATCTAATGTTATCTACAAATGAAACCCGTACAAAGGGAGCAATTCAGGAGCCTCCAGCTAGGTGTCTTTTCCCATTTGAGATGTGCTGGGGCATCCTTGCCATCCTCCAGCTGTCATGTCAGAAGGGTGTGGGTCTCATAGCTCCAGGATCATATCAGCCCGCCCCACATAGGTGTCTGAATACTGCTAGGTGTCTTGTATAGCATTAGGTACCTATGCCCAGGAACATGAGGCATGCCCAAATAAACTGAGTCACATAGGTGAAGCTTCAAATTGTCCATTGGTGAACAGGCTGGCCAATGCCCATATGCCTGAAACTTTCTTTTGGCCTTAGACGTTTTACTCTACTTAGCAGCCACTCTTGATACTCATATTCACCGTGTGTGTTGTGGATAATTTGCTAGGAGAAAGGAGATTATGGTAACGTGTATTAATAGAAAATCTTCCTTGGTAAAGCCAGCAGAATTGGACAACAAATAGTCTTAAAAAGTATCAGCCAACCCTTTCCTGCACTGAAGCAGCTTGCCAAAGAAAATTAGTCAAACGGGGAGGCTAAAACTAGGTGTTTAGCAGAGGGTCTGTCCTGTCCCTAGGTGAGGACCCAGCACTGGGTGACAGCATTTCAACCAGCTCAGCTGCAGGCGTGAACTTTGCTGCATTCGTGGTAGGGGAGACAATTCCACTGGAAAGAGCATTGACTTCTCCTGAAGTTTCCCAACTCTCTTCACGGAAGGAAGGAGGGACTCCAGGAAAGCTCTGCTAGCTTCTCACTCTGACATCTCAGAAAGATAGAAAAGACTGGCTAAAAGTTGAGAAAACAGGATGCCTGGTTGCCAAGAAAATATTGGGAATGCTTAGGATTGCCCTGAAACACTATTAGACTAAGTTTTTGGATAAAGGTCCGCTGGTCTGACCTCACAGCTGACCTCACCTTGAGCAGCAGGCTGGTGTGGAGACCTCCTGTGGTCCCTTCAACCTGAATTATCCTTCGGGTCTGCCAATTGCTTTAATAGAGAGGTTTCTTCAGGACTGCAGAGTGCAAGAGGCACTGGAGAGACAACTGAAAAAGCCCTTAGATACAAGTGCTGTAAAGACAGGGTCAGGGGTTTCAGGTTTCTAAAGTTTGCTATGAATCCTGAAATGGGACGTGTTATTGCTTCTCATGAGAGAGTGAATCGGACATCCCAATCAGCCTGAGCCCAAGACTTGCTGAGAACATGGCTTAGGTTGACAAGTGATCTTCATGTAAATGTGTAGTCTGAGAGGTGACTCTGTCTATATGACACCACAAGCCTGTGCCTCAGCAGGAATGGGCTATTTCTGGGACCTGTCCAGCCCTGGAAAAATCTTGGAGCCTTCAGGGGCTGAAGTATGACATACAAACCTTGATACAGCTATCAGCCTGGGGCTTGCTGATGGTAACGCCATAATTCTGGATCAGCTTCCAGTGGCAACTGCTGACCATGGCCAGGACCATGAGCATTGCATAAATTACACAAGAATGGGTTTATGATTAATAGCACACACCAGGAGCAGCATGAGCTCAGAGGAGACCTTCCACCAAGGGTGAAAATCTTTCCTCCAATGTTTTCCACCACCTCTGAGACCAAGACACAGAGAAGGGTTGTGGATGGTGCATCCCCCACCACCCTCCCCTGGCTCTTTTCCCCTGGACCGCTTTACAATTTCAGAAATTCCCATCAGATCTTGGCCTTGTTGTAAGGAGTCAGACGATTAGGCAGCACTGTCTGTACCAGAAACTCCTACATGGCTGAGGCAGGGAGTGAGAACGGGAACAGTCAGTAAATCCCTGAAAGCCTTGGAACATATCTGAATCATAGCCCGAGTGGCACGGTACCAGTGTTACTGGAATTCCAGTGGTTACCGACTCAGACTGTGGCCCAGACTGGAAATTTACTGATGACTAAAGCCAATCCTTAAAAAGGCCGTCCTAAGTCCCTCTGAGCTCTCCCAGACCACAGCGGCCTGTGACCAGAGTCTTCCTCCGAGTGGGACGCCTCTCAGGGCTAGCAATCTCTTAAGTTTGCTAGAATTGGAGGTGCATCACAGAAGACCGAGAGTGGAGCCTGGGCTGAAACCTTTCACTCTTGAGGCTCAACCCTTGCCCGCTGAGAAATGCCAAGACATTTGATGTGAGTATTTCACTGAACATATACCTTTATATATATGTGTGTGTGTGTATATAAGATCATGTATCTGTGTATGCACAGGTGAATTGCTTTAAGGAGTTTGTAGATGTATGAATTCATTACAAAGTGACTCTTATAGTGTTATTAGATGCATCTATATTATCCTTAGACGTAAACCGTTGACCAAGTCTGAGACTAAGATTGGAGCTCATTGCACCTGGACTCCTCTCTGACAAGGAGTTCAGAAGGCAAGGGGGTCTATTTGGAGCCTTGTGACTCAATCAGAGGGTCCTTCTTACCCTCTGCACCCGTGATCTCTCTGTGGATCATTCTAACTCGAGTGTAACTTACTTTTCCTTTGTGAAAACCGTCCAAGTAGTAAAAGAGTGAACGTTGCCACCTTCAAATCTTTAATTAAGTCACTGTTCTGATAAATTTTATCAAATCACTTTGATAATCGGCTGATGATTGACTACTAAAAAAGGTGTCAGTCAAATCCCGCAATTTCCTATAAAAATATACTAACCACCTGCTAAGTCAAAATGTGTAAAGTCACTTATTAGCAACAAAATGGCGCAGTCATCAGGATCCTAAATGAACATTTAGGGGCTACATGAGCACACCACACCAGCATCTTCTCCATGCTTACAGTTATGAGACCCCCAAGGGCGGGCCGTACAATAAGAGAGGGAAGTTTCTTTCCCAGAGCAAGTCACATCGTCCAGCCAGATGGGCTCAGGCCCTTGACCAAAATGAGCTGAACCTGGGGCTGACAGCGCTGTGCCACAGCCCAGCTGCCTGCAAACAACGGTGGCGTCAGCTATATCCCATTTGTCATCACACACAGTTCCCCACTGCTCCTCGTGAAACACCTCGACTCTGCCCGCGCAACGATTCGGGCCGTTGACGAGCCGGACGGGAGCTGATTCCTCAGGACCTGGGCCAAAAGACAAATGCCAAGTGTTTGAGGAGCTCTGCATGCCTCAGAGCTCTGTGGAAGGGTAAACCGTTCCTTGCAGGGTTTGGGGGGGCTAGGATGGGGAAAGCGGCACTGGATGCCCATGGCCTCACAGCTTGTTCTGTGGCTGGAGCTTCTGCAAGCACTGATTTGCCCGCATAGTAATCCCAGCTGAGCAGCCCGGTTACTTCCCAAAGAGCAGAGCAGCGCAGTGGGGAGGAGGGAAGAGAGCGCCGCTGGAAACCGTGCATTTGAGAGTGCTGAGTCGCCCCACTCCTGAGCCTCTACAAGCCTGGCCACCAGGACCGGCCAACAAAGGCAGCGGCACCGTAGGCTCCAGCAGAGGTGCAGGGCCACTGGCACCCTTCCTACAAACACCGGGCGCCCCTCGTAGCCCACAGTTCATGACATGCATGAGTGGTACCTGAGCACTGCACACCGGCGTCTTCTTCATGCTTGCAGTTATGGCTTCCCCAAGGCTTGGCGCGGCACTGGGTGAGGGAGGTTTCAGCCCCTGTACAGTTGGCCTCATCCAGCCAAATCTGGCCAGTTCCTTGTCCAAAGTGAGCCGAGCCGGGGGCTGACACTGCTGTGCCACAGCCCAGCTGCCTGCACACCACTTGAGCATCCGTCAAATCCCAGCTGTCGTCACAGACGGTCCCCCACTGCTCCTCGTGAAACACCTCGACTCTGCCCGCGCAACGATTCGGGCCGTTGACGAGCCGGACGGGAGCTGATTCCTCAGGACCTGGGCCAAAAGACAAATGCCAAGTGTTTGAGGAGCTCTGCATGCCTCAGAGCTCTGTGGAGAGGGCAAAACGCGTTCCTTGCAGGGTTCTGGGAGCCAAGAGGGCCAGGGTCTAGGATGGGGAAAGCGGCACTGGATGCCCATGGCCTCACAGCTTGTTCTGTGGCTGGAGCTTCTGCAAGCACTGATTTGCCCGCATAGTAATCCCAGCTGAGCAGCCCGGTTACTTCCCAAAGAGCAGAGCAGCGCAGTGGGGAGGAGGGAAGAGAGCGCCGCTGGAAACCGTGCATTTGAGAGTGCTGAGTCACCCCACTCCTGAGCCTCTACAAGCCTGGCCACCAGGACCGGCCAACAAAGGCAGCGGCACCGTAGGCTCCAGCAGAGGTGCAGGGCCACTGGCACCCTTCCTACAAACACCGGGCGCCCCTCGTAGCCCACAGTTCATGACATGCATGAGTGGTACCTGAGCACTGCACACCGGCGTCTTCTTCATGCTTGCAGTTATGGCTTCCCCAAGGCTTGGCGCGGCACTGGGTGAGGGAGGTTTCAGCCCCTGTACAGTTGGCCTCATCCAGCCAAATGTGGCCAGTTCCTTGTCCAAAGTGAGCCGAGCCGGGGGCTGACACTGCTGTGCCACAGCCCAGCTGCCTGCACACCACTTGAGCATCCGTCAAATCCCAGCTGTCGTCACAGACGGTCCCCCACTGCTCCTCGTGAAACACCTCGACTCTGCCCGCGCAACGATTCGGGCCGTTGACGAGCCGGACGGGAGCTGATTCCTCAGGACCTGGGCCAAAAGACAAATGCCAAGTGTTTGAGGAGCTCTGCATGCCTCAGAGCTCTGTGGAGAGGGTAAACGCGTTCCTTGCAGGGTTCTGGGAGCCAAGAGGGCCAGGGTCTAGGATGGGGAAAGCGGCACTGGATGCCCATGGCCTCACAGCTTGTTCTGTGGCTGGAGCTTCTGCAAGCACTGATTTGCCCGCATAGTAATCCCAGCTGAGCAGCCCGGTTACTTCCCAAAGAGCAGAGCAGCGCAGTGGGGAGGAGGGAAGAGAGCGCCGCTGGAAACCGTGCATTTGAGAGTGCTGAGTCGCCCCACTCCTGAGCCTCTACAAGCCTGGCCACCAGGACCGGCCAACAAAGGCAGCGGCACCGTAGGCTCCAGCAGAGGTGCAGGGCCACTGGCACCCTTCCTACAAACACCGGGCGCCCCTCGTAGCCCACAGTTCATGACATGCATGAGTGGTACCTGAGCACTGCACACCGGCGTCTTCTTCATGCTTGCAGTTATGGCTTCCCCAAGGCTTGGCGCGGCACTGGGTGAGGGAGGTTTCAGCCCCTGTACAGTTGGCCTCATCCAGCCAAATGTGGCCAGTTCCTTGTCCAAAGTGAGCCGAGCCGGGGGCTGACACTGCTGTGCCACAGCCCAGCTGCCTGCACACCACTTGAGCATCCGTCAAATCCCAGCTGTCGTCACAGACGGTCCCCCACTGCTCCTCGTGAAACACCTCGACTCTGCCCGCGCAACGATTCGGGCCGTTGACGAGCCGGACGGGAGCTGATTCCTCAGGACCTGGGCCAAAAGACAAATGCCAAGTGTTTGAGGAGCTCTGCATGCCTCAGAGCTCTGTGGAGAGGGTAAACGCGTTCCTTGCAGGGTTCTGGGAGCCAAGAGGCCAGGGTCTAGGATGGGGAAAGCGGCACTGGATGCCCATGGCCTCACAGCTTGTTCTGTGGCTGGAGCTTCTGCAAGCACTGATTGCCCGCATAGTAATCCCAGCTGAGCAGCCCGGTTACTTCCCAAAGAGCAGAGCAGCGTAGTGGGGAGGAGGGAAGAGAGCGCCGCTGGAAACCGTGCATTTGAGAGTGCTGAGTCGCCCCACTCCTGAGCCTCTACAAGCCTGGCCACCAGACCGGCCAACAAAGGCAGCGCACCGTAGGCTCCAGCAGAGGTGCAGGCCACTGGCACCCTTCCTACAAACACCGGGCGCCCCTCGTAGCCCACAGTTCATGACATGCATGAGTGGTACCTGAGCACTGCACACCGGCGTCTTCTTCATGCTTGCAGTTATGGCTTCCCCAAGGCTTGGCGCGGCACTGGGTGAGGGAGGTTTCAGCCCCTGTACAGTTGGCCTCATCCAGCCAAATGTGGCCAGTTCCTTGTCCAAAGTGAGCCGAGCCGGGGCTGACACTGCTGTGCCACAGCCCAGCTGCCTGCACACCACTTGAGCATCCGTCAAATCCCAGCTGTCGTCACAGACGTCCCCCACTGCTCCTCGTGAAACACCTCGACTCTGCCCGCGCAACGATTCGGGCCGTTGACGAGCCGGACGGGAGCTGATTCCTCAGGACCTGGGCCAAAAGACAAATGCCAGTGTTTGAGGAGCTCTGCATGCCCAGAGCTCTGTGGAGAGGGTAAACGCGTTCCTTGCAGGGTTCTGGGAGCCAAGAGGGCCAGGGTCTAGGATGGGAAAGCGGCACTGGATGCCCATGGCCTCACAGCTTGTTCTGTGGCTGGAGCTTCTGCAGCACTGATTTGCCCGCATAGTAATCCCAGCTGAGCAGCCCGGTTACTTCCCAAAGAGCAGAGCAGCGCAGTGGGGAGGAGGAAGAGAGCGCCGCTGAAACCGTGCATTTGAGAGTGCTGATCGCCCCACTCCTGAGCCTCTACAAGCCTGGCCACCAGGACCGGCCAACAAAGGCAGCGGCACCGTAGGCTCCAGCAGAGGTGCAGGGCCACTGGCACCCTTCCTACAAACACCGGGCGCCCCTCGTAGCCCACAGTTCATGACATGCATGAGTGGTACCTGAGCACTGCACACCGGCGTCTTCTTCATGCTTGCAGTTATGGCTTCCCCAAGGCTTGGCGCGGCACTGGGTGAGGGAGGTTTCAGCCCCTGTACAGTTGGCCTCATCCAGCCAAATCTGGCCAGTTCCTTGTCCAAAGTGAGCCGAGCCGGGGGCTGACACTGCTGTGCCACAGCCCAGCTGCCTGCACACCACTTGAGCATCCGTCAAATCCCAGCTGTCGTCACAGACGGTCCCCCACTGCTCCTCGTGAAACACCTCGACTCTGCCCGCGCAACGATTCGGGCCGTTGACGAGCCGGACGGGAGCTGATTCCTCAGGACCTGGGCCAAAAGACAAATGCCAAGTGTTTGAGGAGCTCTGCATGCCTCAGAGCTCTGTGGAGAGGGTAAACGCGTTCCTTGCAGGGTTCTGGGAGCCAAGAGGGCCAGGGTCTAGGATGGGGAAAGCGGCACTGGATGCCCATGGCCTCACAGCTTGTTCTGTGGCTGGAGCTTCTGCAAGCACTGATTTGCCCGCATAGTAATCCCAGCTGAGCAGCCCGGTTACTTCCCAAAGAGCAGAGCAGCGCAGTGGGGAGGAGGGAAGAGAGCGCCGCTGGAAACCGTGCATTTGAGAGTGCTGAGTCGCCCCACTCCTGAGCCTCTACAAGCCTGGCCACCAGGACCGGCCAACAAAGGCAGCGGCACCGTAGGCTCCAGCAGAGGTGCAGGGCCACTGGCACCCTTCCTACAAACACCGGGCGCCCCTCGTAGCCCACAGTTCATGACATGCATGAGTGGTACCTGAGCACCGCACACCGGCGTCTTCTTCATGCTTGCAGTTATGGCTTCCCCAAGGCTTGGCGCGGCACTGGGTGAGGGAGGTTTCAGCCCCTGTACAGTTGGCCTCATCCAGCCAAATCTGGCCAGTTCCTTGTCCAAAGTGAGCCGAGCCGGGGGCTGACACTGCTGTGCCACAGCCCAGCTGCCTGCACACCACTTGAGCATCCGTCAAATCCCAGCTGTCGTCACAGACGGTCCCCCACTGCTCCTCGTGAAACACCTCGACTCTCCCCGAGCAGTTGCTCGAACCGTTCACCAGCCGCACTGGAATTGGCTCGGCAAATCCTGTGTGGAGAAATAGCAAAGAGCTCGATGCTCTGTTATTCTTTACTCTGTGCTGAGCTGGTGGAGCACTGGGCTGCTCCCTCCTGGATTGCATGCCTCTGGCCTAGACTGTTGTGGTTTAAGCCGGCCGGCAGCTGAACACCACACAGCCCTTCTCTCCCTGCCCCCCTCGCCAGTGCTATAGGGGGGGAGAATGGGAGAAAAGGAAAACCCGTCGCTCGGGATCAAGACAGTTTAAGAAAACAGCAGAGGATGCTCCTACTGCTCCTGCTCGTGCTAATACTGCTGCTCCTCCTGGAACATACAATCCAAGTGATGCACAACGCAAGTGTTCACCACTTGCTGACCCATGCCCAGCCCGTCCCCCAGCAGCTCCTGCCCAGTGGCACCCAGGGCAACTGCCCCCAGTTGAAATGCTGAGCATGACGTCTTTGGGTCTGGAATCGCCCTTGGGCCAGCTGGGCTCAGCTCTCCTGGCTGTGCCCCCGCCAGGCTTCTTGTGCCCCTGGCCGAGCAGGGGAAGCTGAAAAGGCTTTGCCTGCTGGAAGCACCGCTTGGCAACAACCAAAGCATCAGGGTGTTGTCAACGTTCTTCTCCCCCTACAGCCAAAAGACAGCGCTCAGCCAGCTCCTAGCAAGAAAATGAACTCCGTCCCAGGCAAAACGGGGATGCAGGCATTGCTTCTGTTTGCCTATCAGCTCAGGAGACCCTTGCGGCAAGTTCCGTCCCCCAGAGCGGTGCTCTCCAGCTGACCTCTCCTGTTGACTACTCCCTACCAAAAGCAGCCAGCTCGGTTTGAAGCTTGAGCTCAGCAGAGGGCGCCACTTATGCCTGCAGCCAGTTACTGTGGCGGAGCAGAGAAGGGGAGTAGCACTGGGCTGGCCAGCTGAGCCGGGCAGGGACCTGGACTTGTGGACTACCAGTGGCTCAGGAGCACCGGGCTGCCTTCAGCTCTGGGCTCTGTTTGGGAGCCTTAACACCTGGGATGAGAATTTGGGTAAAGCAGAAGGAGTTGACTGAGGACGGCTCCTTGCAGCTGCTGCAGTTTCCTAGCTGTGGCGTTGGTGAGCGTGAGGTACCTGGTGCTGGGGCCTGTGAGGCAGGCCAGAGAAATCTGTCTGGAGGTGCCTATTTCCTTCCCAGAGGGGAAGTCAGCCCACAGAGACCAAACATGTGCACTTTGCACATTTACGCTCTGAGATCTATGCCTCCTCCTCCTCCTCCTCCTCCTCAGCCGAGGCAAGTGCTGATGGGAACCGCCAAGGACTGGCTGGGTAGAGGCGGCCACGGGAAGGCAGCCCTGACAGCTCGAGTTCGGTGAACCTGTGTGACGGAAGAGGAGCAAGAGCAAGAAGAATGGTGGCATGGGAGACGCAGAGCTCTCGGCCCTGGCTGGACTGGGCAAGAGCCAACTCAATCAGCAAGCAGACCCCTCCTACTCCACATGCTAGGCTCTCCACTCTTGCCCACTCAGAAGTGAAAAATCACTGTGGTGAAGGGTAGCGGAGCTGCGAAAACAGCCCAAAAGGCCAGCGTCCCCTCCCTGCAGTAGCAAACTGGCCTGCAGGGGCGATCCCTGAAAAGGACTGAAAGGAGAAGAAGAGAGCCCCAACCGCAAGTTCTTCTGCAGAGCCAGCGGCAGGCTGGACTGCAGCCTCCCAGTGTCACAATGACCTTTGCAATGGGAAGGAGAGGGGAGCAGAGAGGATTTACCCGTGAGCCTGTTGGGAGCACTTTCTCTGCACAATACTACGGTTTTGCAGTCACGAGGCGGGACGAGGGTACCCTATGGCGTTCCAAAGATCCCTCCACATAGCCCAGCAGTCGAGCAGGCGGTGACAGAGACGAGACTTACCGAAGCACACCACACCGGCATCCTCTCCGTGGTTACAGTTATGGCTTCCCCAAGGCTTGGCGCGGCACTGGGTGAGGGAGGTTTCAGCCCCTGTACAGTTGGCCTCATCCAGCCAAATCTGGCCAGTTCCTTGTCCAAAGTGAGCCGAGCCGGGGGCTGACACTGCTGTGCCACAGCCCAGCTGCCTGCACACCACTTGAGCATCCGTCAAATCCCAGCTGTCGTCACAGACGGTCCCCCACTGCTCCTCGTGAAACACCTCGACTCTGCCCGCGCAACGATTCGGGCCGTTGACGAGCCGGACGGGAGCTGATTCCTCAGGACCTGGGCCAAAAGACAAATGCCAAGTGTTTGAGGAGCTCTGCATGCCTCAGAGCTCTGTGGAGAGGGCAAAACGCGTTCCTTGCAGGGTTCTGGGAGCCACGAGGGCCTGGGTCTAGGATGGGGAAAGCGGCACTGGATGCCCATGGCCTCACAGCTTGTTCTGTGGCTGGAGCTTCTGCAAGCACTGATTTGCCCGCATAGTAATCCCAGCTGAGCAGCCCGGTTACTTCCCAAAGAGCAGAGCAGCGCAGTGGGGAGGAGGGAAGAGAGCGCCGCTGGAAACCGTGCATTTGAGAGTGCTGAGTCGCCCCACTCCTGAGCCTCTACAAGCCTGGCCACCAGGACCGGCCAACAAAGGCAGCGGCACCGTAGGCTCCAGCAGAGGTGCAGGGCCACTGGCACCCTTCCTACAAACACCGGGCGCCCCTCGTAGCCCACAGTTCATGACATGCATGAGTGGTACCTGAGCACCGCACACCGGCGTCTTCTTCATGCTTGCAGTTATGGCTTCCCCAAGGCTTGGCGCGGCACTGGGTGAGGGAGGTTTCAGCCCCTGTACAGTTGGCCTCATCCAGCCAAATCTGGCCAGTTCCTTGTCCAAAGTGAGCCGAGCCGGGGGCTGACACTGCTGTGCCACAGCCCAGCTGCCTGCACACCACTTGAGCATCCGTCAAATCCCAGCTGTCGTCACAGACGGTCCCCCACTGCTCCTCGTGAAACACCTCGACTCTCCCCGAGCAGTTGCTCGAACCGTTCACCAGCCGCACTGGAATTGGCTCGGCAAATCCTGTGTGGAGAAATAGCAAAGAGCTCGATGCTCTGTTATTCTTTACTCTGTGCTGAGCTGGTGGAGCACTGGGCTGCTCCCTCCTGGATTGCATGCCTCTGGCCTAGACTGTTGTGGTTTAAGCCGGCCGGCAGCTGAACACCACACAGCCCTTCTCTCCCTGCCCCCCTCGCCAGTGCTATAGGGGGGGAGAATGGAGAAAAGGAAAACCCGTCGCTCGGGATCAAGACAGTTTAAGAAAACAGCAGAGGATGCTCCTACTGCTCCTGCTCGTGCTAATACTGCTGCTCCTCCTGGAACATACAATCCAAGTGATGCACAACGCAAGTGTTCACCACTTGCTGACCCATGCCCAGCCCGTCCCCCAGCAGCTCCTGCCCAGTGGCACCCAGGGCAACTGCCCCCAGTTGAAATGCTGAGCATGACGTCTTTGGGTCTGGAATCGCCCTTGGGCCAGCTGGGCTCAGCTCTCCTGGCTGTGCCCCCGCCAGGCTTCTTGTGCCCCTGGCCGAGCAGGGGAAGCTGAAAAGGCTTTGCCTGCTGGAAGCACCGCTTGGCAACAACCAAAGCATCAGGGTGTTGTCAACGTTCTTCTCCCCCTACAGCCAAAAGACAGCGCTCAGCCAGCTCCTAGCAAGAAAATGAACTCCGTCCCAGGCAAAACGGGGATGCAGGCATTGCTTCTGTTTGCCTATCAGCTCAGGAGACCCTTGCGGCAAGTTCCGTCCCCCAGAGCGGTGCTCTCCAGCTGACCTCTCCTGTTGACTACTCCCTACCAAAAGCAGCCAGCTCGGTTTGAAGCTTGAGCTCAGCAGAGGGCGCCACTTATGCCTGCAGCCAGTTACTGTGGCGGAGCAGAGAAGGGGAGTAGCACTGGGCTGGCCAGCTGAGCCGGGCAGGGACCTGGACTTGTGGACTACCAGTGGCTCAGGAGCACCGGGCTGCCTTCAGCTCTGGGCTCTGTTTGGGAGCCTTAACACCTGGGATGAGAATTTGGGTAAAGCAGAAGGAGTTGACTGAGGACGGCTCCTTGCAGCTGCTGCAGTTTCCTAGCTGTGGCGTTGGTGAGCGTGAGGTACCTGGTGCTGGGGCCTGTGAGGCAGGCCAGAGAAATCTGTCTGGAGGTGCCTATTTCCTTCCCAGAGGGGAAGTCAGCCCACAGAGACCAAACATGTGCACTTTGCACATTTACGCTCTGAGATCTATGCCTCCTCCTCCTCCTCCTCCTCCTCAGCCGAGGCAAGTGCTGATGGGAACCGCCAAGGACTGGCTGGGTAGAGGCGGCCACGGGAAGGCAGCCCTGACAGCTCGAGTTCGGTGAACCTGTGTGACGGAAGAGGAGCAAGAGCAAGAAGAATGGTGGCATGGGAGACGCAGAGCTCTCGGCCCTGGCTGGACTGGGCAAGAGCCAACTCAATCAGCAAGCAGACCCCTCCTACTCCACATGCTAGGCTCTCCACTCTTGCCCACTCAGAAGTGAAAAATCACTGTGGTGAAGGGTAGCGGAGCTGCGAAAACAGCCCAAAAGGCCAGCGTCCCCTCCCTGCAGTAGCAAACTGGCCTGCAGGGGCGATCCCTGAAAAGGACTGAAAGGAGAAGAAGAGAGCCCCAACCGCAAGTTCTTCTGCAGAGCCAGCGGCAGGCTGGACTGCAGCCTCCCAGTGTCACAATGACCTTTGCAATGGGAAGGAGAGGGGAGCAGAGAGGATTTACCCGCGAGCCTGTTGGGAGCACTTTCTCTGCACAATACTACGGTTTTGCAGTCACGAGGCGGGACGAGGGTACCCTATGGCGTTCCAAAGATCCCTCCACATAGCCCAGCAGTCGAGCAGGCGGTGACAGAGACGAGACTTACCCAAGCACACCACACCGGCATCCTCTCCGTGGTTACAGTTATGGCTTCCCCAAGGCTTGGCGCGGCACTGGGTGAGGGAGGTTTCAGCCCCTGTACAGTTGGCCTCATCCAGCCAAATCTGGCCAGTTCCTTGTCCAAAGTGAGCCGAGCCGGGGGCTGACACTGCTGTGCCACAGCCCAGCTGCCTGCACACCACTTGAGCATCCGTCAAATCCCAGCTGTCGTCACAGACGGTCCCCCACTGCTCCTCGTGAAACACCTCGACTCTGCCCGCGCAACGATTCGGGCCGTTGACGAGCCGGACGGGAGCTGATTCCTCAGGACCTGGGCCAAAAGACAAATGCCAAGTGTTTGAGGAGCTCTGCATGCCTCAGAGCTCTGTGGAGAGGGTAAACGCGTTCCTTGCAGGGTTCTGGGAGCCAGAGGGCCGGGTCTAGGATGGGGAAAGCGGCACTGGATGCCCATGGCCTCACAGCTTGTTCTGTGGCTGGAGCTTCTGCAAGCACTGATTTGCCCGCATAGTAATCCCAGCTGAGCAGCCCGGTTACTTCCCAAAGAGCAGAGCAGCGCAGTGGGGAGGAGGGAAGAGAGCGCCGCTGGAAACCGTGCATTTGAGAGTGCTGAGTCGCCCCACTCCTGAGCCTCTACAAGCCTGGCCACCAGGACCGGCCAACAAAGGCAGCGGCACCGTAGGCTCCAGCAGAGGTGCAGGGCCACTGGCACCCTTCCTACAAACACCGGGCGCCCCTCGTAGCCCACAGTTCATGACATGCATGAGTGGTACCTGAGCACCGCACACCGGCGTCTTCTTCATGCTTGCAGTTATGGCTTCCCCAAGGCTTGGCGCGGCACTGGGTGAGGGAGGTTTCAGCCCCTGTACAGTTGGCCTCATCCAGCCAAATTGGCCAGTTCCTTGTCCAAAGTGAGCCGAGCCGGGGGCTGACACTGCTGTGCCACAGCCCAGCTGCCTGCACACCACTTGAGCATCCGTCAAATCCCAGCTGTCGTCACAGACGGTCCCCCACTGCTCCTGTGAAACACCTCGACTCTCCCCGAGCAGTTGCTCGAACCGTTCACCAGCCGCACTGGAATTGGCTCGGCAAATCCTGTGTGGAGAAATAGCAAAGAGCTCGATGCTCTGTTATTCTTTACTCTGTGCTGAGCTGGTGGAGCACTGGGCTGCTCCCTCCTGGATTGCATGCCTCTGGCCTAGACTGTTGTGGTTTAAGCCGGCCGGCAGCTGAACACCACACAGCCCTTCTCTCCCTGCCCCCCTCGCCAGTGCTATAGGGGGGGAGAATGGGAGAAAAGGAAAACCCGTCGCTCGGGATCAAGACAGTTTAAGAAAACAGCAGAGGATGCTCCTACTGCTCCTGCTCGTGCTAATACTGCTGCTCCTCCTGGAACATACAATCCAAGTGATGCACAACGCAAGTGTTCACCACTTGCTGACCCATGCCCAGCCCGTCCCCCAGCAGCTCCTGCCCAGTGGCACCCAGGGCAACTGCCCCCAGTTGAAATGCTGAGCATGACGTCTTTGGGTCTGGAATCGCCCTTGGGCCAGCTGGGCTCAGCTCTCCTGGCTGTGCCCCCGCCAGGCTTCTTGTGCCCCTGGCCGAGCAGGGGAAGCTGAAAAGGCTTTGCCTGCTGGAAGCACCGCTTGGCAACAACCAAAGCATCAGGGTGTTGTCAACGTTCTTCTCCCCCTACAGCCAAAAGACAGCGCTCAGCCAGCTCCTAGCAAGAAAATGAACTCCGTCCCAGGCAAAACGGGGATGCAGGCATTGCTTCTGTTTGCCTATCAGCTCAGGAGACCCTTGCGGCAAGTTCCGTCCCCCAGAGCGGTGCTCTCCAGCTGACCTCTCCTGTTGACTACTCCCTACCAAAAGCAGCCAGCTCGGTTTGAAGCTTGAGCTCAGCAGAGGGCGCCACTTATGCCTGCAGCCAGTTACTGTGGCGGAGCAGAGAAGGGGAGTAGCACTGGGCTGGCCAGCTGAGCCGGGCAGGGACCTGGACTTGTGGACTACCAGTGGCTCAGGAGCACCGGGCTGCCTTCAGCTCTGGGCTCTGTTTGGGAGCCTTAACACCTGGGATGAGAATTTGGGTAAAGCAGAAGGAGTTGACTGAGGACGGCTCCTTGCAGCTGCTGCAGTTTCCTAGCTGTGGCGTTGGTGAGCGTGAGGTACCTGGTGCTGGG